>BPLQ01004193.1:0-97145 GCA_021605075.1 Caerostris darwini | reverse complement strand
TCCAACGTCGCGTATTGCCAGATGGTTACTTACTCCACAGCAATATACATACAGTCGTCCATATAAACCAGGTCGTTTAAATTCTAATGGCTGATTATCTGTTCAGAGCTAAGTACTCCAATAATAATGAAAACGAAAATAGATTGAATGCAAAAGCGCTTTAGATTCCAATTTTTCCACTTTCCAAATTAATTCAATGCAGATCAATGATATTATTAAACTGCAAAAATCAGGATGGGTTTTGCCAGCAAATTAAAGAAAAGCTAAGAAATAACTGGCATTTTTCTAGACGATCTCCAGCATTTTTGTAAAAAAAACGATCTTCTTCTATGTTACAGAAATAAAAGGAACAGACATGATTCCAGGGCAAAATTGGTTGTTCCGAAATCTATGGTATCTACTGTACTACAGTTTTGTCACGATAATAATTCCGTTGCTCATCCCGGTCTTGCAAGAACACTGAAAAGAATCGAACAAAATTACTTTTGGAAGGGATTATACCTTAATGTGAAAACTACATAGCTTCATGTCACTCCTGCATTCAACGTAGAGGATTTTCAAAAACAGTTAAAGCACCGATTCAAAAAAATTCCTATCGCCGAATATCCTTTTCAAAAATGCGCCTTTGACGCTGTTGGTCCCTTTGTAACCTCTTCCTGCGGAAATAAGTACTTAATTGTAATATCCGACTATTTTACCCGATACGCCGAGGCTTACCCAGTTGAAAATATTCAAAAGCTCTTCAGTAGCACGCGTTCTTATTGATTTCATTTCCCGTCATGGGATAATGCAGACTCTTTACTCTGATCGAGGTTCTAATTTTATTTCTGCAGCAATGAATGAAGTATACGAAAAATTGGGTATATCCAAACAACAAACGTTGGCTTATAACCCTCAGGGAAATGGTCTGGTGGAACGTCTAAACAAGACATTAATTGATACACTCAGCCATCTCGTTTCGGAAAAACAAGAAGATTGGTGCCAACATGTTCCTTTAGCTTTAATGGCCTTTAGAAATGCACATCACCGTTCAATCCAGGAAACGCCGGCTTTTCTCGTTTATGGTCGAGATCTGCAAATGCCTTATGATCTTATATTTCGTGATCAGGTTAGGACGTACTCTGATACGCCTTCTTTCGCAACTCAACTGGTTAATAGGCTTCAGTCTTCTTTCGCCTTAGTAAAACAACATCTAGAAAAATCAGCTGAGGAAGTTAGTAAACACCAAATTGAAGTTACCTAAGTCCAAACAAATTTCGGTCGGAGATCTAGTATACTTACACACACCAAAAATAAGAATTCACACCTCAAAAAAAGTTGGCTAAATTAAATGATGGTCCTTTTAGAGTCATAAAACAGTTTTCCCCCGTGATGTTCGAAATACAACACGTAAACAAACCCATAAATAAGCAAAGAGTGCATCTTAACAGATTGGTTAAAGTCGCAGTGAGGAGATTTTCCCCGACGTAAGTTTAGACGAACATACAGTAAATCTTTCAAACAGTCAAAAGATTGATGTCACTCACGAGAACGTTGATAATGAGGTACTAAATCAGTTCCCTCCTTTTTGTAGACCGTATCAGAATTGGGGTTATCCTGAAGAGGTTCTGGTAAGAAAAGACCACAGTACTGGGGTAGACGAGTCACCCCTCAGGCAGTAGATGACCATTCTCCCCCTAACTCTTCGACCGCACAAGTAGCCGTATCTCATAGATATAATTTGAGACCGCGGAATGCAATGGGTTTTGTGAAATAATTTCTTTTCTCAACGATGCAATTCAATGAAAAATTTGGGTCTATCTTCTCTTTTTACAACTTGGTGTTATTATATTTTTTCGACACTTTTATTTATATATATATATTTTTTTTTTAATTTTTTTTTTTTTTTTTTTAAATTATCCCGTTCTGCCTTAAATTGAGAGTGTACTTCTTGAAACGATTTGAATAGTACAAAATAGGTGACAGCCAAATAGGGGAGCGTCGAGAAGAATTTTGGCTTGGGATTTTGCAATGTAAAAAGGTTTTATACTAGAGAATAGGGAGGTTGGTTTTTATGTGTGACTGTAGATTATTCATGTGTTAGGGTTTATTATTAATATTAGTAGTATTGTTATTATTTGATTTCGTATCGAAAATCTCCGTATGACTATGGAATATTCTATCAAGGTGGTTTTTACTAAATTTTAGAGTAACTGGGAAAGTCTGTTAGATTTTTGTATTTTTAGTTGTGAGAGTCAACAAACTGTTTTTCGGTATGATAATATTTTGTTGCCTTTTGAAACTGGGATTTTTTTTTTTTTTTTTTTTTTTTTTTTTTTTTTTTCGTCACATATATTAAAATTGGTTCTTGGGTACAATTGTTTATTATTTTTTTTTAGGTAAAACTGAAGGTCGGTACATTGTCGTGTCAATATGAGCAATGTCTTTTAGTAAATATTTTTATGGTAAAATTCTATATTATTATTGTATATGTTAGACTATATTCTATGTGTGTCCCTTGGAAGGGGGCTGTGTGTGGTCTCCGCACTCTGACCGGATGGGTCAGAGCTGGGGATGAAGGGGATATATGTGGAAAGTATTTTAATTGGCAGGGGCCATAAAACACTTTGAGGCCAGATGGTCAAGAAATCAGTTGATCACGACGGCGACTTGGATTTATGGACGGAGGAGCGTCTGCCCAACGGATATAGACTCTAATACGGTGTCGGCAATCGCCTCCCCTGGAAAGTATTTTAATTGGCAGGGGCCATAAAACACTTCGAGGCCAGATGGTCAAGAAATCAGTTGATCAAGACGGGGATTTGGATTTATGGACGGGGAGTGTCTGCCCAACAGATATAGACTCTAATACGGTGTCGGCAATCGCCCCCCCCCACCGAGAATGAACTATAAAATGGAGGTGATGGACATCGCAAGGGGTGAGAGAGAAAGAAAGAAAAGAGACGAGGAACGGAGACTCCGGAGCTGGAAGGAAGGTGCCTGAGCGAGGCTGAGATGGTTGTACTCCACCAGCGCAAAATATAGAGATATTAACTGGGAGTTTGACGGCGATTCGGAATGACTGGCTGCTCTGGCATACTTCTATGATTTCACTGGTGAACCCCTGGCAGCAGCGTGACTTGAAAGAAGAAAGTATACAATCCAAGCTACATTAAATAGTCAAGTTTCCCTTGGTCTCCTGCTGACACAAGAGCCCCATGAGCGGTTGGACGGAGCACCCTTGCTGCCAAGACTTTGATTTATGGTGCGTATAGAGCATTATTATCACTAAAAACATTAAAGTTAACAAAGAAAAAAAGGAGCCCTTCTTCCCCAGCTGTAGTGGCAAATTATGAAACTGTAAGGTCAATCACCTTGTTATTATATTATTGAACTTTAATTTAGAATTGCAAGCAACTGTATAAGTTATATTTTATTTAAGGCATTGTCTGAATTATACTTTTATTGATAACATTAATTAAATGACTTTAATTTCAAGCTTACTATTGTAAATATCAATAAATACATTTTTGTTTATATTTTAAATTATGAAATTTTCGTCTGTGTTATTTCATGTGTGTTTCCTTTTCCAACTTACATAAGTCTCTGAAGGCATGCGAATTAGTTGATTTAAAATGTGGTATGGGTTATTGCGGAATTTCATAATGGTTATCGTGTGTTAAGTAAACGGTGTAGGTAGTTGTTTATAGGATCGGGTATTATTAATATGTATGTTTAAAAGTAAATGACAACACCACATAAAAATTGGTGCCGTGACCTACCTTCAGAAATTTATTGACTTATATTGGAGAAGGATTCATGTTCGTGAAATAAATGTATTATATTCTATATATATTTTACCTTATATATATATTTTTTTATTTTATGTGTTAATGTGCGTTATTCTATATCATTTTTATACATAATTTTATTGTTTCAAAAACTGCAAACATGTTGTCAGTACAAGGAGCACAGAATTCGGATCCAGGAGCGAGTTTGCTCCAAAATGCTTCTCTTATGTCGATGGTACCTTCTTTATCGGGAAAAAATGTTTGTGATTTTTTTCTTCTCTATCTCAGATTGGGCAACTGAGTGGGTGGTCTCATAGTCAAATGCTAATTATCGCAAAATTGAAAATGGAGGGAAATGCCAGAAAAGTTTATGAAGCCTCTTTACAGAATGATAAAGAGTTGACCTACGAAAAATTTAAGGAGGCAATGACGTCGCATTTCAAAGAAACTCCGCCTTTTGCAACAGAGTTTGCCAAGTTTTCCTCAGCCGTGCAGTTCGAGTTTGAGAACGTCAAAGACTTTTCAATAAGAGTGCAAGGTCTTAGTCAAAAATGCCTTGAATCCGATTCGGAAAACGAAAAGGTTTCAGAGAGTTTCAAAGAGAAACTTCTTCTTTCTAAATTTATTTCTGGTCTAAAAGCACATATAAGAGCTCAGGTGCTAATTGCAGACCCTTCTTCTTTTGCGGAAGCGGTGGACTTTGCATTACGAGTTGAAAGGTCTTTTGAAGTTGCCTCTCCAAATGTTAATGTTATTTCTCAAAATGATTCGAATGCGGTGGAGGGCGTTAAGGAGGGCTTTACCAAAACCTTAGATTTGGTTTTGAAACAGCTCGAACACCTTAATACTAGAATAGATGAACTAGATCAACATAAGGATAGACCCGAAAATAGCTATACAAATCAGCCACTTTCTCAACGAAGAGATAGAAAGCCCCTCAAATGTTTCTATTGTGGGCGTCTGGGTCATATAGCCTCTGAATGTCAGAGAAAAAGGAGAGACTATCAGCAGGGTGGTCAGCAAAATAGATTTAAATCATACAATCAAAGGACTTTTGATGGACAAATCCAAAAAAAACTAGCTTCAGGGGGAATTTATTCCGGGTCTCTAAATTCCAGAAAAACCCACTCTGACCTAAAAGAGGAAAAGCCCAAATTATCGTCATGTACAATGCCTATCATTGAGGTTCAAATAGAAGATATTACCTGTAGGGCTTTAATTGATACAGGCTCAACAATGAATCTAATGAGTATAAATATTCTGAATAAGTTAAAAAAATGCATATTTGTTGATGCACCAACTGTAGAAGTAAGAACAATTACTAATGCTACTATGCATTCTGGTTGTGTCATTAATAGTAAAATTTTAATTGATAAGTTTGAGTACGAGGATGATTTCGTTGTCCCGCATTCCAATCTTTCGCCGGTTTTTGATATTATACTAGGTTTAAATTTTCTTAACAAAAATGAATTTATAATGGATTGCAAAAATAATTCCTTGCGCAATGAGACAACAAGTATAAATTGGAATTTCAAAAGATCATACTATAATGTTTTTGGCCATATCGACGGAAAAATTAATGATAAATGTAGGGAGAAATTAAATACATCTGTGCAAAATGAAATTAATAGGTCTCAAATGAAATTAATAGGAAAATCAGTAAGTAAAGTCAGGATTCCCCCTAATTCTCAAAGATATGTAGACATAAGCATCCAACCAACCAATGTAACTCTTCAAGTGGGTCAACCTCTTCTAATTGAAAAGTATGTAAATTCGCATTCTTCTTCCTTCTTAGTAGCTAGAGCAGTATCAAACATGAATACCAACAACAGATGTCTGGCCTTAATTTTAAATCTAAACGATTCTACTCTGGTATTAAATAAAGGAATGGCTTTGGTTTCTATTGTACCAATTGAACAAGTTGCAGTCATGCAAAATATAAATTCTATAAGTGTCAATAACTCACAAAATGAAATTAATTGGGAAAATTCAATAAATCTTTCTCACCTTAATCATTCTGAGCGATCAGACGTGATATCCTTATTGAACAAATATAATTCTGTTTTCGCGCAAGAATTGTCTGACTTGGGAGAATGTTCTATAATTCAGCATGAAATCCATCTAACAGATAATATTCCTACGAGACAAAAGCCTTATCGAGTTCCATATAATTTAAAGGCTGAAATGAAGAAGCAAATCAACATTTTGCTCGATGCAGGGATTATCCAGCCTTCGACTTCAAGTTACGCTGCCCCTGTTTTACTAGTTAAAAAGTCAGACGGGTCTTTTCGCCTTGTGGCCGACCTTAGAAAGTTAAACTCTAAGACTATTCCGGATAATTTTCCATTACCAAATTTGAATGAAATGATAGATATGTTGTCCGGATCCAAATTTTTCTCAACGTTGGATTTAACTTCGGGTTTTCACCAGATGCAAATGAACCCTAGTCATGCTCACCTTACTGGCATAACCACCGAGTTCGGTTTATTTCAATACAAAAGACTACCGTTTGGTCTTAAAAATGCTGGTGCCAGTTTTCAAAGACTTATGAGCATTGTCCTTGCAGGGTTAAGTGATTTGAAAATTGCATGTTATATCGATGATATTATCATTGCTTCGAAAACCTTTGAAGAGCACATGAACCGTCTTGAAATCGTTTTCAAGAGATTGCAATCAGCAAATCTAAAAGTAAAGCCAAGCAAATGTTCTTTCTTGCAGCACGAAATTACTTATTTAGGGCACACAGTCAGAGAAGGACAAGTTCTTCCAGATGGTAAAAACCTGGATTCAATTCGTAAATCTTTGCCGCCAACGAATAGAAAGCAAGTTAGATCTTTTTTAGGGTTGACGGGGTTTTATAGAAAATTCATCCCTAATTATTCAAAAATCGCTTTGCCTCTTACCCATCTTACTAGGGAAAATACACAGTTTTGTTGGGGAGAAAATGAACAAGAGTCTTTTGAATCTTTAAAGAATCATTTAGTTTCAGTTCCCTGTTTAAGCTTGCCTGATTTTGACAAACCATTTGCCATTTGTACTGACGCGAGCAAATATTCTTTAGGCGCCGTTCTGGTTCAAGAGGATGAATCAGGGTTTCAACACCCAATTTCCTTTGCTTCTAGAAAACTTGGACCCACCGAAATAAAATATTCTGTGGTGGAAAAAGAGGCTCTGGGAGTGGTTTTTGGTATAAATCACTTTAAAAATTACTTATATGGTTCGCATTTCATCGTTTATTGCGATCAACAATGTCTTTCTAAGTTAATGAAATTAAAGGATCCAACGTCGCGTATTGCCAGATGGTTACTTACCTTACAGCAATATACATACACAGTCGTCCATAAACCAGGTCGTTTAAATTTAATGGCTGATTATCTGTCTAGAGCTAAGTACTCCAATAATAATGAAAACGAAAATAGATTGAATGCAGTAAACGCTTTAGATTCCAACTTTTCCACTTTCCAAATTAATTCAATGCAGATCAATGATATTATTAAACTGCAAAATCAGGATGGGTTTTGCCAGCAAATTAAAGAAAAGCTAAGAAATAACTGGCATTTTTCTAGACGATCTCCAGCATTTTTTGTAAAAAACGATCTTCTTCTATGTTACAGAAATAAAAGGAACAGACATGATTCCAGAGCAAAATTGGTTGTTCCGAAATCTATGGTATCTACTGTACTACAGTTTTGTCACGATAATAATTCCGTTGCTCATCCCGGTCTTGCAAGAACACTGAAAAGAATCGAACAAAATTACTTTTGGCAGGGATTATACCTTAATGTGAAAAACTACATAGCTTCATGTCACTCCTGCATTCAACGTAGAGGATTTTCAAAAACAGTTAAAGCGCCGATTCAAAAAATTCCTATCGCCGAATATCCTTTTCAAAAATGCGCCTTTGACGCTGTTGGTCCCTTTGTAACCTCTTCCTGCGGAAATAAGTACTTAATTGTAATATCCGACTATTTTACTCGATACGCCGAGGCTTACCCAGTTGAAAATATTCAAAGCTCTTCAGTAGCACGCGTTCTTATTGATTTCATTTCACGTCATGGGATAATGCAGACTCTTTACTCTGATCGAGGTTCTAATTTTATTTCTGCAGCAATGAATGAAGTATACGAAAAATTGGGTATATCCAAACAACAAACGTTGGCTTATAACCCTCAGGGAAATGGTCTGGTGGAACGTCTAAACAAGACATTAATTGATACACTCAGCCATCTCGTTTCGGAAAAACAAGAAGATTGGTGCCAACATGTTCCTTTAGCTTTAATGGCCTTTAGAAATGCACATCACCGTTCAATCCAGGAAACGCCGGCTTTTCTCGTTTATGGTCGAGATCTGCAAATGCCTTATGATCTTATATTTCGTGATCAGGTTAGGACGTACTCTGATACGCCTTCTTTCGCAACTCAACTGGTTAATAGGCTTCAGTCTTCTTTCGCCTTAGTAAAACAACATCTAGAAAAATCAGCTGAGGAAGTTAGTAAACACCAAATTAAGTTACCTAAGTCCAAACAAATTTCGGTCGGAGATCTAGTATACTTACACACACCAAAAATAAGAATTCACACCTCAAAAAATTGGCTAAATTAAATGATGGTCCTTTTAGAGTCATAAAACAGTTTTCCCCCGTGATGTTCGAAATACAACACGTAAAAAAACCCATAAATAAGCAAAGAGTGCATCTTAACAGATTGGTTAAAGTCGCAGTGAGGGAGATTTTCCCCGACGTAAGTTTAGACGAACATACAGTAAATCTTTCAAACAGTCAAAAGATTGATGTCACTCACGAGAACGTTGATAATGAGGTACTAAATCAGTTCCCTCCTTTTTGTAGACTGTATCAGAATTGGGGTTATCCTGAAGAGGTTCTGGTAAGAAAAGACCACAGTACTGGGGTAGACGAGTCACCCCCTCAGGCAGTAGATGACCATTCTCCCCCTAACTCTTCGACCGCACAAGTAACCGTATCTCATAGATATAATTTGAGACCGCGGAATGCAATGGGTTTTGTGAAATAATTTCTTTTCTCAACGATGCAATTCAATGAAAAATTTGGGTCTATCTTCTCTTTTTACAACTTTGTGTTATTATATTTTTTCGACACTTTTATTTATATATATATATTTTTTAAAATTTTTTTTTTATTTTTAAATTATCCCGTTCTGCCTTAAATTGAGAGTGTATTTCTTGAAACGATTTGAATAGTACAAAATAGGTGACAGCCAAATAGGGGAGCGTCGAGAAGAATTTTGGCTTGGGATTTTGCAATGTAAAAAGGTTTTATACTAGAGAATAGGGAGGTTGGTTTTTATGTGTGACTGTAGATTATTCATGTGTTAGGGTTTATTATTAATATTAGTAGTATTGTTATTATTTGATTTCGTATCGAAAATCTCCGTATGACTATGGAATATTCTATCAAGGTGGTTTTTACTAAATTTTAGAGTAACTGGGAAAGTCTGTTAGATTTTTGTATTTTTAGTTGTGAGAGTCAACAAACTGTTTTTCGGTATGATAATATTTTGTTGCCTTTTTTGAAACTGGGATCTTTTTTTTTTTTTTTTTTTTTTTTTTTTCGTCACATATATTAAAATTGGTTCTTGGGTACAATTGTTTATTATTTTTTTAGGTAAAACTGAAGGTCGGTACATAATTTTTTCTTTCTGCTTGTATAAAACACATTTTTGCAGTTTTATTGTACCTGTGTGTATAGGATGTCTATATAAATATAATCTAAAGAAAATACATTGTGTTTATATTTATGGTTGCCTGCCTGGAAAATTTGTAAAAAAAAAAAAAAAAAAAAAAAATTCGTAGAATTTTTTTTTTTTTTTATCCCGGGCGGTTGGATATTTGTCGTGTCAATATGAGCAATGTCTTTTAGTAAATATTTTTATGGTAAAATTCTATATTATTATTGTATATGTTAGACTATATTCTATGTGTGTCCCTTGGAGTGGGGCTGTGTGTGGTCTCCTCACCTGACCGGATGGGTCAGAGCTGGGGATGAAGGGGATATATGTGGAAAGTATTTTAATTGGCAGGGGCCATAAAACACTTTGAGGCCAGATGGTCAAGAAATCAGTTGATCACGACGGGGACTTGGGATTTATGGACGGTGTCGGCAGGAAAGTATTTTAATTGGCAGGGGGCCAAAAACACTTCGAGGCCAGATGGTCAAGAAATCAGGATATACGGGGACTTGGATTTATGGACGATGTCTGCCCAACAGATATAGACTCTAATACGGTGTCGGCCGCCCCCACCATGAATGAACTATAAAATGGAGGTGATGGACATCGCAGGGGGACAGAGAGAAAGAAAAGAGACGAGGAACGGAGACTCCGGAGCTTGAAGGAAGGTGCCTGAGCGAGGCTGAGAAGGTTGTACACCACCAGCGCAAAATATAGAGATATAAACTGGGAGTTTGACGGCGATTCGGAATGACTGGCTGCTCTGGCATACTTCTATGATTTCACTGGTGAACCCCTGGCAGCAGCGTGATTTGAAAGAAGAAAGTATACAATCCAAGCTACATTAAATAGTCAAGTTTCCCTTGGTCTCCTGCTGACACAAGAGCCCCATGAGCGGTTGGACGGAGCACCCTTGCTGCCAAGACTTTGATTTATGGTGCGTATAGAGCATTATTATCACTAAAAACATTAAAGTTAACAAAGAAAAAAAAGGAGCCCTTCTTCCCCAGCTGTAGTGGCAAATTATGAAACTGTAAGGTCAATCACCTTGTTATTATATTATTGAACTTTAATTTAGAATTGCAAGCAACTGTATAAGTTATATTTTATTTAAGGCATTGTCTGAATTATACTTTTATTGATAACATTAATTAAATGACTTTAATTTCAAGTTTACTATTGTAAATATCAATAAATACATTTTTGTTTATATTTTAAATTATGAAATTTTCGTCTGTGTTATTTCATGTGTGTTTCCTTTTCCAACTTACATAAGTCTCTGAAGGCATGCGAATTAGTTGATTTAAAATGTGGTATGGGTTATTGCGGAATTTCATAATGGTTATCGTGTGTTAAGTAAACGGTGTAGGTAGTTGTTTATAGGATCGGGTATTATTAATATGTATGTTTAAAAGTAAATGACAACATCACAGTACTACTGTGCCCAAAAAGTAAGACCAATTATTTTTTTTTCAAAAACTTCTTCCAAATTTATTTCATCGCCTTCAAAGTAATCCCCTCCGGACACAATGCACTTATGCCAACTTTTTTTCCAATCCTCAATGCATGCTAAAAAGTCATCGGCAGGGATGGCCTTCAAAGCGCGCGAGGATTCACGTTGAATCTTTTCAAGCGACTTAAAACAGCGTCCCCGGAGTGGTCTTTTGAGTTTAGGGAATAGTCCGCAGTCACACGGTGTAAAATGAAAAAACAAACCAATAAATTAATTTTACAACTCATTAAATTTGGTAAAGGAATTCAACTCTAAAATTCCTTCCCATTTACCAAGCTTCGATTTACGACCATCCCAGCCTTACACTTAATTTAAAATAATTCAGTTTATTAAAGACGTATTATATGTTCATCGACATTATATAAATTAGTTTTATTTTAAGTGAATAATCCCGTTTTTATGGAAATATTTCAAGGAAATTTTTTAACTAGTTTTGTTTTTTTACGCCGTAGTGCAGTGCATTTATTTTCCTCTACTGTATACGAGGTTTTTTCCTGTCCAACTTTGTTTAACAGTCAGTGTGGCCGTTAGCTCAAAATTTTCGTAATTACAGTTTCATGCCATGACATTTTTAATAGCGTCAGCTTTATACATTTTATTAAAATGCATAAAAGTACATGGTATTCATTTATTATTTCTTTATTTTATACATTTTCTATCAAGACGCTAAATATTCAAAAATAATTAGTTCCCAAAACTAACTATTCTACTTTTTTCACATTTTTGTACTTTCTAACTTTTTCGCAGACTGCATAACTATGTTAAAAAATATGCACCCATAACAATCTCAAAAAATGAATTTACAGCAAAATGAACTAAAGTATTATACACATGGACCTGAATGGTGGAGTGGCTAGCGCTCTGGCGCTCGGTACCACCGGTTTCGGGTTCGTGTCCCGGCGGTGCCATGGTTGTTTGTAGTGGTTCGAAATCCACTTTAAAAAGTAGGTCCCGGTCTAATATGATCGTAGAGCGTTGCGGGGCATTGTTACTCCGCGCTCGTGGCTTATCTTCAAGTTACACGCGCCCCCTGGGTAATACAAAATGTGTACGTCTGTGCAGCATTTGCCTTAAGGCATCTAAGGAACAAGCTGTCTGTGTTTGCCAGCTGCATTAGAAAGAAAGAAAAAAATTCTACACATCACTTTTTCAATGACAGGATTATTTAATTAATTTCTTTTATTATTAGATAGAAAAAGTAGTTGGTGTTAGAAATGGCATGTAATAGAGAAAGGAAATAAGTGAAGTTGCTCACTCCCTCGCTATGATGTCTTCCCTGTATGAAGAAAATAGAAATCGACAGCCGAGAAAGATTAAATTCATGCCCAAAAATCGCTCATTTGGTGAGTCTCCAATCATTTGATGATGTTTCCTTTCTTACACTGTCAACAGTGTTTTAGGTGTAAACTCTGGTGGCACGATGAATATGAAATCTATACTACTGTGTTATTTTTTTTTCTCAAAAACTCTATATTTATTCTTCCAAATTTATTTCATCGCCTTCAAAGCAATCCCCTCCAGACACAATGCACTTACGCCAACTTTTTTCCAATCCTCAGTGCATGCTAAAAAATCAATGGCAGGGATGGCCTTCAAAGCGAGCGACGATTCACGTTGAATCTTTTCAAGCGACTTAAAACAGCGTCCCCGGAGTGGTCTTTTGAGTTTAGGGAATAGCCAGAAGTCGCACGGTGTGAATATGGTGGTTATGGAACGACATGGGTTTCATTTTTGGAGAAAAATCACGAAGAATCAATGCAGTGTGAGCATTTAGTGTACCAATCGAGATTTGACGCGTTTGAGGCCCAAAATGGAATTGACGATCCTTTTGGAATTCCAACATCATCAGCAAGGTCTCTAATTGTAAATCAAAGGTTTGCAACCACCAAATTGCACCACCAGTGGACGTGAGCTTCGTCGGTTGAGGTTGATGATCTACCAGAGGGCTCTTCGTCTTCAACGCGTTCTCTGCCTTCTTTGAACTATCTATGCCAGTTGTAAACATTTCTTTCCTATATAGGAATGCTCACCGAATGCCTTCTGCAACATTCTATACGTTTCCAAAAAGAAATTAATTCAATTAATTCAGACATTTCAAAAATCGCTGGAATCAGTTTTAGCGTCTCACAAAGTCAAGAGTAACTCAAACACTAATAAATATTTTGACGTCAAATTTCACACAGATGTCAAGGACAGTGTGAACCTAAAAAATAAAAAATAAATAAAAAAATTCGATAAGCTCCAGGAATTTTAAATTGAAATTGGTCTTACGTTTTGGAGACAATAGAAAATAAAACTTTTCCTACTACATAAATTTTTTTGTGGAAATTAAAAGATAGTTTTAAAATATTATGGAAAGTACTGAAATTATAATAAGGTTTTTAAACTATCATATTATTTTAAAAGAAATAAATTTCAAAAATTTTTAAAAAAATATTTTCTTGAAAAAGGTATATTTTATTTAATTTTAAATGATTAAAATCTACGAATTATCAATAATTTTTTTAATATTTAATTATTATTTATTTTAGCGTCTTTTAGTTGTAGCGTCTCACAAAGCCAAGCATAACTGAAACAATAGAGAGTTTTTGCATACCGTACGTTAGTTACCGTAGGACGTCCGTTAGCTTTTTTCTTAGCGCGCTTGCTCAAAGGAAACTGAGCACGCGCGCTAGGGAGAAAAAGCTAACGGACGTCCTACGGTAACTAACGTACGGTATGCAAAAACTCTCTAATAATGAATATTTTGACCTCAAATTTCACATCGATGTTAAGGATAGTGCCAGCAACCTAAGAAAGAAAAAAAAAATTGAAATTCCATAAACCCTGGGAATATTAAATTGAAAATTGGTCTTACTTTTTGGAGACAGTAGTAAAGCAGTGACATATGATCAGTAACGGCCAATCACTACTCGAAGAGGACTGATTATCTGAAAGAGATTTAAATTTCTTGTACTATAGCTTGCAGAATAGCAGCAAAGATTTTACTTTCAATGATTTTTCAATTCGCGGTTTTGTATAATTTATGAGGATTGAAATCTATATTATCTTAATAAATGATACAATGAATAAAAAATAAGCTTTTTTTATCACTTACATTTAAAAAGAACAGGTACCAGTGAAAAATATTTTTCATTTAAAAAAAAAAAAAAAAAAACGTTTGGAAAATAAAATAAAAAATTATTTCAAGCACATTGCAACTAATATTATCAAATTTCTAAATGAGATAGCAATATATAAAGCTTCACATTAAAAAATTTAGGTTTAGAAACAAAGTAGCAATTTATCTATCCATGAGGATAGGTATAATATTTATGAACTGAAAATTTCCTATCCATGAGAGAAGACATGATAATTCTGTTAGATATGGAGGTTCGTGCGATAAGTCTGAAGTAGTATTCTTCATTGCGCGATTTTTGATAATCAAAAACATTTAATAATATAGGTGAAAGTTGCTGAAGTAGTTTCTGGTAACTAGTTTTCTTTTGTGCGAGAGATAAACAGATAAGTAAATATTAGAAATTCTAGTTTTGTGTCGTGTGAAAACTTGTCGTGGGCCAGTTGACAATTATATGCATACCCCATAGGAATGAAATAAAATATCTGTTTTTTGTGTGTGATGAGGAATATTTTTTTTTACAAAAAAATTTCTGAAACAAATTTTATGAGAAAAGACATAATAATTCTGATAGATAAGGAGATTAATTCGATTAGTCTGAAGTGCAGACGTACAATAGTAAATTGTACGATTTCTGATAATCAAAAACATTTAATAATGTAGGTGAAAATATCTGAAGTAGTTCTTGGTAACTATTTTTCTTTTGTGCAAGAGATGAATAGGTCAGTAAATGTTAGAGATTGTACGTTTTGTGTCGTGAGAAAACTTGCACTGTGTCAGTTGGCATGCATTATATACCCCATAGAAATGAAATAAAATATATGTTTCTTGTGATTTTTTTTTTTTTTTGTGTGTGATGAAGAATATTTTTTTTTTACAAAAAATTTTCTGAAATAAAATTTATGAGAAAAGACATAATAATTCTGATAGGGAAGGAGATAAATTCGATAAGTCTGAAGTGCAGACTTTTTACCGTTGTACGATTTCTGAAATCAAAAACCTTTTAATAATGAAGTTGAAAGCTGCTGAAGTAGTTTTTGGTAACTAAGTTTTCTTTTGTGTGAGAGATGAACAGGTCAGTAAATGTTAGAGATTCTTAGTTTTGTGTTGTGCGAAAACTTGTACTGTATCAGTTGACATGCATTATATACCCCATAAAAATGAAATAAAATATGTTTTTTTGAGAATATTTGTGTCTGTGTGATGAAGAATAGTTTTTTTTACTGAAAATTTCCTATCCATGAGAGAGACATGATAATTCTGATAGATATGGAGGTTCATTCGATTAGTCTGAAGTATAGATCTTTTGCTATTGTACGATTTCTGATAATCCAAAAAATTTAATAATGAAGGGGAAAGTTGCTGAAATAGTTTTTGGTAAACTAAGTTTTCTTTTGTGCGAGAGATGAACAGGTCAGTAAATGTTAGAGATTCAGAGAAAGGTAGACATTACCCACTTTAATAATATATAGAAATATCAATTGTTTGAAATAATGGAGACTTTCTTTTATTTTGTGTAAACTTTAGTAAAAGACAAATGAAAGTGACAGATAAAGCTGCTAATAGGAGGACAATTAATAGTTTGTATAGTTAATGGAGAACAATTATTGTTTTTGAATAACTTTAAAAACAACAACAACAGTGAATCATTTACGTAATAAATGAGATAACTAATTTTAAATGGTAAAAGTAATTCAACAAACTTTCAGAAAATGGCATCATAAGCAGAAAGACAAATACTTGAGGGCTTTGTAAGAACCATAAATTTTTTTCTCTTTAAATTGTAGCAATATAATATATTTGCTACATGCAATAAAAACAACATGTTTAAACATGTAATATAAACATGTTTGTTTTTATTACATGTTGCCTATTTGTTGTGATGGTTACTTTTTTGACAAATGCAAAAGAAAGAATAGATTTAAACTTAAAATTAAGTTTATTATAAGTAAATGGGTCACATTACGTGTTTCATACTCATTAAATGAAGATTTCTGGAAAATTCCATTTGAAATGGACTACTACATTACTAATTCTATAGATTTGAAGAACTGTGTAGGTATAATACAGTCAAATGAAAAAAAAAAAAAAAAAAAGACTCTTTGTATTAAAAACAAATTTATTTTGCATAACCATACACCACAATGAATAACAAATTAAATAAAAGACACATATTAAGTATAAGACTATATTTTGAAGATTTAATATATTTCAAAGTGACATTGAACTTCAATGAATATACAGAGCTTTTTGAAACAATCACAAATGAAAGGCATTTAATGTATACATAGATTAAAATATATATAATGAGTTACTAAGTATAATTCACACAAATAATAAAGAATAGGTAATACATAAATAAAGTATGAAAAATTTCACAAAATCCAGGCAGCATAGAAACATGACCAAACGGAAACAGCAAAATTCTTATCATACATCAAGAGGTTTCAATACCTCAACAAAATTTTTCAAATAAACTACACTGAAATACATAGTAATGGGCTGTATTAAAAAAATCCCATTTAATAATCAAATTCATGGACTGGAAAGCGTTGGTTGATCGGTCACTTAAAAAACTTGACGGAGCTTCTCTTGGAGGACTCTGAAACCAAATTGGCTTTTGGTAGTTTTCTTTCTTTTTCCATTGGTTTTATTTTGGAAATATTTCTTTGTCAGAAAATTCATTCTGGCCAGGTTGGAAAATGTGGCAAAATAATTCATCATCATTGATGCTGAATAGATATGTAAATTTTAAGAGCCATTAGTCTCTATGTAAACTTTATGTGATTTGGTAGTAAACTGGGAAGGTTAAAGCCAAAGTAATTACTACGACCATATGCCAGAAAAGTATTTTGGAGATATCAGATACCTGGAAAGAAAAGAGCAACTAAAATAAATGATAAGGTACAATTTTACTATAACATTTAAATATTTCTCTTTAAAAATATCACAAATTGCATTTGTGTCAAAGGATTTAATAGAATTTAATATTATTTTATATGTCCGTAATATGAATACGTTTTAATGACGATAATTATGTAAAATTTTTCACAAAAAAAATGCATTACATTACGTGATAAAGTTGAGTTACATGATATTTTGTGAAAAATATTGCTTTGTAATTCTGTTTTTGATAAGTTTATCAAGTGCTTGACAAATATTATCATTCTCAAATCCCTCATTTTTTGTCATCCATTTCAAGGAATTTAAAAACGTTCATGACAAGATATGCATTTTTAAAGATAACAATAGCGGCCTGACGGTTGAATGACTAACGCTCTGATTTCGAGCCCTAATCGTAGGCAGTGCCATGATTGTTTGTAGTGGTTCGGAATGCGCTTTAAAATGTAGTGCCCGGTCTAATATGACCATGGAGCGTTAGACAAGGGACTGACAATCCTATCCCCGTAAAAAGAAAACATCTCCTGTGTAGAAATCGACCAATAAGCAGATGACCTTGGCCCACCATGGGGCTATTGAAGATTGGTTTGGTTTGCCGCTCTACGATCATTTTGTGCACATTTTAGGCTTATTAGACCAGGACTTACAGCTTAACGTGTATTCCGAATTACTAACAAACATCCCTGCCACCACCAGGATTCGAAGCTGAAGCCTGTGGTACCAAAAGCTAGAGTACTAGCCGTGCCAATGAAGAAGAAACAGAACAGTATATTCATAAAATACAAGGTAAGATGTAGTTGCAGAGTGAAGTTAGTGCAAAGAGCATAAATGTTTTAATAAGGATAATAAGGACAAAGAATAAATGTTTGAATAAGGATAATTGAGTTCAGATCTTAGATCTTATAAAATAATTAAAGGCACGAAAAAATGTAAAAAAAAAGGAAAAATGTTTTTCGTATCATAAATTTCTAGAGGGTATTTGACATAATCAGCAATAAAATGTGGGAAGAAAAATTAATAATAAACTATTATTCTAATAATTAATTAATATAATATTAATAAGCCACTGTTTTTTTTTTTCTTCAAGTATCAATTTACAAACATATTAAACATACCAAATACTTCCAGTGTGTCTTTATTGATAAAAGTTAAGAAAAAAAAAATCTTAAATATGTATTTGGAATATTCGTATTTTATATATTTTTTAATAAGAAAGTAAAAGAAAAGAACAAAACATTAAATTTTTTTTTTTTGAATATTATATATTCTCATATAAATTTTTAAAGTATACAAAATAATCTGAAACGAAAATATAAAAAAATGTAATGTTTAAAATATAAAACACAAACCGAGTAAATACAACACAGGAGGTTCAAATTTCCTTGAAAGAATTTCAAAAATTAATAACAAATCAAGTGAAAATGGGTTTTAGGTTTTGGTGTGGATTAAATTGTTTGCCATAGTTTAAATTTTGTTCATCAAAATAATAAAAAATAGTTCTAAATTTTTACATAAACGAGTATCACAAGTATATATATACACACTCAAGGGCCAAAACATTATGACCACCTGTCAATAACGAGTTGGCCCACCTTTGGCGCGCAACACAGCTTCAACCCGTCTTGGCATGGATTAATACCACCACTTAATACTAGTTAAATACCACTTCCACCTGATCACGTGCCTTCCACGTCATCCAGGCGAGTTCATTGTAAAATGTAGGGGTGGTCATAATGTTTTGTCTCTTGAGTGGTATATATATATATATATATATATGAGTATGACAAAATGTAAGAATCTGAAACAAAAATATAAAAAAATAGAATATAAAATAGAATATAAACTTTATATCTTTATTGTCAAAAATGAATACGCATACAAAAATGAATATTTGCATCTTACTGAAAAACATATAGAAAAAAAAAAATTGTATTTTGATAATTTTAACCCATAGAAAATATGAACGACAGAAAGAACATTATAATTTTTTTTTTTTTGTAATTTGTATTATTTACTTAGCTTTTAAGTACTAATTTTTGAAATAATCAAAATTATCTGTAGTTTCCAGAATTGAAAAACAATTTGGTTGAAAATAAAAAATTACTTGTGTTTGTGAGATCGATTGTGATTAAAATGTTTGTCGTGATAAAAAAAAAAAAATAAAAAGTTCGTTTCATAAGATAATAAAAAGTTAATAATTTTATAACTTAAAAATAAGCAAATAAAAAGGATTAAAAGAGTAGTATCTAATTAAGAGGCATTTTTTTTCACAAAATTTCATTTTTTTTTCTTATCCCACTTGGTAGACAGCAGCATCTAGACCATGTCCATGAACCCGTGTGGTTTCATGGAAGAGGGAAAGTGGGGGAGAAGACGCTGAAGTAGGAGGACAGTGCATTCCGTGAGGACTTTTAGGGGGCAACTACTCCGCATTTGCGTATCGTATGGGAGAAAATCCAGAAAACTCTCACGAGGTAGTCCGACCAATGAGGGGCCTGATAGCCGAGTGGCTAGCGCTTTAGCGCTCGGTACCACAGGCGTCTGGTTCGAATCCCGGTGGTGCCATGGATGTTTGTAATGGTTCGATGTTTGTAAATTTGAATAGTTAAAACGCATTACTATAAAAAGATTTATATTATATTACCGAGAAAGAAATATGTTTAATATATTAATAAAGAAACATATTTGTTGTGCTAGTAATTTACCCATTCATTATAATATTTAATATTTTAATTTAAGATAAATAAATTACAATAAATAACAAAATATAAGAAGATATTGTAAGCTTAAAATAATAATTAATTAAAAAACAATAACACATTGCATATTTGCTGCACGAAATATAATAATTATTGTTCTAAAATGACATTTAAGAACACAGGGGCAACGGGCGTACCGATATATATAAATACATCCACATCTTATTCATTATGGGGTTGCTTAAAAATTTATGAATAATTGAATAAGGTAAAAAAAAAAAAAAGGATTAAAGTTAAGAAAAACACCTTTGCTTGATAACAATTAAAGTTTTTCGGTACAATTTCCGTTTTCATAATTAGTAGGATTTTTTTTTCAGTTTTGTTATTTATTTTCAACTTTTGATCCGTTTTGAATTTTTTAAGCATAGTTAAGAATTAATTATTGCATTTATAACTTTAGGCTGTATGTAGAGCATTTATAACTTTAAGCTGTATGTAAGCTGTATATAGAGAACCGTAGAGCGTCACAGAGCCCAATCAGACTTCTTCTCTCTCACATCATTCCAAATTGTAAATGGCAACTCAGCTCTACGCGCAGTGATGGTGTTGTAAAATAGTAGTAATAGTCCGACTAATGAGGCAGATGCTAAACTCACAAACGCCATCGAGTATCCTCGTTTTTTGAAACAATATCTACAACAACGCCGCCAGTGGATTGAACGTTCACCCTAATGGTCACCAGCGGTGAACGTTGCCACAGAGCCACGAGTCGGGCTGTTATTTGCTGTGTGACTACTACAAAAATGATTTTACAATTTTTACATATAAATAAATTTAAATACTAAACTAATTAGTTGTAATTAAATTGTAAAACAAAAAAATTCCTAATAAACAGAATTTAAAATATAAGCATTATTTTAATTTTAGTACTATTTTTGCCTTCAACGAGATAGCTGGCAGTGATAATTCAGCTACAATAAGAATTCATTGCTATCAATATTTACAAAAGGAGAAAAAAATATTTTATCTCTCGTATTTACTTTGGTACAGTTTAATATTTGATACCTTTTCAATAATGCTCTTATATAATTTATCATTTTATATTTAGTAACTCACCACCATTTCTGTATTTTCAAGACGTCTCTTAATAATTTCTTCAAATTTTAAGGCGCTTTTGTTAAGCATTTGACCAGTTCGTTTTATACTTTCAACATTCATTTTCAACCTAAAAAAACATAATTAATAAAATAAATTAAAATATACATGAAAATAACAAAATAAAAAAACAATAATAAAAAAAAACTATATTACATTTTATAAAGTAAACACACAATGTTAAAAAATTTTCTTTGCTGTATTATAACTAAGTAATTTTTTATGAATTAATATTTAAAGAATCTAATAACGTTAATTTGAATAAAACGAACATACAGTAATGTAATATTGCAACCATGCTTCCTCCTACGCATTGGCTAGAGCACCCCCTGTGGCGTTCAGGATAAATTGGGCCTACAGACTCTCACTCGGAGAGGAAATATGTTTCTCGAATCTCACGCAAACCTGAGTATCCGGTTTTCGGCTTATAAGTAGAATCCTTCCCCGAATCTATAATTATATATCTTCAAATGTGTTAAATATTGTATGTGTGTGATGTTTGTGCGTATGTAAATAAAGCTGTGTATTCTCAAACCTGTGTCTCAACCCAACCTAATTACAATCCAGCTGCCCAACCTGCACACTATAATATTAATTATAACAGCTTTACCGCACCGTATACATAATTTATAATTTGGTGGTTTGTTTATATTTCACCATAGAACATCAAACATATTATTATTTTATTTAACATATTTCAATAGAGCGATTGATAAAAAATTAATCATTTGAGTAAACAGATATTATTAAAAATTACAGCGTATCAAAATTAGGTAAAATATCCTATAAAGCAATTTATTATTTACTACAACAATGCTTCGCTCAAATACAGTTCCCTAAAACTAAGGAAACTAGCATAAATAATGCTTACAAATTTTTTTTTTTTTTTTTTTTGTAATATCTTAAAAAGTTTAATGGTTATTAGTAATAATGTAATTTTAATATTATATATTAATGTACAATGTTTACGTTACATTTATTTATATTACATAATAACATTGATCAATTATTTTAGTTGTTACACAAGTATAGAATTTTCAGTTATATCTTTTAAAAGTTTTCTATTCGTACAGCTATTTATTCGTACATTTTTTTAGAAGAACTTAACAATGGTGATTACTTTATTGTATGTTTATAATAATTCAAACATTCTGAGAATTGAAAGTCAGAACAAAAAGCTATAGTTGTAACAATCACTACTAAGTTTGAAAAATTTAAGAAATTAATTAAAAAATAAATTTTCCTTAAATAAATGAATATATGTTTCTTAAGAAAAAGTTTTAAATAAATAAATTATTAGGTTCAGGATAAAATCATGGTAATAAAATTAGATGTTGTGCTTAAAAAAGTTGTGGAACGTTAGAAAATTAAACTAAAAAAAAAAAAAAAAAAAATGCAATATGTATTTCGCATTTTATAATATATTAATACAATTAACGAATTTCAGTGGTTTTATAACGTGGTTTTCAAAATTTTTATATCTTCTTTTGAAAGGCAAAATTTTGACATCTTTACTTTTTCTGTAGCATTTTTTTTATTTAGAAAATTACATGTTTTCCCAACTTCAATAACTCAAGGTTAGATTCCAAAACATTAATTATTTACAATTTCTTAGCATGTGCATTACAATTCATTGACGATTAATTAATAAGCATTCAATTTAATTCATAAGAAAATTAAACGAAAATTTATTATGGGTAAAAGTAACGAAGACCTCGTGGTTGTCTGCAGTTTCCACAATGTTGAAGGAAAAAAAGAAAAGAATGAAAAAATTTATAATACTCACAAAAAAATTATAAATGATGATCAGGGTTTAAATCGACTGACATAAAAATCCACACTATATGCACACTAAATGTATACTGTTTGCTCGATTCTCAAACAATTTTATAATTATTGGATAATTAGATTAGAAAAAAAAAAAAAAAAAAAAAAAAAAAAAAAAAAATCTAGAACGTTTATTATCAGATAATCAAAAAAATACGCATACGAAATAGTAGAGAAATATGAAACTGATTGGGGTTTTCATTATCATGATCAGAGGGTGTAAATTCTTAAAAGATAAATTATTGTTTACACAAAATAAGTGAAACCACAAATAAAAAAAATCAAACGCGGTTTTATATTGTTTGCTAAGAGATACAATTGTATAAGATAAAAATAAAAATTAAGACGCAGAAAATTATCTTTTTTTAAAGTTTAATCTTTATCAGTAGTTCTTTACTTTTTTTCATGGACCCATTTTGTTAGTAAAATTAATAATATTACTGTGTCAAAAAAGTAACATCAATTTTCAATTTAAAATTCCCGGGATAACGGAATTTTAATTTTTTTTTTATTTTTTAGGTTACTGGCACTGTCCTTGACATCTATGTGAAATTTGGCGTCAAAATATTCATTAGTGTTTGAGTTATGTTTGGCTTTGTGAGACGCTAAAACTGATTCCGGCGATTTTTGAAATGTCTGAATTAATTGAGCAAAGAATCTGCATTCAGTTTTGTTTGCGGAAACGTATAGAATGTTGCAGAAGGCATACGGTGAGCCTTCCTACATCGTAAAGAAATGTTTAAAAGTGGTATAAGCAGTTCAAAGAAGGCAGAGAACGCGTTGAAGACGAAGAGCCCTCTGGTAGACCATCAACCTCAACCGACGAAGCTCACATCCAAAAAATTAAAGATTTGGTGCTTTTAAACTGTCGATTTACAATAAGAGACCTTGCTGATGATATTAAATTTATTGCATATTAATTATAACTTATAAAAATATTTTTTTCGTCATTAATTATCTTTCTTGTTTTACTCTCTATTTTTTCCCTTTTATTATGTATCAGTTAACATTAAATTAAAGCTTAGATTAGTGTATGCTGATATATTTAAAAAAAAAAAATTTGAACATAATGGCTAAAAAATTACAATGTTTCAAAAAAGAAGATAATAGTGAGAAAAATTTGATAAAAAAAAATTAAATAACAAAAAAAGTATCATAACATAATAATATTCGCTTTTGAGTAATCTAGTTTAGATTACTCAAAATGGAATATTATTATTTTATTACTCAAAAATTAAAAAAAACTTTCAATTTTTTTTTTCTATTTTCTATTTCGTAAATTCATAAAAAATATTTTTGACTAATACATTTTAGCGTCTCTTATACTAGACCTATAACAGCTTCAAGAAGAGGCCGCTATCAGGTTTATGGGAGCATTTTAATATTTATTTGCAGACGTTAAATATAAATACAAACTCTATTTAAACGGAAATGAAAATTAAAGATATAAATTAGATACACAAGTGCAATTCATTCTAAGGACGGAAATTTTCAGATATCTCGAGTTTACGTTGAATATCAAAAAATGTAGTTTGCAGAAGATCTTAATTATCACACGACGTGATACACGAAATCACAAAGGGTTCACTTTGAAAACAGGCGGAAATTCCGGTCTGTTCAAATACTTCAGAGAAAAAGACAATATTTCTTGTCGACTCGTCGCAGAACTCTCTTCTTCCAAAAACCTCACTTTAAGAAAATAAGTCAAGAAAGGAGGGGGAGGGGGGCATTAGCTTCCTTCACTTCTCACTGGAGTCGATACTTTCTCAGCCCATGATCTATCACCAATCATGATGCAACAACTCATGGTGTAGTCTATATTCCATCAGTAATTGTTTTGACTTGTTCGTTGAGGCGACCTATGAAGGTCGCACAGGCAATCGCTAATTTCATGAGGTCTCATTATTCATGACATTAAATATCTGGTACCAGATTTGAGTGACAGGTTGTTCTCATTAGTACAAAACACTAATTGCATGTAATATAAATATACACAATACTGAACACTGCTTATCTGTTGTCTAATTAGAGTGTACTCGTTAAAGAATATACACTCCTCTCTTCTGGGTACGGAATGCTACAACTCTCCCCGTGAGAAAAATGCTATAAAAAAATAATTGACTAAGAAAAAAAAAAGTGTGTTGGTAAAAAAATCAAGGTTATTTTTCTTTATAAAAGTGAAAACTTCAATTATCAGTCACCAATCAAATAATAAAACCAAATTCAAATAAATAACTTATTTGCATACACAAAATTAATAAATTAGTAAATTTAATAATTTTATACATATATATTATAAGAATAAATATTTTTTTAACAAAGTATAAATAAGTTAAAAAAAATCAAATTTGAAATTTAATAATTTGTTAATGAGGATTTGGTGTTACTGAATACCCCGAAAAATCATTAAAATTATTTATAAAAAAATTATAAAAATAATTTCTTTAAACAATTCACGTTTTAATTTTTTTTAAAAAAAGTTAAATCACTAATTAACTACATTTTATTTTTATGAAATAGTAATATGTTTAGGCTATAGGAAAATCAAATTCACAAAATATGTATTGGAATTTTTTTTTTTAGAATAATATCTCTGATACTTTTTAGTAATTTAGATACTATGTTTTAATAAATTGATTTAATTCTTCATAAAATACTGTTGTCAAATTAAATCGGTTTTTTAATACTATAAATTACTAAACTATGCATACTTAAATCTGAAAATTACATGCTTTGCTCACTGCCATATAAGAACAAAATAAGATCAGAAATCAAATTATAAAGTAAATACAGTCACTGACTTAGGACCACACCATTTTTTAAAAGAAGTTATAGAAGCTATCAACAAATCATTGAAGAAGTTGTTGAAATTATAAAAACTCGAACCGGGAATCATTATTCAAAATTGAAAAGATCACGAGAAAGAATAAGTTGAAGAAGAAACGAATAATAAAGATAGTTAAGCAATTTCTAACGATTAATAAAGAATTTAATATTAAAGATAGTTAAGCGTACTGATAGTCAAATTATTAATCGTTAGAAATTAACTGAAAAAGAATTAACATTTTATTTACAAAACCAGCTAATCGAAAATGTATAACCAAGATACTTTTCACATGCAAATGCCAAATAGCAAACTTATTTACTAAATTTTGAATTGATCTATTTAATCGCACATTGATAATAAATAATAATTAAACATTAAAAAAATTATTAATAATTGGTAGATTTTAATCTTTTACATTTAAATAAAATAAACCATATTCAGGTAAAAATTATATTAAAATATAAATCCAAACATCCTATATGACCAAACATCAAAATAAATCTAAATTGAAAATTCCGCCATAAGTGGGACACTATCTGTATGCTTTCTAAAACAAACACAAGAAAAGGAGGAAGAATAATCTCTGTTAGAGAATGATGTAAAACCATAAGCTCTATGCTTTCTAAAACAAACACAAGAAAAGGAGAAGAATAATCTCTGTTAGAGAATGATGTAAAACCATAATCTCTGTTAGAGAATGATGGAAAACACTATCAGTATGCTTTCTAAAACAAACACAAGAAAAGGAGGAAGAATAATCTCTGTTAGAGAATGATGTAAAACCATAAGCGGGACACTATCAGTATGCTTTCTAAAACAAACACAAGAAAAGGAGGAAGAATAATCTCTGTTAGAGAATGATGTAAAACCATAAAAACGGGACACTATCAGTATGCTGTCTAAAACAAACACAAACACAAAGAAAAGGAGGAAGAATAATCTCTGTTAGAAATGATGTAAAACCATAAGCTATCAGTATGCTTTCTAAAACAAACACAAGAAAAGGAGGGGGAAAAAAATCTCTTAATGAATGATAAAACCATAAGTGGGACACAATCAGCATGCTTTCTAAAACAAACAAAAAAGAAAACATTTCTAAACAAACTTTTCTAAAAAACAAAGAAAAGTTTCCAACAGTCAGCATGCTTTCTAAAAACAAACAAAGAAAACCTTTCAAGAAAAGAGAAAAAAAAAAAAAAAAGGAGGAAAAAAAAAATCACTGTTAGTGACTGATGTAAAAGCACCGAAAAGAAGAAGTAGCAATACCTTTTCTTATCGTCTGAAATTTCGAATACTGATAAGGCTTAGTTCGAAATTTGATGAAACGAATAAAAAAAGAAAAAAAAAAAAAAAATCTACATAGAGAACAACTTTTACCTGCTGATATGCGTTCCACTTCCTTCCCCAACGGCAGCTGTGACGTTAATAACACCTGAGGTGCAGAAAGTGTGTCGAAATAGACATGGATAATGACCTTGACCGGGGTTGACCGGCTCTTGGACAGTTTGCGCGTCTGTGCGCGCATTTCATGCTTCTTCCTTCCTGCCTTCTTTTTTTTCCTTAAGCCCTTTCGTTTATTTCAAAGGAACGGCTTAGTCAAAAACCAGTTTCCTACTCGAAATGTAGGGTTCCTACATTTATTTTCCTACTGAATGATTTATTTTCCTACTAGTACAATTTTGAAGAGGAACCCTTGATTCTAATGCATGAAAGTACATTTTTTTAGACTTTCAGTTTCCTATGAAAGTACGTTTTTTTAGACTTTCAGTTTCCTATGAAAGTACATTTTTTTAAAGACCAGTCTCCTACTCGAAATGTAAGCTTCATATATTTATTTTCCTATTGAACTAAGGTATGATTTTGAATAGAAACCTTTGATTCTAATGCGTGAAAGTAAATTTTTTTAAGACTTTCAAAAATTGACCTAAAGTATTATTTGAAATAAAATTGTTTGTTTTGCTTTAGTAAACAGAATTTAATATAGTAATTTTAATTTAATATAATAATTTTAATTTAATTATCTACTTTATTAGGATAGGTTATATATCTATATCTATCTATTTAGCTGTCTATATATATAATGGGAGAATACTTAAAAATCTATTAACATTAAATAAGAAAAAGCAAGTGTAAATAACAAATGCAGTTTCCATCTTATGTTTATAATTTTCATATAATTCTTCCTGTTTATAATTTTATATATTTTTCCAATACTAAACATGCTTATTAAATAAAAATACAAAAATATTATAGAATAAGCATAAAATAATATATAAAAAAATAAACACTTACGTAAAAAAATATTTTATTCTTAAGCCTTTTAAAATATTTTAATAAACAATTAAAATAAAATATAATTATTAAAATATAATAATTAAAATAAATAATAATTAAATACTAAAAAAATTATTGATAATTCGTAGATTTTAATCATTTAAAATTAAATAAAATATATTATATTCAAAAAAAATATTAAAAAAATTTTTTTTTTAGAAATTTATTTTTTTTAAAGTAATATGATAGTTTAATAACCGTATTAAAATTCCAGTACTTTCCGTAATATTTTAAACTGTCTTTTAATTTCCACAAAAAAACCTTATTTAGTAAACAAAAGTTTTATTTAATTATGGTTCTCTTAAAAAAATTTAAAATTCGATTATTTTTTAACAGATAAAATATTTACAATATATTTTTTTCTGAGGCAAAATCTCTTTCTTTTATTTTCTATTACCGATAAAAGAGGTCGATTTTGCTGATAAAAGAGAGTGATTTTTTTTTTTGATGAACAATCATGATGATTTTTATGATGATTTGATGATCAAAAGAGAGTGATTTTGAGGATCAACATACGGTTAATTTTTATACATAATGCCAATTTGTTATGATGTATATATATTTTAGAAAATTAGTAAATAAATTATGCTGCTTTAGGAAATAAAAAGGAAACAATAATTTGTCCTGGGAAATTTTATAAAACAAATTTGAGCATATTACTAAAAGTTGGTAGCAAATTCATACATATATATTTTTTTTATTTTAACGCCGCAGACATGTCTGGGCATGTTTCACGATAAAGGAAGATTAAAAGGGAAAGGGGGAGGAATTTTTATCTTTTTTCTCACTCGAATAAATTCACGTGACCTGGAGGGCACTTATGATGACGTCATTTCTCTAATGTCACCTGATCTATAGTTGATGACGTCATACATATTTAGCCCGAAAACATAAACAAAACGGATTTTTAATTTTGAAAGTATGTTGTATTGAGATCTATTTTTTTAAATGTATTTTTATTTTGAAGTCTTATTTTTTTTAGCTATCATGTTTATGAATAAGTTTTCTTTATTGAAACACAAATAACATAAAGAAGCATGCCTACTGTATTGAAAATTACTTGAATATTAATTAATGGTATTAACAACAAGTGTTATGGAAATTTATATTAGTTCATCGGAATTTTTGAATAATAAACTGGGTGAATCAATATGGCTACAGTATGGGACAGGAGCGAATCCTTCCTGATGCAACACTTGCCAATGCAATTTGTGGTGGCAAAATGCGATGCAACTTTGCGTATCCCTCTTTGGATAGATATGAATTTGCAACGAATATAGAGGCAAATCGTCTATCGAGTATACATACGGTATAGAAAATAACTTGATTATTAATTAATAGTATTAATGCTATGGGAATTTATACTAGTTCATCGGAATTTTTGAATAATAAACTGGGTGAATCAATATGGCTACAGTATGGGGCAGATCAGATAGGAGCGAATCCTTTCGGATGCAACACTTGGCAATGCAATTTGTGGTAGCAAAATGTGGATGCAACTTTGCACTCTCCTGGGGTAGATATGAATGTGCAACAAATCTAGTTGCAAATCGTCTAAGGTTAAAAGGCATTGAAAAAATACAACATTGTCACAATTCCAGTTGTGAGTTATGAATTCAAAATAATTATATTAAAATTAAGCTAGAGAAAATATTATGTAAGCATTATAAGTTATTATATTTAAAGAACATTAGGAAAAAAAAGAGAAATTATATGTGTTTAATTTGAATTCAACGTAATTGTTTTTTATTTTGGCATAATGCTTAATTGAATTCACTGTGAATCCGTTTTTGAAAATTCAACTACTCATTATTTAGAATAATAATTTCCATTATTTTATACAAATGACCTCTGGTTAGATGAGACTAATAAATTTTGTGTTATTAATATTTCATTTACAACAGCAGTTTTTAATCAGTGGCTTATGGATACTTTGGGAATCCAAGGATTTAGTACAAGGTAATCCATTAGTAATCCATATACCCCACCATCCCACCATTAGTAATCCATATACCCCACCATCCCACCATTAGTAATCCATATACTCAAGAGAGAAAAAAAAAGAAGAAGCATTATTCTTATTTTCGCTGAATTTCTAATAAAATTACTTATTAATTATTGGTAAGTCACATAAAATTCAGTGAACCAACTTTTAACAAAGGTCATCCTAAACATCTCTTGTCTCGAAATCTGCCAGTACGCAGACGGCCTTGCCCCGCAATGGGGTTGTTGCGCCAATGATGATGATGAAATACAAAAAATTTATTTCTATATATTGTTTATTTTACGATATATACTGCAAAAAACACGCTCGATTTTAAAATTGTTTAAATATATTAAAAAATTAAAATATGCAAGCCTGATTGGATTAATACAAATTTGGAATCAAACATTTTTGGAATAAATATGAAAAAAAAAAAAAGCAGTAATAAAACACATTACTTAATCACTTCTGCACTAGTTTACTACAAAAATCAAATTAACACTTATTAAATTAATGTACGAATAATAACATTTCACAAATAAATTTTTTAAATTATGTTTTATAATTTTATTTTATTATATCACAAGAAATAAAATAAGCAGAAGTTAAATATATATATTTTTTTGTCCTGACGCCTTCACAAGTATGCCGCCATTGTGGTTTCATTTGGTTGTAATGAAAAAAAAACGAAAAAAAGGTAAAAAAAAACAAACATAAGATACGCATTTAAGAAACGCAGCGAAAAGTTTCGGTTTGAATCATGTGATAGACAACGACGTCATCATCTTCACGTGAGGATTTTAATCTCTCCCCCTCCCCCTTGCCAACAACATTATCTTACGGTTCAGAGCACTTTAACTCCGTTATGTTTCTTTTTATATCTCTTTCTCTATCCACTCCTTCATTCAAGAAATTTAGTTCAAATTACTACTTTATTTTGTAAGCAGCAGATTTTCAAATTTAAAAAAAAAAGAAAAAGAAATTACATTTTAAATTAGATGTGCAAAATGTTACATTAATACTGGAAACTATTCAAAATGAAATTTTTTGTAATAAAAAAATTTAATAACAAATTTATAAAATAAAAAAATTAATATAAAAAATATAAATAATAAATAAAAATATATTTAATAACAAAATAACTTTTAAATTTGTAAAATAAATATAAATTTTGTAAATAAATAAATAAATTTATAAATAATAAATTTTGTCTAAATTTACATTTAAAAATTTGTAACTCTCAAAGACATGCATTAATATTTACAATAAAGAATGATAAATAAAAATTATAAATTTCGTTAATGGGACTTTTAAAGATGATTTTCTAAGCGATCATTACATAAACTAAATAATTTTAGAAATATATCAAGTAAATTCGGTTCAGTTGAATTTTTATTAAAATAAAGAATATACAGTTTATTTATTTATTTTTTTTTTTTTTTAGGATCTAAGGTGTTTTCTGTTTTATAAATATTGAAATCTTGATTTTTTTCAATGTACCTTTTTTTGCATTATAAAAGTATTTTGAAATAATTTCAAAAAACCATTATAGAATTAAACGGTTGTAGTTATTTTCTAAATCGGAAGAAATAATTCTCAACGTGCTCTACAATATGAAGACATAATAATTTAAATCGTTTAATCGATAAATTTCGTTTTAATATGTCCATTCTTTTTAAATAATGAGCTTTATTAATTAAATTTTCTCATACCATATGAAAATATATATTAAATTTTTTGCAGTAGAACATTTCAAAAATAAATAGATGAATAAATAAAAATAAATAAATAAAAAAATAAATAAACATATAAAAATAAATAAAAAAAAAAGATTTTTTTATTAATTTCGAAAATTAACATTTCTAAAATAATAATTACAATCTTTATTAATGACGTAGAAATATTATTGATTGTATAGATTACCATTTGATTAATAATTAGATAACTGTCTACTACTGTTAAAAAATGAGTTTTATTAATTAAAATTTTCTGATCCCATATGAATATAATAGATTTTTTTGCATTATAACATTAAAAAAAAAAAAAACACAACATAAATAAAAAAAAAAATAATAAAAATAGATAAGATAAAATAAAGAGATAATTTTCAAACTTAATAAAAATAAATAAGATTTTTTTTTATTAAGTTTGAAAATTAACATTTCTTAAATAATAATTAGAATCTTTATTAATGCCGTAGAAATATTATTGATTGTATAGATTACCACTTGATTGATAATTAGAATACCGTCTACGATTGCTGTCTAAAACTGTTACATAAAGAGCTTTATTAATTAAAATTTTCTTATCCCATATGAAAATATATATTTTTTTGCAATATAACTTTTCCAAAAATAAATAAATAAATAAATAAATAAATAAAAAATAAATAAATAAATAAATATAAATAAATAAAAAAGGATTTAAAAAAAATACATAAATAAATAAAAAAAAAAAAAAAAATAAAAAAAATTTTTTTTTTTTTATTAATTTTGAAAATTAACATTTCTTAAAAAATAATTAGAATCTTTATTAATGACATAGACATATTATTGATTGTATAGATTACCACTTGCCTAATAATTAGATTACTGTCTGAGTAAAAAGCTATATATTTTCATTTCCATTAAATTCTTCTTCTAGTACAGAGCAGTAAGTTATGAAAATTGAAATATTAAATTTTAGAATAAAGATTTTACGATCGTATTTTTTTTTTTGGATAATCGCATAAAATTGTATGATCTTACACATAAAGTTTCAGTTATGAATCATATAATGTATAAACGATTTTAAATATAAATTTTATGATACAATAATTATTAAAATATTTCTGTTACAAACAATTAAATAATATTCATTTCCAATTTATTTAATAATAAACTTGTATTTGAGCAACAGCAGTTGTAGGTATGTAAACTAAGGTAAAATTTTTTTCTGCTTATATATCTGCATGATTATTTAAACTGACGAAACACAAATTAATTTATTTTTGTTTTATTGGATATATAGACTGATATTTATTATAAATATCTTATTTCAAATCAAATATATCACTATGAGTTATTTTTTTGTTCATATCAGAGTTTTTCAAAGACAAAGGTAATGAAGAAAAGGAAGGAAAAATGTTAAAATCAGGTTGAATATATAATAATAAAAATAAATAAATATATAAATAAAAAAAAAAAAACAGAATTATCAAAAACATTGATAAAAAATTATTATTAAAATAAATTAAACAAATTTTTGAAATATATGAATTTAAATAATTAGTATATTTCAAATTCTGTAAGCAATTTTTATGATTATACCTAATTATTTTTTAATTCAAATCTCCATTTAAAATGGACTATTATTTTAATACTATTAATATTCGAAATGTAACTTAAAATTTGTTTAATATTCATAACATACATAACTAAATAACTTTATTAAATAGAAATAAAAATTAAATCATAAACAACAACAACAACAACTACTACTACAATAATAAAAAAACTAAAAAAAATGATGCAATAAAGTTTTTTAAGCCATATTAAAAAATCTCATCATTATTATTTTATAAAAAATATTATTTGAAAAATCTTCAATTCGAAATATTTATTGATCCTATAAACAAACATGGAAGTCTTTTTCACAAATTTCTTTTAGTTCTTAGTATGCCAAGTCAAGTATAAATTTCATCCATTAACTTACATTATTTTTAAGAAACGCAGTAAAAATTTTAACTGTGTTTGGAATCCCATGAAATCTTCAACAAAACGTGTTTTGTATTAAAACCACAGAAATTTGACGGTGCATTTATTTAATAACTGAATTTTTAGAAACGAAAATGAGAATTACAGAATTTTTTTTTCCTTCTTATTTATTACAACATTCATAATTTTTTTATATACTTCTGCAGATTTAAATTATATAAGTATTCCAAATTATATTTTAACGTAGATAACACGAATCAAAACAAAAGAACATAAAAGTTTCACTTACTTTACTCTGTTGACAAGATAATTCAGAGACTTATGTATCCCAAAAACAAATATGTTTGTCATTCCCAAATCAATTTGGCGGTAACACGGCGATTGGTTTTAAGCACAGAAAGTTAAAGCAATGCTATCCGTTGGGCAGTCGAATGGAGAATAGGATTTGCTACAACGTGGACAGAAGTCGCCGGCAAATATGATGACGTCTTATTGAAGGCCAACAGGTTTCTGAGTTTTGAGGTTAATGACCGGTTACATGGGAAAGAAATGGAAAAAACATTCCGAATTGTTCCGTCCGATGTTGTAATGCTCACGAGTATTAGAATAGGTGAATGAATGTCAAGGTCATTGAAAAAACAGGTGCTTAACCTTTTAAATGATTCACAATGAACTGTTTTTTTTGAAAAAGTAATGTTTTTGAGGATTTTTTTAGATTTTTATTTTAGCAGATGGTTTTTCATTTACAACTATAGAATGGTACTAGCATTGTAATAAGTAGGACTGGAACTTTACTGTTTTATTAATATTTAATTTTTATTATTATTTAATAAAAATATTAGTTTCAGTTCGTTTTTAATTATGATGTGGGTCAACAATAAATTACTCTTAACAATATCTTAAGCCGATTTCGATTAAATTACGATATTGGTATAAGTTACAATAATATTATATTGTAATGAAAGAAATCTATTTGTATTTTCATAGATTAGCACAGCTCAATGTTAATTATTTGTACTTAATATTTATTTTTATTTTTCTGTTATTACACAGATTTTTTTTTTGCTAAAATGAAAATAAACTTAAATGTCAGTATTTTTTAATTATTGCCATATTTGTTCTAAGTCTTCTAAGGGAAAAAAGTATCTCTATAACATAATGTATTTTTTGAAACAAATCATTATTTCAACAGATTCAGCCCAAATTTGCAAAAGAAAAAAAATGTATAGTCCGAGTGCAATTTTAAGGCTAATATTATATTAATTCATGAATAAATTTTTTGAAACAAAAAATTATCCAATTATTAATCCAGCAGTAAATATTATGATCACTTACCGAATATAAGGTATTCATAAGTCGTCTACTTACTAAAAACATCAAAATTGAGATGTTTAATTTTTTTCAATGGCTATGCATTATAGCTAGCCAGAATAAAAATGTTTTATTATGATTTTATATTTTTTCATAATAAACTTGTTTGCTTAGAGTGAAATTACTGTAAACCAACATTTTATTTTTCCTCAAATGTTTTTTTTTTGTTCTAATGCAGCTGGCAAACACTTAGACAGCTGTCTTTGATGCCTTAAGGCAAGCGCTGCGTCGTCGTTACTCACTTAGCACTATCCAAGAGGTGCGTGTAGTTGGAAGATAAACTACGGACGAGGAGTAACACTACCCCCGCAACGCTCTACGATCATGTTAGACAGGGACCGACGGTTTAAAGTGGATTCCGAACCACTACAAACATCCATGGCACCGCCAGGACTCGAACCAGAAAACCTGTGGTACCGAGCGCTAGCCACTCGGCTATTCAGGCCCCGTAATAAAATACATATAATATAAAATACGTTTTTATATGCTTCAATTCTTATGATTAATGCTTAAGAATTTCTTTCTTTTGAATTAAGTAGAATTACTTTTAAATTCAAAGTATATTATTATTTAATTCACATACAAACCTATCATAATTCAACAATACATTATTATTATTAACAATTTTAAAAATGCTTTAGTAAATTTTTTCAAGCGTAATGTTGAGTTTCAATATATTCAAAGAAATTAAGTAAAAAAAAATATATTGAAAAAGATAGGTTTCCTCTTATTTTTTTGTATGATTAGCACAAACAGCTTTTAGTCATTATTTCACTGCACAATGTTCAAGTTATTTACGCTAATACAGATTAAATCCAGCATGTTGGTAGTTTTCTGGGTTTTCTACCATACGACCAGAAAATCAAGAACAGTGAATGTCTTCTGGTATGCCGTCACCTAAAATGGAATGATATTAAATGAATTTGTTTGAGTTGGACCAAATTTATAGCAATAAATGTGTTTGTTTGCTAAGGATAGTAAAAACAGACGCACGTATAACCTTTTTATCTTCCAGGGTCACATACATTTATGAAACGATGGCCACAATTTATTTTATAATTATTAACTATATTATGTAATTATTAATATTAGGACATAAAAAGGGAAAAATTATCCAAATGTTTCCAAGCATTTATTTAAAACTAGTGTAATTTTTAATGCTGTGATTTAATTTATTATTTTATATAATGTAATTAATAATGCTGTGATTCCCTTTATGCTTTATTTGTGTAATTTTTAATGCTGTGATTACCTTTATTATTTATTATTATATTATATTTTAGACAAATCAAGATTATAATTGCTACAGGCTACTATTAATGCGTCATTAATATTATGATCCATATGCCAGTTTATATACACATTCCCTACAGATTTCCTTTTAAAATAGGATGATTCCCTATTATATGTTGATGCGAAAGACTTGAATAGCATTTAAACACACTTTTATACAGTTTTATATTTTATAGCCCCTGATTTTCAAAGTTTGGTGCACGTTTTTTACTTTCTCTTTTATTTAAGAAAAACTTCCATATTTATATCGTTTTTTCAATTCCATGTCTTCAGTAAATATCTTTGTATGATTGTATACCAATGCAGCTATGGAGTGATCAAAAAGTCGTGCAACCGAAATTTTCAAAAACCAGGAAAATTTCATAATACACATTATTAATAAATTGTTTCAATATATGGTATCACTATTCTGTTGCAAAGTATTTCATTTGAAATTTTGGTGATAGATTATGCTATTAGCTTTAAATTCGATTTGTTAAGTATGAATTTTTGCAACTGTGAGCAACTCATTTGTATAAAAAAGTTATTTGAATGTTTAAAGGCATCTTTCAAAATTCGGTGGGTTTTTTTTTTTTTACTTTCTAATTATTTTATTTAGAAAAAATAAAAATTTTTGCTTTCCCTTTTATTTGAGAAAATCCTCCATAGTTGTATCGTTTTTTCAATTCCATGACTTCACAAATAGCTTTGTGTGATCGTATTCCAATGCAGCTATGAGGTGATGAAAAAGTCATGCAACCCAAACTTTCAAAAATCAGAAAAACTCCATAGTATACAGTATTAGTAAAATGTTTCAATAAATGTATCATATATAAAATGTTTCAATGAATGTATCATATATAAAATGTTTCAATAAATGTATCATATATAAAATATTTCAATAAATGTATCATATATAAAATGTTTCAATAAATGTATCATATATAAAATGTTTCAATGAATGTATCATATATAAAATATTTCAATAAATGTATCATATATAAAATGTTTCAATAAATGTATCATATATAAAATGTTTCAATGAATGTATCATATATAAAATGTTTCAATAAATGTATCATATATAAAATGTTCCACTAAATGTATCATTATTATGTTACAAGTAGTATTTCATTTTTAAATTTTGGTGGCAGATTATGCTATCAGCTTTAGATTCAATTTGTTTGGTGTATAATGGAGGTGAGTTTTTTTTCAATCATAAGGAACTTTTGCAATTGGGCAACTTATTTTCGCAAAAAAAGTTGCTGAAATGTTTAAAGGTACCATTGAAAGTGTACCTGAACCGGAAAGGCAACGAATTTTTGCTTGGTAACCTTGAGCAACCGGAATCGTTCACAATAAGAAACAAAGTGACTTCTCGTTCGTTCCGATTCCTAACAAAACGAACGATATTGATATCGTACGTTTTGTTAGGAATCAGATGTTGCAGACACCAACAAAGAATGTGAGAAAGCTGGCTTATCTATCAGGTGGATAATACAGGTGTGAGCAAAAACTGCTGCAGAAATTGCATCTTCACTGTTATCGTTATATACGTTCGAGAACTGAAAGAATCACTTCAGTTTAAGTGGTTGTCAGTAGCTCATATAATTTATTAACACAAATTGAATAGAAAATCGTGATTCTAGATTTCAAGTGGGCGGTGTTTGCTTTCAGCGTCTAAATGATATGTCAACAGACGAAACATACAAATATGGAGTTTCGAAAATTCGCATGTGTTTGAAGAAAGATTACATTAATCTAAAATAAGCGTTGACTCGCTGTGTTCAACCTAACGACAGCAGGCCTTTCTTAATGCGACAATGCATATCGATATCATCAAGCAGTTTATTATATTACTTGAAATGGATAAGCACATTTACTGGTTTTGTAGGATGGAGCAACCTGCCATTCGTTCTAATGAGATAATGTTGTTTCTCACTGACTTTTTTGTGTTGATGGTCCGATTTCGAAATGAATTCGGATTTCGGATTCTAGAATTTCTATGCGATCACTTAAAAGCACATATTTATGCGAGCCATACACATTCCATTAATGAGTTCAAAGCAAACATTGAAAAGGAGATCAAATTAAATAAGAAGACATTGAGAAAAATGGTTCAAATTTGGTATAAGAATGGACACGAAAAAAAAAAAAAAAAAAGCATCACATTTTGAATCTATAATATGACGATGTTAAAAGTTGTCTTTTTTTAATCTTAGAATGATCTCTCTTAGTTTAGTTCATGTTTGTAGTTGGATTAATTTTTAATATTTTTGTACTGTTTGCGCGACTTTTTAATCACCTTGTAGTTCTGTAATAAATGATATTTTAAGCGGAACAGATACTTTTTAAAATGTTTATCATAAAATCTGTTCTTAAATCCATTGGATAAGAGAATACAATTTGAAAGACGGAACACCACATTTTTTATTTATTCTAATTTAAATTGTAGTGTTTTTTAAAAAGGCACTTGCGTAGACTTTTTCACGATCGAAAACTTAATAATTACGATAATTAACTTTATACAATAATTAATACAATAATTAACTTTGGAATACTTCATAAAATAAACTTTGTTTTGCTTCAGAACGAAATATACATTTGCTATCTACATAATAATTTTATTTTAACCCTATAAATAGATTACCACTTTTTTTGTAATACTACTCAGAAACGCTAAAATATATCCCCATTTATCCTTTTCTGATTCTTTGTAAAGGTTATTGTCTCGTATGAAAAATAAATAGCTTCTTATTAACTTAACTTTTTCGCTACTGAGCCCTCCATATGAGTATGTAGGAAGCGTTTCCATAATTACTGCTCATATATACCAAAAGACCGGAATTTCCTGTGACACAGTTCCCATGGTCAGATATGATTCACTACATTTCAGAAGTTTTTGTGAATGCGTCTGTTGCGTCAATGATGATGTATGCTGCCACGTTTTCTTGATGAAAGATAAAGGGAAGTAATGAGAGGTTTCTTAAATTGAATTTCATTTTCAACAGAAAAACAAATCTCTTTTCTTATCCGGTTATTGAAAAACATCAATCAGAATAAGTACAATTTTTTTTTTTTTCATACAGCAATTTTTTTTCCTCTAATAAAATATTGACAATGATGTTACAATGATTACAATGACATCTGATGTTATTCTCAATATAAAAAAATTTAGAAAAATCTTTCTGATTTAAATTCTCTTCAGTACAGTATGCAACGAAAGCAGATCATTTTGAAGTTGCCGCGATGTCGAAGCTAGAATAAAAGGCCATGTTAAAATATCCCTTTTTTCAAATCTTTTATGATGCGATTAGAAATGTGTTTTGAATTATTTTTAATACCTGTAACGTGTGCGAAATTTGACAGACGCCATGTTTTAATTTACGTTATCATTTGATCGTTATGGGCAAATTTATCAAATAGCACTGCAGAAATATTGATGATAGATTTCTGTACAACCTCTGTGTCAGTAAATGGTTTTATATGTTTTCCAATTATGTAATAAACTTCATATGACACTCTTGCCACTGCTGCATCTCGTGGTATGGGCAAGGGTAACATAATTTTTATTTTAATGGATTCTTCAAAAATGCCAAATTTTATCATTAACAACAGTTAAATGATTGAACAGATATATTTATATATATATATAAATATATATATTGTTGTTGTTGTTGCTTATCCCTTTGATTTAGAATCCTAAACCAAGTCCAGTAGATCATGCTGCATCAATAGATCGTAAGCTGTCCTCCCCTCATTCAACAGTTGCCTCACAGAGGCACCAATGCAATCGATGAGATGAGAGGGAGACGCGATGGCCGAACAATGACAAAGGGTATATGTCTTCTCGTCTCCATTAAAGGTCAAACTCTTAGTGTGGCCAGTCCTTAGTCTAGCTAAAGCCGTTTGAGCAGGTCTAGGACAGGAGCACTGCAAGGACATACCAGGATATTTAGCGGCGTACCATGCATGAATTGGTGGCGACCTCCAAGAGGTATTCACTCTGGCTAAAGTCATGGAATGAACTTCTAAAGCTAACAGATTGGAAGAAGAAGCTTTGGGAAGTTCGCAACCTTCCTTAGCGAGCAGATCAGCAATATATATATATATATATATATATTCTGCCAAAAAGCTTTCCCATTCAGACACTTTCAAGACAAATTAAACAAATTACCAAACAATGTTTATTTTGCACCACAAAATATTCCCAATCCCAGCCTTGAAAAGTTCGATTTTCATATAATATTTATTGTTTATATAAAGCCCTGCCCCCTAAAGTGTCATTGTGAGTAATTATATTACAGCTAGACAATACGCTTTTAATTGTTTGCTGCATTAATTCTTTAGGTCAATGCCCATTGAAATTTCATGCCACATACTTTATATCTAGAAATATATAATTAATAAAAAATAAAACAGAAAAAGTAATGAAATGAGAAGAAACTATAACATTAGAAGGAGGCCCACCATCCGATGAGTCGTGCAGTAATGGCACTTCAGATGAAAGAATGAGGGGAAAAAACGACGGATTACATGTTAAGAACAGTACGCGTCTTTTTCTATTTTTACACAAGAAATATCGTACCTAGGAAGAGAATTTAAAACCGAATTGCAAATGCGAGGAAGATTATTGTAGAAATTCTTAGACATTTTAAGTATAAATTGGCGAATGTTTGGGAAGTTAAGTGATTGTCTGATATCCTGATTCTTAAAGTACCAAGGTGAGTTGTTGATCAACCGAAGAATTTTGTTTTCAAGTCTGTTAATTGTTGTATTTATCTTAAACTTTTAACCATAAGGGAATACAAACTGTTATGCATTAACTACACAAATTAACTTATATAATAAAAATTTCAGTTATTCGTCGATTTATTTGATACCTTATAATTTCTACTATGAAAAAGTGGATTAATCTATCTTCAATTGCTTGTCCATATCGATTTAGAACCATAATTAATTTTCATCTTTCGACATTCTCTGTAATTTTACTATATAAATTACATTAGTTGCCATGGATTACTAATTGCAAAGCAACCTACTTATATTGAAAATAATATAAGGCACCTTCGAGGTCAAGATATTCTGTAACTATTACAAGTATAAGTAAAGATAAAGTTTTTAAAGAATTTTAAACGCTAAAGAAGAATTACATTTCTGTAAATGAGCAAACAGTTGGAAGTTTATCGTTAAGTTATCGCTATTGAAATATAATGTTTTTTTTAAAAGCATTTTTTCTTTGTTAAACATGTGATAGGGACTACATTATATTAAATAAGCAAATTGACTGAAGAATAAGCAAACAGCTTAAAGTGTAATCATGTGATAGAAGCATTAGAAACAACATGGTAAAAATCATGCAAGATTACCTTATTTTTTTAACACTTTTTTTTTAAGTTACAGAAATATCGAGCTGTTTTTTATTACTTTGTAATCGTGATCAATTTTCTCCATTCAGATAGTTAGTTCAATACAAGTCGGAAGTAATTTATTTTTTAAAAAGTTATTTTGTTAAATGTTTTCCGAAAATTACTCTAATAAAATTTATAGGAAGTTTTAGTCAAGTAATAGAAGCAGTGGCCCTTATAGCATGAAAAAGTTTTTTTTTGTTCTAATGCAGCTGGAAAACACTCGGTCTTGCATCCCTTAAGGCAAGCGCTGCACAGATGTTACTCACTTTGCCAGGGGGTGCGTGCAACTTGAAGATAAGCCACGTACGCGGAGCAACAACGCTACGGTTTAAAGTGGATTCTGAACCACTACAAATATCTACGGCACCGCCGGGACTCGAACCCGAAACCTGTGGTACCGGGCACCAGAGCGCAAGCGACTTGACCATTCAGGCCCAGCATGAAAATGTATTTATATAAAGATAACTTTATTTCTCTTTCTTTTTTGGAGAACTGGTAACAATAAAAAAATAGGGAAAAACTAAAGTTGTATGAAATTCATATGAGAAACAAATAATTAATTATATAAACATTCCTTTGAAAACGAATTTTAATTAATGATAAAACATATAGTTCAACATAATTAATATAGCTTATAAAATAGAGTTTAATGTTTCATGTAGTTAATTCCGTTAACATTTACTAATTGTTTATCTAATTATAGTTCTACATTTAAATTTTTCAATCACTGAAATTTAAACTTAAGCGGAAAAAAAAGGAACCTTTTTTTTCTCTCGTTCTACATATTTTACATTTTGGTATCGAAATGTATATTCTATTTTTAATGAGTTTATAACCGTGCTTCCTTCTACGCACCCACTGTGGCGTTTAGGAGAAATGGTCAGTTGACCTCGAGATTCTCACCCAAGAGAAAGTACTGCGCAACTTGCGCTACCGCTAATAAACGTTTAGTTTACTGCCTACCTAAGAGAAGAAATGTATTTAGCACAACCCTGTGCATTAGTTGGCCTACAGACTCACCCGGAAAAGAATTAAATTTCGAGCATCCCTCGCGTACCTGAGTATCGGGTTTTTGGGGTCCAGCTGCACAACCTGCACACTACAAGTTGTTTTTAAATTACCTAACAAAAAAAAAAATACCAGGAAAATGTAAAAAAAAGTATCTTTTCAACATAATTTTTTTTAACAAATTTGTTTCCTTTTATAGTATATCTGTCAATTGGTTTTTATAAGTATAATTTAGTTTATTTTAAGTTTTTTCAGATTATTTCGAATGTTAATTCTAATATTTTTGGTTCAATGTTTAATCTTTTACAAAGAATAATTTTAAACAGTCATTTAGTTTGTGATTAATTAATTAAATAATTATTAATTTTACCAGTTTTTTTAAATACTGTAGTAACAAATAATATATAAAAAAAATTAAAGTCAATTCCTTCTTAGGTCAATAATTTCTTTTTTCACTATATTGCAGAAAGTCCTTTATAAATAATTTTCATTCATTTTTTTTAATTTAGAAAAAATTCTCTCTCACATTCACACACACTTTCTATCTCTCATATACACACTTCCCATCTCACTAATTTATTCACATGTTCCATTTTGTTCCCTCCTTGACTCAGACTACAACCCAGAATGAAAAAAGAATGTGAAAAAGAAATTTTTTCCAGCGATCTACACGCTTCGCCAATGACGGTATTTATTCCTAAATTTATATCCTGCTAAATATCTTATATTAGAGAAATTTTTTTTCTCCCATATAAAACTAAAATTAATTAATTAAATTTAATTAATGAATTAATATTTGAAAAAAAAAACTGTATTAACATCAAGTGTCATCCATTACAAGTTTTAAAAAATGTATTTGAATTTGAGTGGATGAATAAAAAGTATTTTATTCACGATTGAAAATTTGAACAAGATATATATAGGGAGAGTGTGAGCTAATAGAAGGAATTGAAAAAATAAATTCACAATGAACGACGCGTATTTGATTCAGAGAAACAAGAAATAATTATTTTTATAGCTTTTCATGAAGAAAAAAAATAGAATCATCAATTCGTCGTTGTTTTTGGTCGATTGTGAGCTCGCGTGGCACCCACTTTGAGAAGAGCTTTCGCATATCCAAATATTCATTCAAGATATGTCCAACACGTTCCTTTGATATCTTTAGGGTCTCAGCTATCTCAATCAACTTCACTTTAAGGTTATCAGAAATTATTTTGTGGACTTTTTTGATGTTTTCGTCGGTAACAGCCTCTTTGAGGCGTCCACTGCGGGCATCGTCCTCGGTGCTCATTTCGCCCCGTTCAAATTTAGCAAACCACTTCTCTACGGTTGATTTTCCTGGTGCAAAGTCCGAATAATGTTTATCAAGCCAAGCCTTGGCTTCAGTACTATTTTTTTTTGCCAAAAAGCAATGCTTTATTAACACACGAAAATCCTTTTTATCCATTTTTCAAACTAACAAAAGTTGCTTCACTAAAAATGCTATAACTCACATACTAATAGTGCAACAGCTGTCAAATTTATACACGTGTCTTTTGAAGGTTAGAGCTAACTAAAAATCATATGGATTAATACTAGTAGCGCCATCTATGTGTCAGCCTACGAACCTTTCAGCCCACCTGTTATATATACACTCGAGAGCCAAAACGTTATGACCACCCCTACATTTTGCAATGAGCTCGCCTGGATGACGTGAAAGGCAGGTGATCAGGTGGAAGTGGTATTTAACTGGCATTAAGTGGTGGTATTAATCCATGCCAAGGCGGGTTGAAGCTGTGTTGCGCTCCAAAGGTGGGCCAACTCATAATGTTTTGGTCATGATGTTCTGGCTCTTGAGTGTATATAAGGAGAGTGTGAAGTAATAGTAGAAATTGAAAAATGAAAATGAAAACACCAATAATTGCTAAACCATAATAAAAGAATATTTTTGATAAACACGAGGCAATTATTTTTAAACAAATACATTTATTAGAACAAAATGCGTGCCAGGTTATTAGGATAAACGAACGAGATTAAAAGAAACATTTTAGCAGCAAATCATCTCCTCTTCACGAAAGCAAACTGAAAAAGAAGTCAATATGTTTAACAGTCAGTAAAATTGAAGGATCACAGTTGAAATGGTGTCTGGTAATGATTTACAAACATTTTCAAATTTTCCACATATATTATGTACAAATAATTACACAAAGTTTACAATATTGATACATTTTAAAATATGAAACGAAATGTGATTGATTATCCAACAAATAAAATTACATAAGTTTTTTTTTTTAAAATTACTGAAAAAATAAACTAAGTTTCAATGATAAGTAATCTTTAATAAATATAAATTAATTTAATATAATTCTTTCAAGCTGGAAATAAATAACGATACATCAGTTTATCATTATTTAAACCAATAATCAATGAAAGAAAATTATCGTTCATTTATATAAAATATTTTAAAGAACAAGTATTTAATGTCGATTAAAATTCTAGAAGTATTTTTTTAAAAAAAAAAAAAAAAAAATTATATGACAGTTGAAATACTGAAATGCAATATCAATTAAATATTGAAAAATTATAATCTGAACAATTTTTTTTTTGTCAATCTAACTATTTTAATTTTGATAAAAAAATATAACAAATAATTCAAAAAAATAATGAAAAAAAAAAGTTTCTAACGTATTCTTTTATATTTTCTAGAGAAGTTTTTTTTACTATTGACGAAATGGGGTTATAGATATTAAGAAAGACAACTTTAAGCAAAAATTGAACAAAAAAATTATTAATTAAAAATTATTGTCTACAACGGAGAAAAGCAGATGTTATACAAAATTTGCTCAATTTTGATAATTTTACAAATATACACAATAAACAGTCAAAAACAAAAATTTGCACGAGCAAAAATATTTCATTCCAATAAATTTACAATCATTGCTTTTTTTTTTTTTGCAGTCTTTTCTAACCTGGTAGTTCACATTTACAATTGTACCATAAATCCTGGCATTTTACTTCGTATACAACAAGATTCTAAAACAAACCATAACACATTGAGCTCTGTATTTTAAAAACCACTGATTTCGCGCACACAACCAGCCACATAGATATCAGGGAAAAATAGATATATTTATAAATAACTTCATCACATGTGTATCTTCGCAGGATATCTGTACACAGTGGCTTATATTATATATTTTTTTTCTTTCAGATTAAAGCCATTCTGCTTATATGCTTAAAGAGTCTTAGACCTTAGTCCTTATTTTTTTTGTTTGTTGAAAATCTCGTATATACACGAGTACTTTTCATTGTTGAAAAAAAGAATCGAGATCTTGCTTCACGTTCCATCGTACTCGTCTTTCTGATTCGTGAAGCATTTCGTGAAGAAATCCTCCATTGTTCGATACATGTGGCGACAAACATTCTTCAAGAAATGATTTTCGTCCGTGTATATCTGGAAGATATAATAAACAAGTAATATACAATTTTTTTTTTAAAAGTCAATTCCTACTTAGGTCAACAAAGAAAAACTTTATTTTAGTTACTTTTTATTAAATAATTACAATTAACATAAATATGTATATATGTAGGATTTGTTTGTGCGGTAATCAGCAGGCGGCGACACTTCTTGTCTTTGACAGAGCCTGTTTACAATGTGGGGGAGTATTCAACTTTGAACTCTGACCCCACGAGAAGGGGACAGGACCCCGTAGATGAGATGAAGGAGTAAAGGCTCGTGCTCACCAAGGAGAGAAGATGCAAGCGAAAAAATTTGACCACTCACTAGCCTCACCGCGGTCGCCTGAAACCGGTTTGCAGTCCGCCGCTTGGAGTTGCCCAACTTTCAACTCGAAGCGGTTTTTCACTAGGCGTAATGCTATTTCTGACGTTTCGCTGTGAAGGGGTCGAACAAATTTTGTCGCTTACCTCTTGAATCTTCACGTCTCTCGCCTCGGTGGGAACGAGCCGTAAAGAGAAAGCTAGCTGACATGGGAGAGGCTGCGTCAAGCAGCGGTAGAAAATGGTTGTGAATGTTTAATTATTAATGTAAATATTGCTGTATATGTAAAACAACGCTTCGTTAATGTGTTTGGAAATACACCCCTAGACACCCACTGCAAAAGTCCATCTTTTACTAGACTGGTAGAGAAGTCTAACAAAACTGTAGGTTCGGCCGGGATGAATCTATTGGAACCGGTGTGAATCTACATTACATACGACAGAATCACACTATTAAGTGACAAAATAGAAAGTGAATTCCCTTGCAATTTCCATTTTCCTTTCTATATAATGTGTTGGACTATTATTTTTGTTTGTTACTATTTATTCGCTTTCTATTTTTTTTTTTTTTTTTTTTCGTTTCTAATTTATGAAGCTGATGGTGGTCTATAATTTCTCATTCTATCCATCTCTTGTAATGCTTCATTATTGAAAGAAGCTTTCCAGTGAGTTTCGAGCAGTCCAGTTCTTCAATTAATAGTCCATCTAATTATTTCACACGACTCAAGGCGACATATGCTTGATCTACTGCCAAGAGATTTCGTCCTAGATGTATTACTGCACAATCTACAGTGCTACCTTGCATCTTATGTACTGTTGATGCCCATTATAGTATTAGTGGTAGCATTCTTTTTTCAGCAGAATCATATCTGGGTTTGGCGGGGAATTGCACTGATACTGGCTCATTTCTGATAATTTTTTTTCTCCCATATAAACTAAAATTAATAAATTTAATTTAATTAATGAATTAACATTTGAAAAAAACTGTATTAGCATCAAGTGTCATCCATTGCAAGTTTAAAAATAATGTATTTGAATAAAAAGTATTTTATTCACGATTGAAAATTTGAACAAGATATATAAATATATACAGGGAGAGAATGAACTAACAGAAGGAATTGAAAAAAAACTTCATAGATATTAGATATTATTAGTTAAATTTTTAAATTTATAAGGCAAAAAGTAATCTGTGTATTCGATAGTATAACAAATATAATTATAAATAATAGGCCATTTACTTAATTGTTTGTAATGACCAATTGCAAAATACACAGCTGTACTTCTCCAAGCCTCCAAAATTTAAACCCTCGAAATCATTATTAGTAAGAAAATAATTTAAAATTATTTTAAAACGAGGAATAAGAATAATGTAAGAAATAATGAATAGTAAAGTTTAATAGCAATGCATTGTAACGTCTCGGCCTATACTAGACTTATAACAACTTCAAGAAGAGGGCCACTTTCAGGTTCATGGGAACACATTAAATTTTATTTTACACACATTATATATAAACATGGGTTAATACAAATTTTATTTTTATTTACAGAAAAAAAAATTAAAATTAAAGACTTAAATTTGATTCACAAATATTTTACTTTGAAAGTTTAACTTTCATATTACATAAGCGAATTACTTTACATTAAAAGCAATACATTTACTTCTAACCGCGTTGACAATCAATAACTGTACAAAGGCATTTTCTAACACAAATTTTGCATAATTGAGTCTAAAATAAAGGTAATTATAAAAATAGAAGAAAATCTTTTTAAGAAACAATGCATTTTGAAATCAATATCACAAATTCCTAGAATGTAATTTAAATTATCTCAAAGTGTTGTAAATAATTAACATTGAGATTGACATTCATTTTCAATCATTAGATAAAATGTTTTTAGTTGTACTAGCAAAAAAAAATTCTTTTAATTAATCTATAATAAAACATCTTTATAAATTTTTATGATAATTATTTGAAAACTGTATTATTTCAAAATAAAAACCTGGATTTAGAATTATATAAAGAAAATTCATAATATGTTTCTAGTATTTCTTCTACAAGTTCTTCTATATTCTTTAATAAAAGAAAGCTTTAAAAGTCTTTTTTGTCAAAATTATTTAATTGCCTTAGTAGAAAGATTACAATTTGAAAAACGTTTGTCAACTATTGGTACAGAATACATTTTCAAGTAGTTTTAATTCCTAAATTAAGAACATTTTAAACCGTTTACGAAGTAATTTTGTTATTTCATTTACCTGTGTTTGAAATAGAACACCTTCTTCTGTTAAAGCTTTCATAAACATGGTTGAATGTTGTATGTGGACAGAAGCTGCAAAACAAACAAATAAAATAAGGAATATTAATATTTTACATGCCTACTTTTACACATACTTTGTATATATGCATAGATATCCGCCATTTTGTATTGCGAAAGCTATGATGGTTTTTATTTACAATTGCGTATTGTGTTCACAAACACACACACACTCAAGAGTCAAAATTTTTATGACCACCCTTACATTTTGCAATGAACTCGCCTGGATGACGTGGAATACACGTGATCAGGTGGAAGTGGTATTTAACAGGTATTAAGTGGTGGTACTAATCCATGCCAAGGCGGGTTGAAGCTGTGTTGCGCGCCAAAGGTGGGCCAACTCGTTATTGACAGGTGGTCATAATGTTTTGGCTCTTGAGTATATATATATATATACATACATATATATATATATATATATATATATATACATACACATAAGCACAAATTCACACACATATATATATATACACGTACACATACACTACATACACACACAAATACATATATGTATATAATATCGGAAAATATGTGTATGTATATATAAATGTGTACAAAAATATATAAATGTGTACAAACTGCTTAATTTAATTTGTTACACGGTTTTTAAACATGAAACACGACATACAATTTTTCGTAATTCGGCAGATCAGATGCATGATTTAAGTAAAAGAATAGAATAATGTATTTATCTACATTTAAAAAAAAATATTTTAACTTCCTCTCTTAGACAAATTTCTACCACAACAAAAAACGGGTTTTTGTTTTGTATCTTTGTTGTACAACGGAAACCACAGCGGGCAACCTTGCAGTTTTTCTCTTTCAGCATTTTTTTTTTTATCTCAATAGATAAAATTCTGGAACATTTTGTACCTGCTAAGCATGTGCAGGAATCGCACATGCATAAGTTATTAGAAGTTTATGCAGCAAAGGTGCTTAGTTGCCTCAGAGCATGTAATAGAGTGTGCAAACGATTCCGATTATTTCTATGACACGCGATCATAGTCATAATGTTGATGATTCGCGAAAACGACGCACTAGAGCACACCTTACAAGATGAATAGATTACAGCATGACAACAACAATAACAAATAAACCAACAGCATGTGTAATCTATTAAACTCAAAATATATCAACTTTAAAAGAATAGCAAAAGTAAAATCGAGGAGCTTATTGAAAACTTTTTAATGTTTTCATGATTAGATATTCTTTTTGACGGTGTATTTTATACGATTAAAACTCAATTTTTTAATCTTCAGGCTATACTTTACTAAAAATTTAAAATATGTTTAATGCTTATGTTAATGTTTAATGTTTAATGTAATATGTTTATGTATGTTTTAATAAACATTTTGCCATTTGGATATGATTTTAGACTATAAACTGATATCAGTGTTTATTTTTTTTTCAAATGGTCGTTGAAAAAGTTGTTATCACTTTTCCACTTTCATTGTCTAGCGGCTTTATCTAGACATGTCACCTTCAAAATGTAAAACACTTCCTTACGAAATGGAAAACCAGTTGAAATCTGGTAATCTCTTCCGATAATAAATCCAAATCCAAATAACTTTCAGATAATAATAGATATTATGACCTATTAAACACCTGGCTTAACTATATTACTTCAAGTCTGCAATAAATATCAAATTATGATAACTGCATACAAAATCGCTTTAATTAGCGTTTACCACTAAGAAACGCTAAAAACTTCCAGGAAAACAATCCCAATTTTTCACGTTTAATATTATTTTGCTATTGCTTGATGACCGAGTGACTAGTGCTCAGATTCTCGGTGCCATGGATGTTTGTAGTAATTCGGAATCCACTTTAAACCTTAGGTCCAGGTCTAATAATGACTGCTACCACTACTACTACACCATATCACATCATTGTGCCTAGAGCTCAGTTGTCCTTTTACAGTTTGAGAATGATGTGGGTGAAAAGTCCGAATGGGCTCTGTGACTCTCTTTGGTCATAAGATACCTCCATTTACGGCTTAAAGTGGATTCCGAACCATTAAAAGATACATGGCACCGCCGTGACTCGAACCTGAAACCTGTGGCATCGAGCGCCAAAGTGCTGCAGTTTTCGAGACAGGAGATGTTTTCTTTTAATGGGGATAGGGTTGTCAGCCCTAAGCCCAAAGCTTTACAGTTATTATTAAATCTAGAGGCCTGATGGCCGAGTGGCTAGTGCTCTGGTACTCGGTGCCACAGGAAGTACAACGCAACCGGCACTGCCGCTAAGGAACGTTTAGTTTACAATCTCTCCTCCCGAGGGGAAATATCTTTAGTTTTAGTTTAGAAGTGGAATCCTTCCACGAATCTTTAATTAGATGTCTCTAAATGTGTTAAATACTGTCTATCTTTAATTGTATGTGTATGTGGTGTTTGTGCATATGTAAATAAAGCTATGAATTCTGAAACCTGCGTCTCAAGTCTCAACCCAACCACGCCCAGATCCAGCTGCCCAAACAACCGACAACACTACACTAGTAATTTTTGTATATCGCTTAATCTTTTTCAGGGGCGAAATTTTTAAAGTGAATGAAAAAAGTTTTTTTTTTTTGTATAATTATATTTTCATTTTACATCAGCAAAAAAATAAATAAATAAATAAAAAAAATCAACAATTAAAAAATAAATTAGAAAAATACAAGTGCGCAAAAAATAATGTCTAAACAGGCTGTCGTTGAATATTATTGGTTAATTATAAAAGAAATGCATCTGAAGCACATTTACGTTTATTTGAAGCATACAGATTTTTTCAAAAAAAATTTCAAACGTAACTTCTTACATAATGCTGCTGTGGAATTTGAATTCCAGTTTCTCGCTTTTACCTACGCAGTCTAATGCTACATTATTTGCAAAGTAATATAATTACACAAAACGAAATATTATCATTACTGGCATAAAAAGAATTTGGTACTTTAATTGTTGAGGAATCCTGTATATAGTTATTGCTATAGACTTAATTTTAATTTAAAAAAAATTAAATGAACATTAATATTAATGTGTTTAATATTTATTCTATTAAAATTGGATATTTTGTGTCTAAATAATCATTCATTTAATAAAAAAACAACAACATTACTTTAATCACCTTGCATTTTTTAAATTACATAGTATTGTAACTGAATAACATATTTTCTATGTTGATGCACAAACATAACGAAACATAGTACAAAATTAAGTAACATAAAGTAATCATATTAACCCTAGAATTGATTCATTTATATACTTGAATCAATAAACATTAGCATCGACTTTCGCACAGTAACATGAATGTTAAGGGTGCGCGGTAGATCTACCTTCCCTTGGTGCACCTGTTAACACTTTTTAGTGGCTAAAAGATCTACAAACTTGGCATTATGTCTTCCTCCCCTCACTTTGATACTCTTCGAGTCCTACAGCGGAATGCCGGTGGACTGTCTCAATCCAAGCGCGCAGATCTTTTGCTGATTCTGTGCGAGAAGGATATTGATGTCTTTACTATTATGGATGCTAATTTGACAATAGACTGCCTGCGAAACCATCTTTACAGACTCAAAATTGTTCCTTCCCCGATATGCACCTCTGAAGAGGCCATGGACTCCACGCATCTACACTCAAGAGCCAAAACATTATGACCACCTGCCAATAACGAGTTGGCCCCCAGCCTTTCCCATCACACACAGAAGTAAGTGAAAGAATGATTCTTCAGACTCTCCAGCAGCAGTTAAATACCACTTCTACCTGATCACGGGCCTTCCACGTCATCCAGGCGAGTTCATTGCAAAATGTAGGGGTGGTCATAATGTTTTGGCTCTTGAGTGTACTTCACTATCCTACTCTGAGCAAGACTTTTCTCGCCGAGGGACATTGGAAGGCTAGAGATATGTTAGATTAATGAACTCTGTTTCAGCATGTTTTGTTGTATTCTCTGTTCTTTTTTTTTTCGTTGTTCTTTTTATTGCTGTTATTGTTCATAATCTGCCATTGGAAATAAAAAACAACAACATCGATATTGATATCGATACACACAAATAACAATGAGAGCAAATTTTTTTACCATCCGCAGTGCCATGTATTAACAGAACCTTCTTTCCTTTGAACTTATGAGCTTTTCCTATAAGACTTGCTCTTTCGTAACCTTTGTAGTTATCTTGGGGAAGGGGAGTGCCCATGTATCTCTCAGTATAGGTGGAACCTGAAACCATAACAATTCGTTTGTAAACATGTCATAAGTTATTAATAACTGTCATGATTATTTGTGTATAATCATAACAGTTATTAATCTTTATTTGTGTAATTAGAAGAAGAATAATGTGCAACGTCATTACTGTGACGTGTTTATTTGTGTAATTAGGAGAATAATAATGTTTCTTATTTTTTAATTCAAATTCAGTCAATAAATAGAATAAAATAAAAAATATTTTTTTTTTACACAACATTAAAATGATTCTACCCTTTAATTTAAAATATCATTCCTCATTAGACATGCTTTATTTAATTGATTTAGCAGACTTAATATGATGTCATAGTTACGATAAGCACAAATTCAGTATAGGTGGAACCTGAAACCATGACAATTCGTTTGTAAACGGATCATAAGTTATTAATAATTGTTATGATTATTTGTGTATAATCTCTATTATTAATTTTTATTTGTGTAATTAGAAGAATAATAATGTTTCTTATTTTTTAATTCCAATTCAATCAATAAATAGAATAAAATAAGAAATAAATGTTTTTATACAACATTAAAAGGATTGTACCCTCTAATTTAAAATATCATTCCTCAGTAGAAATACTTTTATTTAACTTAATTAGCAAATTTAATGTGATAGCGCCACAGTTATGATAATCACAAACTCAGTATACTAGGTGGAACCTGAAACCATAACAATTGGTTTTTAAACAGGTCATAAGTTTTTAATAACTGTTATGATTATAAGTGTATAACCTAATATTGTTAATCTTTATTTGAGTAATTAGAATAATAATAATGTTTCTTAATTTTTAATTCCAATTCAATCAATAAATAGAATAAAATAAGAAATAAATGTTTTTTATACAACATTAAAATGATTCTACCCTTTAATTTAAAATATCACTCCTCAGTAGAAATGCTTTTATTTAACTGAGCTAGCAGACTTAATGTTATAACTCATAGTTACGATAAGCACAAACTCGGTATAGGTGAAACCTGAAATCATAACAATTCATTTGTAAAAGGTAATAAGTTATTAACAACTGTTATGATTATTTGTGTATAATCTTGCATTATTAATCTTTATTTGAGTAATTAGAATAATAATAATGTTTCTTACTTTTTAATTCAAATTCAGTCAATAATTGGAATAAAAAAAAATATTTTTTTTACAAAACATTAAAATGATTCTACCCTTTAATTTAAAGTATCATTCTTCAGTAGACATGCTCTTATTAATTTCGTAGCTGCCTTAATGTGATAGCGCCACAGTTATGATAAGCACAAACTCTTCCATGTTATTGGATCAGTAAGGAAGTTTTGACATAAATAACTTTATATATGAATGCACTACTAATAAGTATCTAAAGAAATAACATGCATAGTATTCATTTACTACTAATATGTTTTTTTCTATATTAAAAATGTAGGAAATTGTGGGTGTATGAATAATAATCCATGAAATCATCTTTTTAAAATATAATGTACTAAACACTATCTTCTTGATTTTATGAAGGTGATAAGATAAGTTCTGAAAGATATAAATTAAATATAAAACAGCATTTTGTCTGTTTTCATGAATGGAAAGCTGCAATCAATTAGAAAATTTTTTTTGTGACCAGCGTACCAGATAACTCTCTTTATTCATAGACGATTCTAGTTAGTTTATTTAAGATAAAATGTTTCAAATTCTAGATCAAAATTACAGACTTGTAGAACAATTACAGACTAAACGTTTTTTTTTACCGTATTTGAACGAAATAAAAGTACTGTCAGAAAACTTAAAAAATTATTAAATGAAACAATTCTACACAAATCTACACTTAAAATGTTTTTGTCTTTCTATTATAATTTCAACTGGGTTTATTATTTAGAAAAAATATCTCCACTATTAAAAATGTGTCTAATTATGAAAATTTGAACAATTAACTCTACTTATTACTACGATTACAATAATTTTAAAGTAACGTTTATAATTTAATGATAAGATTAGAAAAGATTTTACGAAGATTTTTGAGTTTGTTTTATGTGCTGTATTACATGTTGTATTAGGATGTGTTGGATTATATATTACATTATCATGTGTTGTATTATATGTTGCATTGTATGTGTTGCATTACATACTGTATTATCATGTGTTGTATTATATTATTATTATGTGTAGTATATGTTGTATTACACATTGTATTATCATGTGTTGTATTATATGTTGCATTAGTATGTGTTGCAATATATGTTATATGTGTTGTTTTAAATATATATATATATATATATATATATATGTTGCAGATCAGTTTCCGTACTACAAGTACTAGGGCTCAAAAAGTCTAGAGCTTAGAAGACAAGCATTACATTTGGGCAGAAAATTTATGTCTTTTGAAATTACACTTACTGTAGTAAATCCAACTCGTGATGGGTGCGATGGACACTGCACATTTGAATACAGTGTCTTCTGCAGCCAGTGCAGAAGCAGCTACGAATCCTCCGTAAGACTTGCCCCAAATGGCAATGTGCGTCGGATGAATGAAAGGCAGATTGTCTCTCAAGTACCTGGAAGAAACCCCACATCAAAAAGTGACGTTTCACTAAAATATCATTCGCACTTCAGTATAAGTTCATAATAAGGGTGAAAATATCTGATTTTTAATTACAGCAACAACTGTGACTGTGATAAAAACACTGTGACAAAATCACAGTCATGGTACTAAATCGTAGTTAAAAATTATTGCAGTCAGAGCAAATTCATAGATGTATTTCGAAACGAGTCTTAGGAAACAAATTTCTACATAAAAAAATAAGTAAATCCACTGATGAATGTTAAGCTATAAATTTCTTCAGTTGTTGAAGATTTGTATGTAATTTGTATTTGATTAATTAGTTATTTAGATTTGTAGTAGTATTTATTATTAGTATTTAGTATTTTACAATTACATTATATTAGTACAATTAGTATTTTAGATTTGCAAACTTATGTAATTGGAATTAAACTAAACCAATTAATATTATTTACTAAAGTTTGTTATTTTTGATATAAAATTGTTTAAGCAAATTTATGTTTTTCATCAATCAACGAGGCAAATCTGCTTCTGATCGGCATTAGATTAAATGGGAATGCTATTTGCGGTTCTTATGACAGTTCACAGTGACAATAAAATTGCTGCATTTGTGTTAAATCACAGAGACAGAATTTTGGACCGTTTTTGATACCATCTATAATGTAGAATAGAAGTAATAATCTTTTAAGTAAAATTATTTATAAATACGATTGTAGCTTGTGCGTTATGAATAATTCTTTAAAACGCACAAGCTACAAGACGTTTTTACTAAATTTTATTTTAAACAATTTGGATGTTCCCACTTTCAGCAATTAATCTATTTGAGATCAAATAGCAAGCAATTACAATCATAATTCTTAATCATGGGAAGAGTTTCTATAGTATTTTATTTTAATTTTAACCATTCAAGCATTTTTATAGCAAACAATTTCTTTTTGATTACTTAGTGTTAAAACTAATAAGCTCTATATATATATTAAAAAAAAATGCTCAAAATTCTGCATGAAAAAAAAAAAAAAAAAAAAAAAACGCTTTAAGATATTCGACATAAAAACGCCAAGGAAATACATTCATCAGAATTTAATACATCTAATTTCAATCATGTAATCAATAATAGGAATTCATAAAAAATATTCGAATTTAAATAATTAACGAAGATTATGTAAGTACTTTCTTTCTAGATCTAAGGTTTCATTTTCAAGCATGTTTAGATTCGTTTTCAGCCATTTTGGTGCAACCATTTCATTCTCTAACTGAAATAGCCACTTGATCAAATAATAGAGAGTTTTTGCATACCGTACGTTAGTTACCGTAGGACGTCCGTTAGCTTTTCTCCCTAGCTCATAGGAAACTGAGCATGCGCTGGGAGAAAATGCTAACGGACGTCCTACGGTGATTAACGTACGGTATGCAAAAACTCTCTAATATTTGAGAACCGTTGCACTAACCGTATAACATCAATTTGATCTTGCAAAACGATTCTTAGAAAACAGATTTCCTTATGAAAAAATAAGTAAATTCACTGAAGAATGTTGAGCTATAAATTTATTCAGTTGTTGAAAAAAAAATACTATTTAAATAAATTCCTCAGAATTTGATACCTCATTTAATTTTAATCATCTAATCAATAAAAAGGAATTTATAAAAAAAATAATCGAATTTAAATAATTAACGGAGATTATTTAAGTATTTTCTTTCTAGATCTAAGGTTTCATTTTCAAGCATGTTAAGATTCGTTTTCAGCCATTTCATTCACTAACTGAAATAGCCACTTGATTAAATAATGTTTGAGAATCGTTGCACTAACCGTGTAACATCAATTTGATCTTGCAAAACGATTCTTAGAAAACAGATTTCCTTATGAAAAAATAAATAAATTCACTGAAGAACGTTGAGCTATAAATTTATTCAGCTGTTGAAAAAAAATACGATTTAAATAAATTCCTCATCTAATTTTAATCATCTAATCAATAAAAGGAATTCATAAAAAATATTAGAATTTAAATAATTAACGAAGATTATTCAAGTATTTTCTTTCTAGATCTAAGGTTTCATTTTTAAGCATCTTTAGATTCGTTTTCAGCCATTTTGGTGTAGCCATTTCATTCACTAACTGAAATAGCCACTTGATTAAATAATGTTTGAGAACCGTTGCACTAACCGTATAACATCAATTTGATCTTGCACTTCCACCGTTCCTAGATGATAATAGACTTCGTGCATCATCCTATCCCCTTGATTGCCACTTCCTCTCCCATCTATCCAGGCGTAGATTTGATTCCTCCTACCAGACAGGTAAGTGCCCCAGTGAATCTTGAACTCATCCGTCACCAGTTGGGAACCGGGGGAACCGTCTCTGAAAAGAGATTATTGATGTTAAACAATCAGCTTAAAGCAGTGATAGTGTGGAGAGACATTCAGTCTACACACTGATAGTGCGAAGAGGCATGCAGTCTACACACAAAACCTTATACAAATAATTGTATCTTAACACTTGAAGATAAAGCTGTTATTAGAATCGTTGATCTACCCTTTCAGCTTTAATTTAAAACATTTATCTTGCTTGAAATGCTGTGTGTTAAAGCTACCTTGATATATTGTAGTTGAACATTTTAATTTTGAATATAAATTCCCTTCATTTTCATCTTAATCATGTAATTCCTTTCATTTTCATCTTAATCATGTAATTCATTCCTTTTTCATATATAATGGTTATTTAAATAAGTTTGAGAAATTAGTATCTTTTCAAATAAAATACTTGTTAGATTTCGTTATATTTTCATCAGATATTTTTGAAAAGAAATTTCAAATTTCAAGAAATTTAAAAATAATTTTTTTTTATTTTCATCAGGTCTCTAAAAAGAGATTATTGATGTTAAACAATCAATTTAAAGCAGTGATAGTGCGAAGAGACATGCAGTCTACACACAAAACCTTGTACAAATAATTTTATCTTAACACTTGAAGATAAAGCTGTTATTAGAATCTTTGATCTACCCTTTCAGCTTTAATTTGAAACATTTAACTTTGCTTGAAATGCTATGTGTTAAAGCTATCTTGATGCATTGTAGTTGAACATTTTAATTTTGAATATAAATTCCTTTCACTTTCATCTTAAGTATGTAATTCATTTTCTTTTTCATATATAATGGTTATTTAAATTAATTCGAGAAATTAGTATCTTTTCAAATAAAATACTTGTTAGATTTCGTTATATTTTCATCAGGTATTTTTAATCAAATTTTCATTATGCTACAAACCAGTATCTCAGGTCTTATCAATTATTGAAATTTATAATAGACCAAAGTAATTGGATTAATTGTTGATATAAATCTGTTATTCTATTGATATTAATGGAATGGTTTTAATTTGATCACCTTTTATTGATATGAATAAACTGCTTGAATATTGCGGATCAAATACTCATCAATCGGTGATAATAATATCAAATAGTTATAGAGAAAATCAGTTTTCTTTTAGTATAATAAATATCTAGTTTATAATCAAATTAATTATCATATTGTTGACATAAATCTGTTATACTATTGATAATGAAAGGTTTTTATTTTCATCACCTTTTATTGATATGAATAAACTGCTTTATTGTTACCAATCAACTACTCATCAATCATTGATAATAATATCAAATAGGTATAGAGAAAATCAGTTTTCTCTTAGTATAATAAATATCTAGTTTATAACCAAATTAATTATCATATTGTTGATATAAATCTGTTATACTATTGATAATGAAAGGTTTTTTATTTTGATCATCTTTTATTGATATGAATAAACCAATCAACTACTCATCAATCATTTATAATAATATCAAATAGTTATAAAGAAAATCAGTTTTCTTTTAGTATAATAAATATCTAATTTATAATCAAATTAATTATCATATTGTTGATATAAATCTGTTATACTATTGATAATGAAAGGTTTTTATTTTGATCACCTTTTATTGATATGAATAAACTGCTTTATTGTTACCAATCAACTACTTAAAATCATTCACTGATAATAATTATCAAACAGTTCCAGAAAAAATCAATTTTTCTTTTAGTATAATAAATATCTAGTCTATAATCAAATTAATTACTATATTGTTGATATAAATCTGTTAATCTATTGATATTAATGAAATATTTTTATTTTGATCACCTTTCATTGATATGAATAAACTGCTTTATTCTTACCAACAATACTTATAATCATTAACTCATAATACATATCAAATAGTTCTAGAGAAAATCAATTTTCTTTTAAATATCAAGTTTATAATCAAATTAATTTTGCACATTAAAAAAATTTCAGTTTAATTTAAAATACAGGGTTATTCAAAATAAATGGTACAAAAGAAAACCTACTTATGACTACTGTAATAAATTTTTTCCATGCATACAGTTTATACAAGAAATCTTAACTTTCCAAGTTTCTGTAAATATTTGATGTGGACCTCTTTTGTGACACAGCATACATCTATACTATAATCTAGTTTCTGTCACATCCGTGCAACACAATATGACTCATTAAGTCGACCGCTGGTCTTATCAACATTTTTCATCAACTGTTAATCCTCAAGAAGTGAAAATATGAACACCTTATTTTTCCCACATAACCCCAAAGCAAATGATCTAAAGATGTTAAATCGGGTTACTTAGGGAAGAACATCACAAAATCAATAGCAAATCATTTGACTCAGGCAATCTAGTAAAATAATAGATAAGTATTGAGGTAATCGCATAAATAGTTCTGTCAATGTGTTAGAGCACTGTCATTTTACAAATTAAAGTCAGAGACATTCTCTTTCGATAGAGGCAACAACCGTTCGGGCAGCATATTGCAGTAGAGGAACCTTGTAAAAGTGGTTCTTGCAAAAAAAGAAAGGTTCAAATACATAGACGTTAGCTAATCTGCACACAGATTTTATCATTGAAAACTCTCATTCTAATTTCCCATATGGATTTTTCGCATTTAAAATTTTCAGTTTATGCTTGTTAAATTCGTTACATATGCAAAACATAGCTTCTTCTGGAAACAACAATCTATCCAAGGCAATCATTCATCTTCAACAACGCTTTTCTCCATTACATGCTCTCCATAATTTCCACAAAGGACCTTATTCCTTTTGATTTGTCTTTAGCTGTTTTGCAGTTACGTTATCCAAAATAATAACTTTTACAATTTTGAAAAAATATACTTGAAATGTTGCAAATTATACAGTTTTTCCCTGACTATAAAAACTTATTTCAAAATAACCATTTGATGTTTTACATTTGAATATATTTAATTTTGATATCACTGGATAGTTAACTTTCGAAGGTTTCTTTGGGAAATAGATCTGAACAGAACTGATGCCTACAATTATTTACTTTGCACATTTGTTTGATTACTTAAATCACATTTATTTTTCTTACCAACCTTGTATGTCTGGGGAAAAATAAATAAACTTAATGCACGTATCTGGGGGATCAGAGAATCCCAAGATGTCTCTGTACAGGTAGTGACAGTCTCTGAATGAATGTCTGTGCACAGGTAGTGACAGACAACTTTTAAGTTCTTGTTTGTTGCAGTCTCATACATAACTAAGTTATTATGCCGTTTCCCTTCACAGAAAAAAAACGTTTATTTAGGTTCATTACACCCCATTTATAAGAATTTCAACCATGTATTATTTATCATCAAAATAGAACATTTCCTCACTTGGGTTCTATAATTCGTGAGTTTCTAGACGAGAGATTTCAAGATCGGTTTATTGCATTTTTCAAATATTTAGAAATAATCGCTATTTAGTAAATCGCTTTTGTAAAACGAAATAATTAAAATGATGTTATTTTTTTATAAGCAATTTAAACTAATTCAATTTATTAACCCCCAAAAATTCTATTTTACTTCGAAATATTATATAATTATATTTATCTGATAAACCTTTTTCACTTTTATTTTATATTTTCTTTACAATCTAGCAATGCAAGTGCTTCTACAGCTTCCGTAGACATTCGACTTTTAACTTTGGTAATTATTGAATAATATTTACAGAAGTCTCCTGAAATTTCATCCATTATAAACATCTAATCCCCACTAATTATACACTTATAATTATAATCCATCTAATTATACACTTATAATTTTGAATTTATGCTTCAAAAAAGCACCTTTTAGGTATTTTTGATAAAAAATTCAATGATGTTTCTCTCTTTCCATTTATTTATTCTCCCTTCCAACATAGTTATTTCTATCTTTTAAATTGATAAACCTTGTTATCTGTTTTTTTTTTTTGATAAAAAATATTTCTAGCTTGAATTTTTCAAACATAATTTTGCAAAAATATTCTTTGCCAGTAGACTGCAGAGAGAACTGGTTTCTTTAACTAAAGTATATTTTAAAACGAACAACAAAATAATGAAAACGGAAAAAGAAAACATATATCTGAAAGTTCAAGTCACATAGTAATCATTTTGAATTTTATATAAATTAATTTGGGATTACTTTTAGCCTTTAAATATCTTGACCCAACTTTGCATTGATAAGCAATGGAGAAAAAACATGCTTTTAACAATTTGTAAGGGTTGAAAATTCATAAAAGTTTTGTAAATATTAATCAATAATTATTAAAATTTAAACATAAATATGTGGAGGCTGTATGTATAATATAACAGAAAAGAAAATTCAAATGTAAATGAAAATGGCTTAAGGGATTATGGAGAATAATTTGAAGAATGAAGTATATGATGTTTTGAAATAAAATACACTTATATGAGAGTTAAGATATTAAATTAATGTAAATTGAACATTTATTTTAAAAAAATAACATTACTTTTTCTATTTTATATATTAAAATCGCATTCTAAGTAGTGTCATTTCTAAATGTCAGCATGCTAAAAATATCATGAATAAATTATAAGGTGTTAATTGCAATTTCACAGATAGAACAAAAAGTGAAGGAAGAAATAACAAAGAAATAAAAAAATATCACTAGGATAAAATTTCTAATAAAAACAACTTAAAAATGCGTTTTTGAATATAAAATTCAAAACGAACACGATGTGAGTTGAAAAAAAAAATTTCAATCATTTATGTCTACGTTTCTCCTTTTTTAAAAATATTTTGATTACTCGCATAAAAATATATTTTCATTAAAGAAACGAATTCTCTCTGCAATTTACTTGCAGAGTAAGAATGTTTTTTGCATTTGTGTTTGAAAACTGGAGGTAAAAAAAATTTTTTTTTCTACAGTATGTTAAAGGGCTTCACATCAATTTAACAAATATAAACAATTACTTAGGAAGGAATAATAAATAAATGAATAGAAAGAAATATTATTGAAAAAACATTTTTTTTTTTATTAAAGCGACTTAAAAAGTGTTTTTTTAAACATAAATTCAAAATGTGTTCGATGTGTATATTGGACGAAATTTCATAAGATTTTTGTAAATAGTGTTCAACAATTATCAAAATTAAAAACGAATGCCTATGGAAGCTCTGCAGTACGTGCATTGCAGGACAGTATAGAAAACATAAAATATTACTGTGTCCAAAAAGTAAGACCAATTTTCAATTTAAAATTCCCGGCGTTTATGGAATTTCAATTTTTTTTCTTTTTTAGGTTGCTGGCACTATCCTTGACATCTCGAATAGTACCGAAAACACTGAATGCGCCAGCTCACACTGCATTGATTCTTCATGACTTTTTCGCCAAACATAAAACCCATATCGTTCCACAATAACCGTATTCACACCGTGCGACTTCTGGATATTCTCTAACTTCAAAAGACCACTCCGGAGACACCGTTTGAAGTCGATTGAAAAGATTCAACGTGAATCACTGCGCGTTTTGGAAGTAATCCCTGGCAATGATTTTTTAGCATGCATTGAGGATCGGAAAAAAAAGTTGGCATAAGTGCATTGTGTCCGGAGGGGATTACTTTGAAGGCGCTGAAATAAATTTGGAAGAATAAATAAAGAGTTTTTGAAAAAAAAAATAATAATTTGTCATACTTTCTGGGCACAGCAGTAAAATTGAAAATGGTTGGCGAGATAAATAAAATTATATAATATTTCGAAATAGAACAGAATTTCTGGTTATTAATAAATTGAATTTGTTTAAATTTATTATCAAAAAAATAACATCATTTTAACTATTGTGTTTTACAAAATCATATTATAGGGATTATTTCTAAATGTTTGAAAAATGCATGCTAAATATATTATTAAAGACAATTATGTAGGAAGGAAGAAAAAATAAATAAAAAGAAAGAAACATCATTGAATCATCATCATCATCATCATTGAATTTTTTAATCAAAGCAAAAAAGTGCTTTTCTGAAACATAAAATTTAAAATGAATTCAATGTGTATAATGGGCAAAAATTCAGAAGAGTGTTCTAAATATTGTTTAACAATTATTAAAATTAAAAACTGAATGTCTATGGAAGCTGTGTAAGTACGCGAATTTTAGGATAGTAGAGAAAATATAAAATAAATTGAAAATGTTTGGCGAGATAAATAGATTGTGATAGATTTTTTGGGTTAATAAATTGAAAATTTATATTTTTCCTTATAAAAAAACATCTATTTTAACTATTTTCTTTCACAAAATCATAGACTAATAGTAGTTATTTTTAAATGTAATGATGAATGAAAATGTATGAAAATGTATGATAAAAAAATTTATTTCAACAGCAAGTTATGTATGATAAGCAGAATCAAATATGAAAAAAAAAAAAAAAACATTTGAAAAATATTCTTAAAAAAAAAAAAAAAATTTTTTTTTTTTTTGGTACATAAAATTCAATGTGAGTTAGAAGAAATTTCACACCAAGTTATAATGTATGATAAGCAGAATCAAATATGAAAAAAAAAAAAAAAAACATTTGAAAAATATTCTTAAAAAAAAATTTTTTTTTTGGTACATAAAATTCAATGTGAGTTAGAAGAAATTTCATAGACTCAAATGAAAGTATATTTATGTTAAAAAGTTTTTGCAAAATATTTCATTTCAATATAATAACTAATTGGTTAAAGATATATAAAAGTATTCGAAACATTTTTTTAGGGTTTTGTTTAGTATCCTACAAAATGTTATTATACTTACATGTTAAATCTTTCAATACATGTGCTACTTAGTAATTAATTTTGAATAGAACATTTTAAACTACTATCATGTCTAAAATGAAAAGTGAGATATTTTACTGACAAATCTTAAGGCAAAACTAAGTTTTAGCATAAATAAATTCCTAAATAATTGATCAAAAATAAGTGTCGTAATATTTGATAGGCTATAAACTGATTTAGAAGGAATGAAACTAGAAATTGATTTAACACATAACATTAAAAAAATTAAAATGGTTTTTTTAAATAAACATTTGCAGAAATAATTATCTTTAAAATAAAATGAAAACAATAAATATGCAAAAAGAAAAAAAAATTTATAATACTATGGGGGAAAATTATTAATTAATTAACAATTTTTTTTCAGTAATAAATTTTGAAAGTGCAACAAATACAATCAGGGAAAAAAATTCGGAATTAAAATTATAATTTTTAAAAAAATTACTGAAAAATATTTGTAAATTTAAAATTATTTGTAAAAAGGAAAATAATTTTTAAAAATAATATGATAATAAAAAAATAAATAGATTCATTTGCCAAAAATAAAAAAAAAATAAAATAAAAAATAAAAAAAAATATTAATAATAATAAATTTAAAAATTAATTGCTTTATCAAGGTAAGTATTATAAAATGGTAAAATATATAAATTCCTTTATCAAATAAATTTGTAAAAATGAAAATAAAACAAAACTGATAAAAAAAATTAAAGAAAAAGCAAATTAAAAAATGAAATTTAAAAAATCTCATATCCTTTCAAAAACCTCGTCTTATAGTAGAACATTCTGATGATGCCACAGGGAAAAAGTTTTTAAACAAAAGGATGAAAAATATATCCAAAAAAAATCTCTTCTACCAAGATGGGCCTTATCAATCCTTGTCTGCCAAGACGTCCTTTCGTCTACGTCACTTCTGGTTTTTCTGTGACATCACTTCAGTCCCTTGGCTACTACTTTTCCCTTAGCTACTGCTAAATGTGAAGCAACTGATAAAAATAAGTTTGTATTACTGAGTCCAAAAAGTACGACCAATTTTCAATTTAAAATTCCAGGGGTTTATGGAATTTCAATTTTTTTTCTTTTTTAGGTTGCTGGCACTCCGTTCCTTGACATCTGTGTGAAATTTGACGTCAAAATATTCATTAGTGTTTGAGTTACGCATGGTTTTGTGAGAATGTCTGAATTAATTGAGCAAAGAACTGGCATTCAATTTTGTTTGCGGAAACGTATAGAATGCTGCAGAAAACATTCGATGAGCATTCCTATATCGGAAAGAAATGTTTAGAAAGGTATAAACAGTTTTCAAAGAAGGCGGGGAACGCGTTGAAGACGAAGAGCCCTCTGGTCGACCATCAACCTCACCCGACGAAGCTAACGTCCAAAAAATTAAACATTTGGTGCTTGTAAACCGTCAATTTACAAAGAAGACGAAGACGAAGAGCCCTCTGGTCGACCATCAACATCAACCGACGAAGCTCACGTAGAAAAAATTAAAGATTTGGTGCTTGTAAGCCGTCGATTTACAATTAGAGACCTTGTTGATGAGGTTGGAATTTCAGAAGGATAGGTCAATTCCATTGTGGGTCTGAAACGCGTCAAATCTCGATTGGTACCGAAAACATTGAATGCGGTAGCTCACACTGCATTGATTCTTCGTGACCTTTTCGCCAAAAATGAAACCCATATCGTTCCACAACCACCGTATTCTCACCGTTCCATTTCTGGCTATTTCCTAAACTCAAAACACTCCGGGGTCACCGTTTTGAGTCGATTGAAGAGATTCGACGTGAATCGCCGCGCGCTTTGAAGGCCATCCCTGCCGATGACTTTTTAGGACATTGAGGATTGGAAAAAAAGTTGGCATAAGTGCATTGTGTCCGGAGCGGATTACTTTGAAGGCGATGAAATAAATTTGGGTGAATAAATAAAGAGTTTTTGAAAAAATAATTAATTTGTCTTACTTTTTGGGCATAGTAGTAAGACGTGGAATAAAGTTCTATATTTCAGAACTTAAAATCTCTGAAATGATTGTTAAACTTCATAAACCTTGGTAAAAATATTGATTACATCCATTGAAAATGAACGCAATTACACGGGAATTAAAATATATAGTTGTGCAAGGATATAAAGTTGATAATTGAATTAATTAGTATAGTGATTGAATATTGTAGATTGCGCTGCTACAGTTCTTATTTTTCTGCGACTATTAAACTTTGCTGATATACTTGTAATACTATGTATAATTTCTACTCAAGGGATTGGCTGTGATTGTTAAGAATTTGAATATGTCTGAGGCTATCGAATTCCCTTTTTTCTTTATGTAATATAAAGAAAAAAGGGAATTATCTTTTTAAATAAGGCTTTTTGTTTTTAAAAAAAATTAAAAATTTTGTTTAATTTTTTTTAATAAATTTTTGCTTTAATGTAGACTGTTGCCAAATATCAACTTCACACTATATTTCATACAGTTTGGGACAATATGAAACTGCATATAGATTTTAATTAAAGAATGTCATATATTAAAAAAAATAATTTCTCTGATTTCAATCCAAAATTCATTATTGTTGATTGAAATCAGTGAATTCAACAATTCATCATAGAATTCAACAAAAATTCATCAGAGAATTCAACAAAATTTCATCAGATAATTCATTTCATTACAATTTAATTGTAATATTACGTTATGTATTGAAATTAAATAGAAGAAAGAAATATAAGGACACATTTTTATCCCTGTTTTTAAATCAAAACAAACTTGATATCTACAGACAACTTATAAATGATTGTAATATTTTATAAAAAAAGAAAAGAGTATTTAGAGAGATATAAAACAAGATTCACTAGTAATACTTACACGTAAACCACCAAAGGATATAGGGAAGCATCATTGCTCGCCAAATCTGGCGGCAAAAGCAGGCGAACTTGGGCTTCTAAAATGTGAAAGAAAAACACAATTTAAATGATACTGAATACCAATGAAGCATATTTTTTTAAATCAATCTATAAATCCCTTTTGGCAACTCTACTGACATTGATTCTTTCTTTTTTTTTTGCCATAATGGTGTTACAACTATAAAGTCGTAAAGACAATATGATCTCTATCTAGTCATTTCTCTTCTTTGAATCTGTTTAAAAATATGCACATACAAGGATCCCTATAGCAAATGCTTTTTGTTACTTTTTGTTATTATGAAGTTACCACTTGGAGGAGATGAGTGATATTTCCGTCCATATAAAATGGACATTATAATTTTAAATAAATTTCTTTTAGTTTCCTCTAATTACTTAGATTCCACCATTCGATACAAAATTCAAAGGAGGTGATTTGGTTTTTTGGGGACCTTCGAACATCCTTTGTGAATTATAAATATTTGAAACCAGGAAAATATTAATGCTAGTTATTCGACAACGGAAATGCAGCTATGTGACAAAATGATGGTTCTATTATGTCTGGCTATGTCCTGCTAATGATCAGGACAAATAATTTATTCTTCCGTAGTAATTTTGACTCATCTCTCGTTGATGGCGAACGTTGGTAAAAATATTGATTACATCCATTGAAAATGAAAGCAATTACATGGAAATTAAAATATAGTTGTGCAAGGATATAAAGTTGATAGTTCAATTAATTAGTTTAGTGATTGAATATTGTAGATTGCGTTGCTACAGTTCTTATTTTTCTGCGACTATTAAACTTTGTTGATATGCTTGTAATACAATGAATAATTTTTTATGAATGAATTATTTTTTATTATTTATAAATTTAGAAACTATATATTATTATTAATTTTAAATTTATATATTATTATTTATAAATTTATTTATATATTATATATTATACATTATTATATATTATATATTACATATTAAATTATATATTATTTATATATTTATAATTATTCATATATTATTATTTATAAATTTATCTATTATTATTAATTTTATTAATTTATAAATTTACTATGAATGTATTTTTTGCACGCTAAAAATATAACTGAGTATTTGAACAAAATTCGGAAGTAGTGAATATCAAAATCCTTCGAAATTAAATGATTTTAATATAGCGTAACATTTTTAGAAAATTTTCGCTATAAAGTTTATTGCTTAAATTTTACATTATACATTCCATGATCTATTAATCAAACAAAGCTTTGAATTTTAAACATTTTTATGTCAATTTACCGTGCCTTTGAAATTTGTTGAAGGATTACATTTAAAATTCATTGAACGCTTAACAGAATATTATTTATAAAAGTATTTCATGAAGAAGTATTGCAAGAATAAACTAAAAGGTGAAGGATGATTATGTGAGATTTAAAAAAAATCCATTATATGTTAGGAGAAGATTAGACTCACTATATCCTCCTCGTACAGGTACGTGGAATGTTCTTATCTGGGGCATTGTTCTCTGTTCTACTCGTTGTTTCAGATCACTGTTCGTGTCCAGCACAACTGAAAAACAAAATGAATTACAACAATAGGCATCAATTTATTGATGTTCAAATTAGTGTGTTATTTACATTAACAATAGATTACAAATTGGGTAATATTAATTTAGAATATTATTTGTTCTGTTTTAAAGCATCATGGCCTCATGTTATTTTAATTATGAGATTTTTTTTACATTTAAATAAAAAATAATTATTAAAAAAAAAACTAGAGTTTGTTTTGAGGACATTTATTTACTTCAAATATTTGTTTTTGAATTCCAGGATTATCAGTTTTGAAGGTCAGTTTGTCATTTCGAATGTTAGTTTGATCTGAAGGTCATTATCCTTAAACACGCCGGATATGTAACAAAACTATGTTGTTCAGTTAAACCACGGAAATTTTGTTGCATTAGACTCATGTTTTGACAACAAACTTTTGCACGACGGAAACCTTGTATCATTACACTCATGTTTTGCCGACAAAATTCTGGACGACGGAAACCTTGTATCATTACAATTATATTTTGCCAACGAAATTCTGGACGACGGAAACCTTGTTGCATTACACCCATGTTTTGCCAACGAAATTTTGGACGAAACATTGCAATGAAACATTGCACCCTTCGGACACAGTGAAAGAACTTCCAGCATATGTATTTATCATGCCCGTAGGTACAGATATGGATTTATTGTTCCCATAATCTCGATATGACTTAATCGTTTCCATAGGAATAGATATGTGACGTTTTGATGAAATTTTGCGTACGGGTTTGAACCGACTCCATTAGCTTCGAAATTCAGTGTGCAATCGACCCGGATTTTACGGTTCGTATATCTTCAGAGGAGATTTGATTCGAATTTGCTTATACTTGAACTAATTGTAAATTAGTTTTTCTTTTATCATAAAAAATTTTGATATTGTGGTTTGTAATTTTTTGATTAATACTGAGGGCTTTTGTAATCTTCTCTGTTACTTAAAATAAATTTCCATTTACGAAAACAAAAGAAGTTAACTTTAATTTATTTCCTGCATACATAAACATTAATTTAAAATTCTAAGTCCGAATATTTCACGGAATAATATCAAAAAGAGTAAAAAATTACATGCCTAAAATCAATACACAGAATATCTGGCTTCATACACATATAAAATTATTATTTTCTAAACGTAATTATAAATATATAATCACAACGGGAACTTCTTCTAAAATGTAAATTATTTTCTTGATCAGTATTTTTTTCTTAAAAGATTCGTGAATTAATATTGTTTTCCATTACACAATCAATAGAAAAATGTAATATAGAAAATGGCTGGACTTCCATTACAAAAATAGTAAAATATATGAGTTACGGCCTTATATTTGATCTTTTAAGACCTTATTTGATATAATATATATATTATTTGATTTGATATATTTTTTAAGGCATATTTGATTATTAAGGCCTTACATTTGATCATTACTCAAAGCTATTACTGTGCCCAAAAAGTAAAACCAATCTTCACTTTAAATTTACCTCGCCTATGGAATTTCAATTTTTTTCTTTTTTAGGTTGTTGGTGAAGTCTTTGACATCTGTGTGAAATTTCACGTCAAAATATTCATTAGTGTGTCTGTTACGCTTGGCTTTGTGAGACTCTAAAAGTGATTTCGGCGATTTTTGAAATGTCTGAATAAATTGAGCAAAAACTTGCATTAAATTTTGTTTGCGGAATGGATATTTGTGTACGGAAACGTATAGAATGTTACAGAAGATATTCTGTGAGCAAAATATATCGAAAAGAAATGCTTACAAGTGGCATAAACAGTTCAACGAAGACAGAGAACGCGTTGAAGGCGAAAAGAGCTTTGGTCGATCATCAACCTCAACTAACGAAGCTCACGTCCAAAAAATACCCATATCGTTCCCCAACCATCTTATTCACCTGATTTAGCACCGTGCGACTTCTAGCTATTCCCTAAACTCAGAAAACCACTGTGGAGACACCGCTTTGAGTCGATTGAAGAGATTCAACGTGAATCGATGCGCGCTTTGAAGGACATCCCGGCCAATGAATTTTTAGCATGCATTGAGGATTTGGAAAAATGTTGGCATAAGTGCATTGTGTCCGGAGGATTAAATTTGAAGACGATGAAATAAATTTGGAAGAATAAATAAAGGGTTTTGAAAAAAATAAAAATTGGTCTTACTTTTTGGGCACAATGGTGTACTCTAAAATTTATGCATGGAATATTTTGTTGTTAAGTTTTTTTAATAATTCAGTAAACATTACAAGAGAGGGTAAAATAAAAATTTCTGTCAGTTTCATTACGACTCAGGTGAATTTGATATCAGCAAATTAGAAATGAATTGGTTTTCATTTCAAAATACTGATTAAGATTTTCATATAATGCATAAAAAAGATTGTATTTTTATAATGAAAACGATATTAAAAATTTCTCACATCAACTGTTTGGATACAACATTTATTCAAAAATTACGCAGAACATATGAAATAAATTAGTTTGGTTTTATCTTTTAAAATTTAATTCTATCTTTTAAAATTTAAAATTTAATTAACATCTTTTTAAAATTTAATTTTTCTTAAACTGTAATAAGGAGATAATCATAAATTAAACTTATTTTTTTATTTACAGTTACAGTAGTTATTTTTACAATTAATGTTATTGTAATTTACAAACTTGTTATTTTTTGTAAATAACAGAGAGTTTTTACATACCGTATTTTGGACGTCCGTTACCTTTTTCTTCCTAGCGCGCATGCTGATAGGAAATTGCGCATGTGTATCTGTAATAATGTTTCCTATGAGCATGCGCGCTAGGGAGAAAAAGCTAACGGACGTCCAAAATACGGTATGCAAAAACTCTCTAGTATATGATATACATCAAATAATGTTTTCCTCCACACTTTACATTATCTGTTGCGAAATGTTACTGTCAATATTTAATCTGTGTACATCCCGATAGCAAACTCTTTAAAGAATGCTATAAAAAAAAAAAAAAAAAAACCTGATCCACATATTTTTGGTTGTCATGAATTACTTTCCATGATAAATGTTAAAAATTATCAAAATATATTTATGTTTTACTGTTTTGCGTCAAAAGAGTTTACTCATTGTTTTTATCAAATTATTATTACGTCAAAGAATTCTTGTACTTATCGATATTGGGAAATCATTTTCAAAAAATAACAAAGAGTCAAAAGAAATCTTTAATTCAATGTATTTTTTATCTTTTTATGATAATATAATATGGTGGAAGAAATATAGTTTTGTTATATTCCCTAAAATTTTAAAATTATCACTGTTATATTATTACTTAAGAAGACATTGTACTCTTTTTATTGTTCACCACTAGGCTGTTCGTAGTATATATATTACTATGTCCAAAAGTAAGAACAATTTACAATTTAAAATTTCCGGGGCTTATGGAATTTCAATTTTCTTTCTTTTTTAGGTTGCTGGCACTGTCCTTAACATCTGTGTGAAATTTGACGTCAAAATATTCATAAGTGTTTGAGTTACGCTTCGCTTTGTGAGACGCTAAAACTGATTCCGACGATTTTTCAAATGTCTGAATTAATTGAGCAAAGAACTTGCATTCAATTTTATTTGCTGAAACGTATAGAATGTTACAGAAGGCATACGGTGAGCATTCCTATATCGGAAATAAATAATTAGAAATCGTATAAACAATTCAAAGAAGGCAGACCTGAAGACGAAGAGCCCTCTGGTCGACTATCAACCTCAACAAATGAAGTTCACGTCCAAAAAATTAAAGATTTGGTGCTTGCAATCCGTCGATTTACAATAAGAGTACCTTGTGATGATGTTGGAATTTCAAAAGGATCGTTCGATTTCATTTGGGGTCTCAAACGCGTCAAATCTCGATTGGTACCGGAAACACTGAATGCGCCAGCTCACACTACATTGATTCTTCGTGACTTTTCCGCCAAAATGAAACCCATATCGTTCCACAACCACCGTATTTACCCCGTGCGACTTCTGGCTGTATCCTAAACTCAAAAGACCACTCCGGGCACACCGTTTTGAGTCGATTGAAGAGATTCAACGTGAATCGCCGCGCGCTTTGACGGCCATTCCTGCGAATTGCTTTTTAACATGTATGGAACATGCATGATTGGAAAAAAAGTTGGCATAAGTGCATTGTGTCCGGAGGGGATTACTTTGAAGACGATGAACTAAATTTCTAAGAATAAATAAAGGGTTTTTGAAAAAAATAAAAATTGGTCTTACTTGTTGGGCACAATCTTGTACTCCAAAATTTATGCATGGAATATTTTGTTGTTAAGTTTTTTTAATAATTCAGTAAACATTACAAGAGAGGGTAAAATAAAAATTTCTGTCAGTTTCATTACGACTCAGGTGAATTTGATATCATCAATTTAGAAATGAATTGGTTTTCTTTTCAAAATACTGATTAAGATTTTCTTATAACGCACAAAAATGTTAGTATTTTTAAAATTAAAACGATATTAAAAATTTCTCACATCAACTGTTTGATACAAAATTTATTCAAAAATTACGCAGAACATATGAAATGAATTAGTTTGATTTTATCTTTTAAAATTTAAAATTTAATTAACATCTTTTTAAAATTTAATTTTTCTTAAACAGTAATAGGGAGTTAATCATAAATTAGACTTGTTATTGCTTGTAAATAATATATGATATACATCAAATAATGTTTTCCTCCACACTTTACATTATCTGTTGCGAAATGTTATTGTCAATATTTAATCTGTGTACATCCCGATAGCAACCTCTTTAAATAATGCTATAAAAAAAAAAGATTTCTGACTGGTATATTTTTGGTAAAATCGACTTACTTTCATGATAAATGTTAAATATTATCAAAATTTATTTATGCTTTACTGTTTTGCGTCACAAGAGCTCACTCATTGTCATTATAATTACGTCAAAGAATTCTTGCACTTATTGATATTGGGAAATGTTTTTAAAAAAATAACAAAGAGTCAAAAGGAATCTTTATTTCCATGTATTTTTGTCTTTTTATGTTGTTAATAAGTTATGTTTATGTTTTAACTTTTTATGTTTGTTATGCTATAATATGTTGAAAGAAATATAGTTTTGTTTGTATTTCATAAAATTTTAAAATTATCACAGTTATATTATTTACTGATGAATACATTGTACTCTCTTTATTGCTCACTGTTCACTACTAGGCTATTCGGGGCATATATATATATATATATATATATATATATATATATATATATACACTGTAACGTCTCGGCCAATATTAGACGTGTAACAACTTCAAGAAGAAGGCCACTTTCCGGTCCATGGAATATTTAATTTCTATTTATAAGCCATATATATATATATATACAAATAATGAACTTTGGATTATTATACAAGGAAATAAAGATTAAAAATAAAATTTGATTACAAGTACAGTTCACTACAAGATCGGAGATTTTTCAAAACTCTCAAGTTTACGTCAAACCCAATTGCCTGATATGCGGCAGACCTTAATTATCACACCGAATGATAAACGAAACCACAAGGTGTTCATTTTGAAAACCAGGCGGAACCTCCGTCTATTCAGTCACTTCAGAGAAAAAAAAAGAAAAACAACACTTGTTCTGGCCTTGTCTCTTGGGGTCAGCTTAATTCACTTCTCCTTGGAGTAAACATTTTTCAGCTCGTTTTCTATCACCAATCACGATGGAACAACTCATGCTGTAGTTCATACACAATCTGCAATTGTTCGACCTGTGAAGGTCGCACATACATTCACTAGTTTCCTAAGTCTCATTATACATGATACCGAATATCTGCTATCAGATTTAGGTGACAGGTGCTCTCGTTAGTACTAAACATTAATTGCATGTAATATAACTGCCCACAATACTGGCTGTCTGCTGTCAAATTTGAGTGATGGGTTATTGTATACTTGTCAAATAACATACATTCCTCTCTCCTGGGAATAAAATGCCAAAACTCTCCCTGTGAGAAAAAATGTTACAATATATATATAGATATATCACAAAAAGTCCAGTTGTATCATCTTATTTTACACCCTATTGGATTGTAACGAAAGTAATGACCAATAAAACACACCAAATTATTGTGAATAGAAAAACATGAAATGATTTTTGTTTAAATGTAAGGAAAATATTAATCTTTAGTTTTTGCTTAAAATTTATATTCTTTCTTTTGGAATACAAATAAATGCTTTATCGGTCTAATATAATAGTAAAGGTTTTGTTTATTTCGATAAATATTAGAAAAACATGACTCGAAACACAGTAAAAATATGAGCAGTTAGTATACAGGCATTTGTGTAATGAATTGCAGTCGTTTTTTTTAGAAATGAAGTTTGAATGGTGAGTAGGATTACGTATATAAGCTTCTAGTATAGACAATCAGGCGGTGTTATAGGAATTTTCTCCCATGCGACACACAAATGTGGGACAGTTAACCAAAAATATTCTTTCGAATTTTCTCATTTTTTTCCCCATACGTCAAAGGGAAATTCGAGGCATATATCAGTGACTTACAATGCAGGGATACAGAGTTTACAAAATATATAATATTGTATCAAAGTATTCTTTAGCAGAAAGTTAAAAAACTGACAGGAAAATTAAAAATATTATGCATAAAAAAGTTCGCGATAGAAATTTAAAAAAAAAAGCTCATGGAAGAAATGTAAAAAAAAACACGAAATACTCCACTCCGCAAAATAGTAACCATAATTTGAGTAATAAAAAAGTCAAATATTGTAAAAAACCAATATTAACATATTTTATAATATAAATTTGTAAAAAGCACGAGATTCATTTATTTTGATGGCTCAATTCCTCAATACAACAGCAACAAATATCATAATCTTACTTATAGTTTGGTTGTAAATAGATCGGATTTCTATTTTCGGCACACCAGGTCCAAGACATTCCAGAACATAATATTCAACATTAGGACTGAAGATAGCATTGTTGTAGAGACACAAATAGCCCTCTTGGCAAGTCAAGCATTTGATAACGGGGGAATATTTGCTTTTCTTTGCGGGAATCGAATACAGATGGCGCTCGCTGGTTCTGTTTTCTTTGGTTGCCAGAAAATATCTGCAAAAGAAACAAAGGATAAAAAAAAATAAATGCAATTATCTTTTGCTTTCTTGCAAGGTTTCATTGTTTGATAACGATGCAACAACACACGTGCGTGAGCTTCAACATTATTTCAGAAATGTATTTTTTTTATGTTTTTGTTTGCTAATGTTTCTTTTTTTCTGTGCAAAAAGTTTTTGAAAGGTTTTTACATGTAAATCTCTTAACGTGGGCATTTATTTTTGAGTAATGGACGCTTTTATTCAATTAAATTTATTCTAGAAAACAGGTGATGATCCATGCCTTAGGAATGCTATTGTTTTTGTTTAAAAGAAAGATAAGGGATTTAGTTAAAAATAAAAGGAAAAAAAAAAAAATGGAAAATCGTAGAAATTCTATTTAAATTTGTTTTCTGTCTTTATTTTTTTTATTAAGATGTTACGTTGAATTGCAAAATACTTGCCAGTTAAATAATCTTTTTAAAATTCTTTAATTTGTTTAGCTTGTCAAACCTCAAGTGTTCTAATTTGCATAAATTTCTTATAACATAAATAGCTTTTGTTTTCTAAAATATGCGTAAAATTTTACATTTATTAAATTTTAACCAATAGAATACAAGAATAAAATAAGTAAAAAAACTTTTTAGTGGAAAATTTGTTAAAAATTTAAATTTAAATCATTCTTAACTTATAAATGTATAAAATTTGACGAGCAATTTAAGTATTTCAAATCCTTTTAGTCGACAGCATGTTTAAAATAAATTTTATTTTTAAGATTTTTATTTCACAGAAGATTTATATCTCAATATAGGATTGGTTTTTTTTTTTAAGTAGAAAAAGACATTCTCAATTTGATTTAAAATAAAAATAAAACTTAGGGCTTGAATTGTTATTATTAAATTGGTTTTCTGTCAGATGTCACATTTAACGAGATAAAAAAAATATTTACATGGTATTTGAGCCTTCATGATATGCAGCAATCTTGGTTACGTCGAATTTGCCTTCCGTCAAAAATTCAACAAATTTGGTCTGAAATAAAAAAGAACATATTAAGAACGGTAAGAAATTGTCTCAAATGTCCATAATTTTAGACATCACTGTAAATCATTATACGACACTTTTCATTGGTGTATAAAAGAGGAACTTTTCATTCCCTAATTCGAATAGTTCTGGCGCTCGGTGCCACAGGTTTCGGGTTCGAGTCTCGGCGGTTAAATGAATGTTCGTAATGGTTCGAAATCCATTTTATACTGTAGGTCCTAGTCTAATTGCTTATTTAATATGTGAACATCTACAGCATAATAAAAATTAGTTCCCGGCTTATTGATTCTTAGCTTATACACATGGCAATGTAATAAACTAAGGATCAACAAGCTGGGGCCAACAAGCTAGATTGGTAGGGATCAACAAATTAAATTTAAATAATGCATCAGATGTTGCGATTTTTGATTTATTTGATGAAACAGCATATTTGCTGACATATTTTGGTAAAAAAAAAAAAAAAAAAAAAAGGACGCTTGTTTTATGAGAATATTAACGCAATAATAAAAAAAAAAACTTACACAAATTATCAGAATTTACAACATACATTTTAATCTTCAATTTTCTGTTATGTTAACAATGGCTTATGATAACTAATTTAGATATTTCTCTAAAAAAAAGCTGAATCTTCTACACGTGTTGTTACAATTTTTTTCTGACTCATTTAATATGAAGAGCGTATTTTTTTTAAATAAAAACAGTTATGTTTAATCATAAAATATTTTTTTAAAGTTTTAGATTTCTGATGCAACTTTTATGATTGCCAATTACCATTATCAAAATATTATTAAATAGAAGTATTTAATTTACTGTGCTCTTGTCATGTGATAAAAGTATGAGGCATGAAATATGGAATAGAATTAGAAGAATATTTAGAATATTTTACTGTTAATTGTATAATTAAAACTTTTAATTTAATTTCTTTAGTATATTTTGTTCATAAGCAAAAATATACTTATTTATTATTAATTTAAGAGAGTAATTTGAACTATAGTAAAGTAAAAAAAATTAATTTTGCACTGAATAATTAATTAACATATTTAAAAAGATTCAAATGCATGAAATTATTATTTATATTTAAGAACTAGTACTGAATAACAATTTAAGCAAAATTTTAATTAAGAGATTAGAAAATATAAAATAAATACAGCAAATGGATTTATAGTCTTTTGAATTATCCTTGTTTTATAAATAGCTGGGACTTATAATGGGAGAATTGTAAGGACATTTTTTACTGCAGTTAGTGGTATCAATGTATGGCAATGGTATAGCTAGTTTGGTATGATATAGTATAGGTATAGGCAATTGCTATGCATAATTGTAACGCTATGTTACTGTAACATCTCGGCATATACTAGATCTATAACTGCTTCAAAAATAGGCACCCTGATGGCCAATTGGCCAACAATCAACAACACTTGTCGATTCGTCGCAGAACACACTCCTTTTTCTCTTAAAACATCCCTTCAAGAAAATCCGCCAAGAGGCGGGAGGGTCAACTTCCGTTACTTCTCATAGGTGTAGACACTTCCTCAATCCATGATCTATTACCAATCACGATGCAGCAACTCATGACGTAGTCTATATTTCTTCTGTAATTGTTTTGACCTGTGAAGGTCCTACAGACAATCGCTAATTTCATGAGCTTCATTATACATGAGTCTCAATACACACTGAATATCTGCTATCAGATTTAAGTGACAGGTTGTTCTAATTAATAAAAAATGCTAATTGCATGTAATATAACTGCCCACAATACTGGTTGTCTGCTGTCAAATTTGAGTGATGAGTTGTTATTGTATACTTGTCAAAGGATACACATTCCTCTCTCCTGGGAATGAAATGCCAGAACTCTTCCTGTGAGAAAAAAAATGCTACATGGTCAATATTGGAATGAGTTCTGAAAAGAATTTCTAGGACAACTAAGTCTGCATATCAGTCAAAGAATTCCTGCAAAATTGAAGCTTTCGCATTCTCATTTGTCCTTGTCGATGCGATGCATTCTATGATAGTCTCCGTCAAGTGTACTAGTTTTTCCAAGTAGTAAGTGTGATATAGCTCAAGCTACAAATGCCGTGATTTATTTTGAATTGAATTTAAATATAACGCAAACTTGTGTAGCAGGGCAATGTTATGCAAATCAACTGTAAAGCAACATATGCACTGGTCTAAAAGAACTAGTAGTTATGTACAGATTTCGAAAATTTCCTATTCTTTTTAATTTATCAAGGCCTTTGTATTCTACTTTATGTAATTACAACATGTCAGTTTTAATAGATAACGTGAAAGTAATGTTTTTTGCAGGGCTTGTAAAGGGTAATTATCCTTAATTCGTATATTGTGTGATAATAACCCTAAAATAAATTAAATAGTGAGTAAGTTTTAAAAGTGAACAAATTGGGAGTAAGTGCAATTTTGAAAAGTTAATTTTAAATATTTTTTTTTATAAAATTAACCAGCTTCCATGGTAGTTATTGTTATTAATATAGAGTTGTTTCATAATATTTATGGAATTTATTTTATCACTTGTTTCCGTTTTGTTTTTCTGTTAATTCTATAATTCTATTGTTTGCCACTTGTAAAACGACTTGACAAATATTTTTAAAAAGTTTTAATGTGAAATCCTGACGTAATTCAAAGAGATAATGTGATGAGTAAAAAAAAAAAAAATTGATTTTATTCCACGTTGTTATGAATGCGATAAAAATATTGAATGAATTGGCTATCACATTCTAATAAATTTAAATACATAAATCTATTGTAGAAATTTTTGTCGCTATTCGTAATTGTTATTTTGTGGAATCAATCTATCTGCGTAGTTTATCTTAATTTTATGCACAAATTGTAAAAAGCCAGTGGGAAAATTTTTTTTTAGTTATCTGTAAGATAAAACAAGTAATATATAAAAATAGGTAAAATAAAAATAGTAATAGGTAAAAAAGTAATAGGTAAAAAAAAAAATTTATTTCAGTTAAAAGTATTTTATTAAAGATTAAAAATTTGAATAAGACATATAAATATATACAGGGAGAGTGTGACCTAATAGTACGATTTGAAAAAGAAAGTTTTTCATTTCAAGTTGAAATTTTCTTCTTACAACTGGCGCTATCTATTGGTAGATATATGCAACTTAAATCTAAAAAAAAATTAAAATTAATTAATTAAATTTAATTAATGAATTAATATTTGAAAACTAATGATATGTATTGGAACTTGAGTGGATGAATAAAAAGTATTTCTTTAACAATCGAAAATTTGAACAAGATATATATAGGGAGATTGTGAACTAATTGTAGGAATTTAATTATATTGAATTGGAATATTATAAAAATAAGTAATTAGAAGAAATTTTTTTTAAGTAAATAATAAAGGAATTATTTTAATCAATATAGGACAATTTAAAAAAAAAAAATATGGCCCTTAGTAGCATAATTAACTATCTTCAACTTTCAATTTATAGGAATTGTGAATGTAATATTGAGTTTACAGAACAATACTATATTTAAAAATCTCTCAATTAATTTTCCAATAAACTAGTTTTTCAAAAACCGATTCTCTTAAATCAGGAAATAAATTGTTCTTTGAATAAATTGATTGAAATTAGTTTGTCTGGTTGTAAAAAATTGTAAAATCTAGGCAAATTTGAACTATTTTCGTTAATTATTTAAATTTTTTATTCTTTGAGATAATTTTGTCCTAGGGATAACAAAGCAATTTTTTCTTTGAGAGTCAAAGTCAAGATAAAAAAATTAAGCAATAGACTATTGCATTTTAAAAATTTAAAATATAAATTTTTTTAATGCTACAAAAATTTCCTTATAAGAAAAAAAATTGACATATATATATATAAGCATATATGTATATAGGATGATTATAATGAAAGTCCTACTTTCAAAAGGTTGTAAAAAAAGAAATACTCGTCAGTATGAGTTCAAATTTGAACTGAAGGTACTTGAAGAAAGGGGAAACGGCATGGCATCACAAAAAGTTCCAAAAGAAATCACCGAATCCAATTTGGTACGACCAGTAACAGTGTCTCAAACTGTTGAATGACTTGGAAGTAATTTTTTCCGTCAAAATCACAGAAAATCGTCACAGAAAAAATCAAGCACATTGAACACTACAGTTGTTTTAATGTACAACTCACGCCAAATACGTTGTAATTTCGATTCAAAATATCACTGACAGCCGAATTCATTTTCTTTATGGCGCCGGTATTTTTAAAATTCGTGACTGTTCGCAAATATACATCAAAGATGCGTATGTTTTCAAAGAGTACTTTTTTGTCCTATCATTAGCCATCTTAGCATATTATGTAATAAGCTGATAAATACGTATGTATAATTAAATCGCTTTGATTTATTTGAAAATTCACGTAAAATTAGTACAAATTAATTTATCCTGGGATTTAAGTCACGGTAACCTAATCGTAAAGAGGAAAACATTATTCCTTTAGCGGCATTCTGAAAAAACTAATTTTTGAAAAAAAAAAAAAAAAAAAAAAAAAAAACTATTAACATGTATATGCTAAACATGCCTTGGCAACAAACAAAAACAAAAATAATTTATTTCGAAAAAATCTTCAGAATAAATTATGGAGTGGATTTGTTTCAACTAAAAATGTTAGATTAAATAATAAAAAAATCACTGTAGAAGTTACTTCATTATGGGCCACTGCAATATGTCTATAGTGGCCGCTGACACCTTGAGACAAGGGAAGCCTCATGAACCAGCTTTTCCCTCCATGACCAAACACTAGAGGGTCATATAAGTCCACCCATCCTTTGCGACTTGGGGGTCTCTGGTCATAGATCTGAAACAGAAACAGATAAAAATAATTAGTCATATACATTGTATAATAAATATAAAGATCATAAACAAATTTCAGTTTCCCATGCATCAATCTAATTCCCGCCAGAGGTATTTGTTGCTATCCCGGCTTCGAAAAGCAAATTGATTTTATAGTAATTGTGACAATGTGTCTGTCTGTTTGTTTGTTTGTCGCTCTATGGTAACTTTGTACACACTTTAGGCTAATTAGACCGGAAACTACAGTTTAAAGTGGATTCCGAACCCCTAACAAACATCCATACCACTGCCAGGATTCGTATCTGAAGCCTGTGGTACCAAAGGTCAGAGAACTAGCCAATTGGCATCAGGCCGTCCAGATTTCTTGAAGAAATTAAAAATATGTATAACATTATGCAAAAAATATGAATATTGTTGGGAAATTTAAATTGTTATAATTATCTATATTCACCAATATTAAAATTAGTCATAATTTGTAATTTTAGAATTCGAGCCTGAAGCACCAAAGGCCAGAACGCTAGCCAGTTGCCTATCAGGCCGCAACAGTATATTTATCATTGACACTAAAGTTTGTTTGCTGTTTTTAATATTCCATTCTTCAATAAACAATATTCAATATGCCAGTCTGCCTGTTTAGATTCCTTTAGTCGAATTCTGTTTATCTGTCTTGTGTTGAAAAAGTGAATAAATCTTTAGTTTAACGTAGTAATATTACAATTTTTTACTTTCTAAATTTTTTTCAATAAATCAGTTATATTATTCAAGTGGCTTTCTATTTCGTAAGGAAGTGTTTTACATTTTGAAGATGACATGTCTAGATAAAGTCTCTAGGCATTAAAATTCGAAAAGTGATAACAATAGAATATAAAAATAAACATTGTTATCCGTTTATAGTCTAAAATCACATCCAAAATACAAAATGTTTATTAAGAATGTATACTTGTACAGCTTGAGGATTAACAACTTGAGTTTTAATTGTATAAAAAGTGAATAATCAATTAATCCATGAAAACAATAATCAATTTTCAACAAGCTCACCGATTTTACTTTTTTCAATTCCTTCTATTAGCTCACACTCTCCCTATATATATCTTGTTCAAATTTTCAATCGTTCATAAAATACTTTTTATTCATCCACTCAAGTTCAAATACATTTTTTTTGAATGTGTAGTGGATGACACTGGATGTTAATACAGTTTTTTCAAATATTAATTCATCAATTAAATTTAATTAATTAATTTTAGTTTTATAAGGGAGAAAATTTTTTTCTCTTATATAAGATATTTAGCGGGATATAAATTTATGAATAAATACCGTTAGTGGCGAAGCGTGTAGATCGCTGGAAAAAAATTTCTTTTTCAGATTCTTTTTTCATTCTGGGTTCTAGTGTGAGTCAAACATGTGAATAAAGTGTGTGGAGGGGAAAAAATGGAAAATGAAACATGTGAATAAATTAGTGAGAGAAAGATGGAAAGTGTGTATGCCAGAGAGAGAAAGTGAGTGTGAGAATATTTTCTAACTTAAAAAAAAGAAGGAAAATTATTTATAAATGACTTTCTGCAATATAGTGAACAAAAGTAGGAATTGACTTAATTTTTTTTTTTATATTACTTGTCTGTTATTCTTTTAAAGTCGATAAATTTTGAGTCAAATAGATTAAACGTGCGTTATAAGGTTCGCTCTAGTGCGTCGTTTAATAGAAATAATCGGAATCGTTTGACACTCTATTACCTGTTCTGATGCAACTTTGTGCCTTTGTTGCGTAGAACTTCGAATAACCTATACCTGAACAATTCCTGCGATTGCTAAGCAAGTCTAAAGGTACAGAATGTTTCGGAATTTTATCTAGTGAGATAAAATGCTGAAAGGGGAAAACTGCAAGGTTTTAATGTCCTCTGAGGCTTTTCGTTGTACTACAAAGATAAAAAAAAAATGTTTTTTGCGATAAAAATTTGTCTAACAGAGGAAGTTAAAAATATTTGTTCAATTCCTTCTATTAGCTCCCACTCTCCCTATATATATCTTGTTCAAATTTTCAATCGTTAATAAAATACTTTTTATTCACCCACTCAAGTTCAAATACATTTTTTTTTGAACTTGTGGTGGATGACACTTGACGTTAATACAGTTTTTTCAAATATTAATTCATTCATTAAATTGAATTAATTAATTTTCTTTTTTGTAGATTTAAGTTGCTTGTATCTAAAAATAGATGATGCCATATAAAAAAAATTAAATGAAAATTATTTATAAAGGACTTTCTGCAATATAGTAAAAAAACAGGAGGAATTGACTTTAAATTTTTTTTTTAAATATTTTTTTCTATTATTATTTTTTATATCTTATGTATTATTATTTTTATTTATTATTTATTTTTAATTTATTTTTTATATATTTTAATTGTTTATATTATTTTAGATAAACACATCATTCTATTCTTTTACGTGAATCATGCATCTGATATGCCAAATTACGGGAAATTGTATCTTACTTGCGTTTAAAAACTACGCAACAAATTAAGTTAAGCAGTTTGTACCATGAGGCCGTTGCGCCAACGAAGAAGAATTCAGCTATAGCTGAATAATTAAAATGGAATTAATAATTAACGGAAAAAAAATTGAAAAAATAATTATATTTTTTGTTTATGGACTGTTGTTTTCAGATTTAATGTCGATGTATGTTTGTTCGATTTTCATGAATGTACTTTTTCACAATTTTTTGATTTTAGGAATTTATTAATATTAAATTTATTTTAATAGTTCATTATACTTAGGATTTAATATATTGCAAACAATTTTTAATCTTTATTTATTCTGTTTTTCTTTCAGTGTGATAAAATTGCAAAATGATATTATATTAATTTCTGATTATAATGTAATTCTAATTGCGGTTCGATAGGAACATATTTTGTATTTATTTTTTTTGTATTTATTTTGTAATTATTTTTGAAAAAAGCTTATCAAAGTTAATTATAATCTGTTATTTATTAAATTAGATAGCAGTGGTTTATATTTATAATATTAAGTGAAAAATACTTTCAAAATTCTTTCAATATCAGATATTTTTAAAACTATAATGGTGATAATTTAACAAGAGGAAATGAGCTGTGTGAAATTGATAAATAGTAAATTTCATACAATTAAAAATCCGTTACATCTTGTGCGGCTTGATGGCCAATTGGCTAGCCCTCTGGCCTTTGGTACCACAGGCTTCATTGTCCAATTCTGGCGGTGGCATGGATGTTTTAGTTTAGAATTCACGTTAAACGGTCTAATTAGCCCAAAGTGTGCGCAAAATGACTGTAGAGGACAAACCAAACAGAAGCTACATTTTGTACCATTACAATTTGGAGCGAAAGCTTCTAGATGTTCCTTTCCCATATTCTCGAATCCAAAGAAAGTATTTCCTGCTTTACATATTTATCGATCTCATCCGTAATAATGTAATATAATCCTACCTCTCCTAATCATCTCTACCCTCCTACCATTAATAAAGATTGTCGGGTTTTAAACCAACCTTATTTAGTTAAAACCAATTGCGATATCCACCAGATCATTCGGAATTAAACTGAAAAATATATTTTTTTCGAATACAAAAGCAAAAATGATCCTGGATCTTAAATTATGAAAGAAAATTGTGTAAAATTTCTGTTCCGGTAGTTTTACTAAATTCATCAAATTCAAATTTTCTTTAATTTTTAATAATTGAATTAGATTTATTCAATTATGAAACTTAAAATATGGCTAATAATATTCAACAGTTAATTTTTTTTTAACCCCCAAAGAAATATTACTAAGTATTTAGTACAACATTATTTTTTTTGGCAAATGGTAGATTTAACAATGATATTTCATATATTCCATTAATTAGATTTTGTGGCAATTTGTTGTCTTGGCAATGCGCCCAAGTGTGACGTTTTAACAGATCATGGGATGGCAGAAGACCTTCCTGCGCGATCCAATGGTTTGCCTTTCCTTGACAGAAAACGTTTGTGATAACCAATCGCACGCATCTTTCTGTTAATACAATGATAGTTTTAAAGAATGTTTATAGTGCACATTGCGCTCGTTTGAGTAAAACTGTTATCCACAATTTAAAATAATAATTATTTTTTTATTTCAAACATTAAAAATGTAAATAAAATATTTTAAATTTTCATTAAACAAACAAATTTTCTTAATATTATTTTGTTATAATTTTAATAAATCTTACAACGTTGTTTTATCTTGGAGTTATTATGGATTATTCTTTTACTCTTCTTCCCATGAATTTATTAAAATGTTGACGATTTTATACTAATATAATCGATATAATATAATATATATTTTATATTATATATATATATTATAATATAAAATATATATATATATATCAGTATATAATTATATACTGACATAATGATTTATACTAATATATATACAATAATTTTATACTGATATACACTCAAGAGCCAAAACATTATGACCACCTGTCACCTTTCACTTACTTCTGCGTGTGTTCCCATCACACACAGAAGTGAAAGAATGATTCTTCAGACTCTCCAGCAGCAGTTAAATACCACTTCCACCTGATCAATTGCCTTCCACGTCATCCAGGCGAGTTCATTGCAAAATGTAGGGGTGGTCATAATGTTTTGGCTCTTGAGTGTATTAAATATCAATGTCCGATAGTCCAACATTGTTATTTGCAACAATATTCGAAGATAAATGGTCCGCATTTATGTATATAAGAAAGCATAGAAAACTATAGTAATTCAATTAATTGTTAGTGCTAGGAGCTGAATTCTGCACCAATCTATTCATTATCAAAGTAGCACCCGTAGCACGAGTCACTCATGTTACTTCATTATCATTTACCAATTCCATTATCACTTTTCAAATTATCCGGCTTACACTTAAATTGAACGTGTTACACAAGGGCATACACGTAGCATATTTTTTGTAAGTATCTATATTATAAAAAAAAAATATTATTTCAGTATAATATTTCTGCATATCTGCAAGTTTTTTATTTTCCTGCCATATTTTTCAATTCTTTCTATTAGCTCATATTCTCCCTATATATATCTTGTTCAAATTTTCAATCGTCAATGAAATACTTTTTATTCAATCACTCAAGTTCAAATACTTTTTGTTAACCTGTAGTGGAAGACACTTGATGTTAATACAGTTTTTCCAAATATTAATTCTGTAACTAAATTTAATTAATTAATTTTAGTTTTTTTTTTAGATTTAAGTTGCATGTATCTACCAATAGATGGCGCCGTCAAATAAACTTAAAAAAATGAATGAAAATTATTTATAAAGGACTTTTCTGCAATAGAGTGAAAAAGAAGTAGGAATTAACTTAATTATTTTTTTTTTATATTACTTGTTTATTTAATTTTACCCATACTTTTTTATTTATATAAAGTTAATTTTTTGTTCTATTTTAAAAAATTGCTTGTCCTTCTCTTTTATGGAGATATTTTGAAATTATTATTCTTTCAAAAACTGAACAAAGGGTTAAAAAATTAATTAGTGGACGTCATTAAATAACATGGATTTTCTTTGAAAGTCATTAAAATTTTCCACGCTTTTTAATTTCTGTACTTTAACTTATATAGAATTAATTATCTTTTATACTTTAAAATTGGAATGTCGACTAATAATGAACGATGCTAGTTATTTTTTCTCCAATGCCCAAATAAATCTTACAAACTATTTATTACAAGAATTTGAAAATACATTTCATAGGATTCGTACTTTTTAAAGTTAATTTATGCATTATGAAATTTATTGAAACCTTATATATGCTCTTTTAATCAAAAGAATCAAGTAATTAGCTTTTTAAAAAATTGTTAGCAAGCAAATATATGGGGTAATACAAAATGGAAAACTACTAAATGCAAATGCTTCATGAATTCATATATTTTAGGGCCTTAAATTATTGAAAAAGTGTATTATAGTTTCAAGCAAGGACATTTTCAAACATCAGTAAAGAAAGTTTTGCATAGTTGAAAAAAATTATAATTCAACGTCAGAATTTTTTTGTATTATAAATTGATCTATGGTATTAACTAACATTGAGGGCGCGGCAATTTTCATTATAAATTCCCCAAAATTGATAAATGAAACATGGATTATTGAGCATTAATAATAATACTTAAAATATATTATTCAATAAGATTTAAATTTTAATATTATTTATCAATTCTTACTTTAATTATTCTAATTTAAATAATTTTCTTAAATTATCATGCTAACTTGTTAAGATCTATTTATTATGTTATAAAAATTTTGTTTCTTTAAAATATTGCAATATTAAATATAAAAATTTTATATTACACAAAATATTACACATTACTTAAGCATTACCAACAAAATTTTACGAAATGAGCTTTTATTGCGAAACTAGTGCAAGGACACATACTTATTTGTTACGCCTTTCGTTTATGCAAACATAATATTTTTATTTTGATATCTTCTAAGTGAAGCAACCTGGTCTTGAAACTCATAAAATAAGTTCTTGATGTGCATATTCTTCAATGAAATTATTGGTGCTGAAAAATGTCAACAACAAATTGTGTTGCTTTCATTGGTTCCGACGAAATAGACGATAGAATGCTTCATGAGCTTGAGTTACAGAGGATAAAAGATGGACGAACGCACATCGATGAACACTTTATTAGAGTATAAAGAGGATTTACTTTACAAAGAGGACAAAACAAGGTCGTCTGATAAGGTCTTAAATCGCTTACCACATGGGCTTATTTCGTTATTTTCAGCATTAAGTAACATGACCTAATATTTAAAGAATAAATTTAAGATGTGCATGATGTTCGATGAACTTGTTTGAGCCAAGAAAAGCCATGAAACCGTCAACCGTGCTGTACTCACTGTTTCCTGTGAAATGAGTGATAGAAAATTTCATGTAATTGAGCAAAGGAGGATAAAAAGTGAATGGATGTACAGTGATGAAATCAGTATTTGAGTGGCATTGCAGGTTTGTTTCACACTGAAGGAAACAAAATAAACTCGTTCATCGTGATGTTCGGTGAACTTGTTTGAGCCGAGTAAAGTCATGAAACCTTATATCGTGCTGTACTCACTGGTTTTCATGAAATGAGTGATAGAACGCTTCATGTAATTGAGCTATGAAGGATAAATATTGGATGCAGGTACAGTGATGAACTCATTATTTGAGTGGGATGCAGGTTTATTTCACATTGAGGGAAATAAAATAAACTTGTTCATCATGATTTTTGGTAAACTTGTTTGAGCCAAGAAAAGTCACGGAATCTTATACCGTGCTGTACTTACTGTTTTTCGTGAAATGAGTGATAGAAAGCTTCATGTAATTGAGCTATGGAAGATAAAAAGTGGATGGATGTACAGTGATGAAATCATTATTTGAATGGAATTACAGGTTTGTCTATATTGAAGGAACCAAAATAAACTCGTTCATCATGATGTTCGGTGAACTTGTTTGAGGTCATGGTGGAGAAAGGTCATGAAATCACAAACCGCACTGTACTCACTGTTTTTTGTGAAATGAGTGATAGAAAGCTTAATGTAAGGAGGATAAATATTGGATGGATGTACAGTGTGAATTCATTATTAGAGTGGCATTGAAAGTTTGTTTCACATTGAAGGAAACGAAATAAACTCGTCTGATAAGACCTTCAAACGAACGTTAAACTTATTGCAAAATCATTTCTTAGTAAAGCTGGAAATGCCAATGAAAGATAAGCAAAACCTTAAAAAAAGATCATAGTGTTTGGCCCGAAAACAGACCACAGACCTGCAGAGATTGTGACGTTTTTGAGTGATGCAAGTTGTTATTTCAAACTGTTCTGCGTCATTTCCTACCGTCACTTCAGACCACTACATTTGCTTACGTAGAAAGAGTCTTTTCATCGAACCGCTCTACCAACACTGCAGTTGTAGCGTGCATCACTTCAGATGCCTATAGGGCTAGTTCGCAGAATACGAAATCAATGTCCATCACCTTCCCTGACCAGCTAATTCACCTGATCTGAATGTCATCGAGAAAATTTGGAACTCTGCAATTTGCAGTGAGAAGTGTTGACGTCTGTAATCATCCCAGTGACGGCCGTATTAATGGATGATTGGACGAAAATCTGTTAGCTGGATAAGTGGGTGAAATCAGCATGCTGATTGCGAGCTGAGAGCATGCCACGTAAGATTCAAATTGTTATTAGAGCACATGGTAATGAATTTTATTATTTATCAACAATACTCACACTAGATACCAGATGTAGCTAATAATCCTTAAATAAAATAAAGAGTGGTATTGAAACTAAGCATTAATCTTAATAAAATAAAATTTCGTAATATTTTGTCACAGGTGTTCACTAAATATTATTATTGTGAATAAATATTTAAATATTATTTTATTGAATTATTATTATTATTATTATTTTCTTTTGCATTTGTCAACAGTGCTTTACGACTGAAACAGATGTAGCTAATAATCCTTAAAAAAAAATAAAAACTAATAAAAACTTCAGCAAAATATATCTTCATATAAAATATTAATGATAAGAGTGCAAGCATTTGCAATGAAATTTATATAAAAATTGTTGTTTTTATTGTTTTTAAAAATTTTAAAATATAATTAGTTTGATCCATATTAAATTATAAATAAAACTATATTACTATTTTTAAGTCTCAGTGCTTTAACTAATTTTCATGTGTTTAATTTAATTAATTTTTAAAATTTAATTAGTTTATTTTGCATTAATTTAATTAATTATAAGTTGATTTTAACTAATTTTCAGCACGTATTTTTTTTTTTGCGCATAAGCAATTCTAGGATTTCACTTATATTTTCGTTTTGTTATAAATTTTATGGGAAAAACACAATATCACAAAAAAATATTGGCATATCTTACTGAAATAGATTTATTATAGAATATCTTACTATTATTATTATTATTTATTTTACAATATTTTAAAGGCTATATATCACAAATTTGATAATAACATGATTACTTTTTAATTTATAACTATTTTCATGGCATTGTAACTCCTAATTTTACAAAATTCTATGAGAACAATCTTCTATAAGAAGCATTTTTTTACTTTTTAAAAAAAGTTTTATTTTTGTAAATATTAGTTAGATTGTTGCCTTTTTACTTTGTTATGAATCTATTCCATAAAAAAGAAATTCGAATCTCTATAATAAATTTTTATTTTTGGTGTTTTAGTTTGGCTTTTATTTTCATAAAATTTCGTCATAATTGGCCACTATATGAAGAATTAAATAACAAAATTATTCGTTTTTTTTTTTTTTTTTTTATCGATTTATTAATTTTTTTTCTAAAATATGTTTATATTGCAGAATTTCAGAGTTTTTTTTAAACATCACCACACTTAGCCAGATAGTTCAAAGATTTCGAATTTGAGCCTTCTTACTAAGCCTACTTAAAGAATTGGTTTAAACTTTTAATATTGAAAATGATTTTTCCAGTTATTTTCAATAAAATTTTTTGAACACAATGACATTTTAAATAGAATGATTACTTTAATTTTGTATCTCAAATTGAAACTATTTCAATTTTTTCCGATTGTATTACTAAGAATAGAACTTTACTTTGATTGCAATTATTAAATTCAAAATTAATTCTATAAATGAAAATGCTTTCCAAAAAAAAAAAATTCTTTTAGAGCTCAAATGATGATTTGCTTTATTAATGCATTTTTTTTGTGTAATGTAAAATAAATATAATTATTAGTTTGCCTCATTTAAATAGTAAACAACTAATTATTGTGAAAAGATTGGAAATATTTTTATAAAATGTGTTGTATATGCATTAAAATATTATACTCATTTTTCATAAAAAACGCGAAATTTTTGCTTTTTTACTGATATATTACGTCTAATGCAATGTATTTTTACTCTGCAATGTATTTTTACTATTATATTACTTCCTTTTAAAAAATAATAAATTTAAAAGAAATTTTAAGTGTAAAATAAATTAGTTTTAAATTTACAATCATATGCGTTTATAAAGCATAATGAAGACAAAAAATGTATTATGCTGAAACGGTTTAAAATGTTTTCTTTATTAAAACATTAGAAAATGTTTTTTATTGATTTGAATGAATGGAATGAAACAAACATACTTAAAACATTTTAAAGATTAGAGTTGTCACTATTTATTTTCTTTTGCCTAGTGCTTTCAAAATTAATCTATGAAACTTGTTGTTCACTTTATGATCCATGTTTAGTTTGCAAAACGAAATGAAAAAAACAACGTTACCGCTTCCATTTAGATTTGTTTATTATTATTTTCGCTCGTGTTTTATCAATAACAGGGAACAACTGATATACTACGGTATATTTTACTGATATATTACGTCTAATGCAGTGCATTTTTACATATTACAATTAAAAAAAAATTAATTTATAAGAAATTTTAAGTGCAAAATAAATTTGTCTTAAGTTTACAATCGTCAGCATTATAAAGCATAATGCAGTCAAAAATTAAAAATTCAACAAATGTATTATGCTGAATGTTTCAACTAATGTCTTTTTTCTTCTAATGTTTAAATTAAAATGTTTTTTTTTAATTAAAACGCTAGAGAATGTTTTTTATTGTTTTGAAGGAATGGAATGAAATAAACATACTTAAAACATTTTAAGGACTAAGAGCTCGCACTATTTATTTTCTTTTTTTAGTGCTTTCAAAATTAATCTATGAAACTTGTTGTTCACTTTATGATCCATGTTTAGTTTGCAAAAGAAATGAAAAAAACAACGTTACCGCTTCCATTTAGATTTGCTTATTATTTATTATTATTTTTTATAAGTAACAATATTTTTTGATTTTTAACTGATATGTTACATCTAATGCAACGCATTTTTACTTTAATTACATTACTTTTTTTTTAAATAATAAATTTATAAGAAATTTTAGGTGCGAAATAAATTTGTCTTAAGTTTACAATCGTCTGCGTTATAAAGCATAATGCAGACAAAAACTATAAATCCAAAAATGAATTATGCTGAAACGGTTTAAAATATTTTTTTCTATTTTCATTAAATTATTAGAAAACGCTTTTTATTGATTTGAATGAATGGAATGAAACAAACATACTTAAAACATTTTAAGGACTAAGAGCTCGCACTATTTATTTTCTTTGTCTAGTGCTTTCAAAATTAATCTATGAAACTTGTTGTTCACTTTATGATCCATGTTTAGTTTGTAAAAAAAATAAAAAACAATGTTACCTCTTCCATTTAGATTTGTTTATTACTTTTTATTCACCTTTTATAAGGAACATTATTTTTTTTTTGCTTTTTTACTGATATATTACATCAAATGCAATGCATTTTTATATATTACAATTTTAAAAAAAGTAATAAATTGATAAGAAATTTTAAGTGCAAAATAAAACGTAACCATACACGTAACATAATGCAGACAAAAATTAAAAATCAAAAAATTATATTATGCTGAAAATGTTTAAAATGTTTCTTTTATTAAAATATTAGAAAATGTTTTTTTTTATTGATTTGAATGAATGAAATGAAATAAGTATGTTTATTTCGTTTCATTATTTCATTTCAAACATTTTAAGGACTAGAGCTCGCACTATTTATTTTCTTTGTCTAAGTGCTTTCAAAATTAATCTATGAAACTTGTTGTTCACTTTATGATCCATGTTTAGTTTGCAAAACGAAATGAAAAAACAATGTTACCGCTTCCATTTAGATTTGTTTATTATTATTTTTTTTGCTTGTATTTCATCAATAACAGGGAATAAACCCTGTTTTTCCTCATTTTATTCGGAGCTTTTATCTGTCAGAAACGAAAGAGTATTGATGAGGAAATCATTGTCTTTTTCCGAGGTAATCTGTTACTATTACTGCGTAATATTCTCCATTATATTGTTCTTTTTCCCGTATTCCGGGAACTTCTTTTTCCCTGCAAAATTTTCCGATACTCTCTTCCAGCATTTTGGAATCATAAATCAGAGCGGCGCGTTATAAATCAAAGTCGTTCTGGTAAAGGGGTGCCATTTGTAACGGGATAAAATCGTTGCATCTATTCTCCTTGAAGCATCTCCCCCGTGTTACGGCACTCAAGGGTTGCTAGAAGTTATCCTTTAATGCGATGTCAGGTATGTTTTGACATGGAAAAGAATTTATGCTTTCTTTTTATCAAGGACTTCGTATAATTGCAACGATAGTCTGGAACAGGGGTCTCCAAACTTTCCAGCCTTCGGGCCATACTGTTTACTCCAGTAAGTACCAAGGGCCAAAACCGTTTTAATTTTTCTGCCATTATCTATAATTTCTTGACCAGTCGCCGAATACGCGCTCTGAGCGAGCTTATACTTGCTAACTACAGACTATTGTCAGTGAAAAATCACAATTACACAAATCTCATTAGTATTTTTTTACAAGTGGATACCCAGTGGTTTTATTCGCGTTAATTTAGCTTTACCGTTCCTGAGGGATTTTCTGCATAAAAATCATATACTCGATTCAGGATATATATATTGCAAACATCGATATACATACATATGCGATAATGTTTATCCCAACATAACTACCGAGGGTAACCACAGGATATTCACTAGTTTACAATGTTAGTGGGATTCATTTCAATTACTTGTTAGTTGTTATGCTTAAGTTAAATTTTCCGCATATTATGCTTGTCATTAAGCTTATTAACCAACTTATTACAACAACAATAAGCTATTCGCTGTCGCGGGCCGGATTTGGCCCCTGGCGGGTAGTTTGGAGACCCCTGGTCTAAAAGGTGAAATGATGTACAGTATCGGTCAACATTGTAAAGAGTTCTGAAAGAAATATCAAGGACAACTGATTTCGCCTATCATGTCAAAAAATCCTGGAGAATTGTAGCTTTCATATCCTTGTTTGTCCATGTCGATGCGATGCACTATATGACAGTCTCCGTGAAGTCTACTAGTTTTTCCAAGTAATAAGTGTGATATAACCCATTTTTCTTTAACTTCTGTCTCCATATCTTTTCTTTTCTTTCTCTTTCCCATCTCGACTCTTTGGAGATCGACTTCACTGGTTCGCTGACACTCCTTGTAAATTCTGGGGACCTCTTGTTCTTTGAGTCTTAATTGTGTCTATTTACTTTTGTTCTCCCCTTTTAACACCATCTTGTCTTTGTATCATTGGTCAGTGCTTTCATCTACAGTCCGCCAATCAGCCATGATTGGTTTAGGAGAGAGATCATTTGACTCGAACCACAGGGTTGACATCTGAACCCATGCAGTTCCTCAATCTTTTGCTTACATCCCTCACACAGAACAAGACTTATGTTCCAAAACTTATAACTTCTCACGTTCAATGCCCGAGATGTTCGGTTTCCTCCATTTCACATAAATATCTCTACATATGGTCCACTGTCTATCTTAATTGGTTGGCCCAATAAAGTATAGGGACTCACTGTCACAAACACATTTTCTTAGACGTAACTTTATCTTTGGAAGTCTGTATCCCACCATTAAATAAATCTTTCCTATATACAGTGGCATGCAGCTAAGCTTTATTCGCAACAAAACATCTGCTATTATTATTTCCGGAAAAAAACAAACTTTGATCAGAAGTCTAGCACCAGATACCGTTATATCAGAATTTGTTAGATTCTGTCAATTTCACCAGGCGAGGTGAAAAATTCTTTTGGATGTTTATATAAATAAACATATATCAGCTTTTTATACATAAAATAATCAATAATAATGATTACTTAAATTAAACATAAAAATTTATATCGCACAACAAGTAGAACGATAATATTCTGTGATAGTTTGTGTTAAAACTACTTGTCTTCAAAATAGTAAAGGCGATGTATCTCTAACGAAAAACACTATGACATATTTTTATAGTAATAAATCAAGTTTGAGCAACATAATGATGTAATACAAACAATTTCCGAAAGTAACAAAAGATCTGTTTTGGTAGAAAACAATTGGTAATTGTGTAAGGGTTACAAAATCTTATTATTCTTATTAATGGAATAGTTTACATTTTGTTCAAGATAATAATGATAAGGTGAGTTTAATGTAAGAATCGATGATAGAATTAATCTTTGCATTACCTGTTTGTTTCCTAGAACAGCTGAAAAAACCATTATAGTCTTCTCGGTCTTCAAGTTAAAAATTTCCTCCAATGATTAATAATATATAAAAAAATTATATATTTTCGTATCTGTGTATATAAATAAAACTGAATTATATAAGGATCACAATATTTATTTTATTATAAGAATTAGAGATTTTAATGAATTAAAAGGAACTAAATATTATTTTTGTGTGATTATTGTGTGCTCTCCAGATAAAAACATTACGAATTCAGAATATATTATAAGATTTAATGTTAGATTTAAGTTATAAAAAATGCTAACTGCTGTTTACAGTTTTACAGACGGAATTTAAACTTTATTTTCTAGCATGAATTGGGTTATTCGCTGTAATAAATAAGATCTAAATAACTTTTTAAGTTTAAAGTTATTAAACTTTTTAAATTTAAGTTATATAAAAAACTTTTTAAATTAAAGTTTTTTTTTTTCATTCTGAAAACTGTTTACTGCATTCTAATACAATGAAATATAGCTTGGAATATGTTGAATAAATGATAAATCTTTTAAATACAATGTATTGAAAAACATTTTAGATCTCTATATTTTTTTAAGTCAGTGTTCTTCGAAATATTTATTCATAGTTACAAGTATTAAAAAAAATTCCATTTCATTATTTCTCCCAAAATTCATGTAAATTTTTGTATTCTTATTTTGCAATTAGTAATTCGACGTAAAAGATTTTTGGATTATATTTAACCTATTAGAATTTGATGATGTTAATATAATTTTTTTAAATTTATAAAACTGATTAAATACTTATAAAAATGCTTGTTAATTCTATAAATTAAAGAAGTTAAATAAATAAATTCCTTCCGTGTTTACCTATTTGCATATTTTTTATTATTTTAAAGACATCTATTATAATATCAAAGAAATTGTTTTATACAAATTGTAATTTGCGTATTAAGATACTAATAAATTAGCTAATACAAATAAACAAGTAATATAAAAAAAACATTTAAAGCCAATTCCTACTTTTTTCACTATATTTCAGAAAGTCCTTTATAAATAATTTTCATTCATTTTCCATTTCCTTAAGTTTATCTGATGCCATCTATTGGTAGATATATGCAAATTAAATCTAAAAAAAAAACTAAAATTAATTAATTAAATTTAATTACTGAATCA
>BPLQ01004188.1:0-14776 GCA_021605075.1 Caerostris darwini | reverse complement strand
CACTTGTTTCGCCTCATTTAATTCTTTATTTAATTCGGAACGTGTTTCGCATTTATTCTTTCTTAAAATTCTTTTTTTAAGAAGCGAATTTTTTTATTTGCACGAAATTTCCACAGGGCAACTTTTTCATCATATTCGTCTGTATTTTCAATTTCAGTTTCAATATCTTCTACTTCGTAAAGAGGTTCTAATTTGTTATCTATCTCTTTCAACGAGTCATGTTTAGTAGTTAGCATTTCAACTAATTCTTCTAATTTATCAATATCTATTTCTTTAATGTTTGATAGTTCCGATTCTAATTTTGTTAGAATTTTTGTAACGGATGTTCTAGAAACACTCCGTTTCTTTTTTAACAAATATAATTTCTCTTTACTATTTTCGTCACTCGCCATTTCAAAATTAAAAGTATCTCATCTAAATATTAACTGACTACAATCCCGGCAGGGATGCCAAATTTTACCTCACCAAAACAATCCTCCAAAATAAAACTAGAAAGGTTCATACAAAATTTCTCTTACCCTTCCAGTTCCAGGATTATTGAAGAAAGAGGTATCCAAAGGGGCGGGAAGCAGCCGATTAATTCCAATATTCTTATTTAAATACTTTATTTCAGCATATTAATGACGAGAAGATGCAAAAATTTACAGACAGACAGAGAAAGCGCATCTTAGCGCGGCTAACTACTAACAAGGAAGTGCAGTTCTTAAATCGAAGTACGGTTGGTTACAGTTAAGAGAGGAAAAGCGTTCACGTGACATACAAATTAAAAAGTTCGACAAAATCATTCGAAAATCATTTTCGACAGACGCTGTTGAGAATTTTTGTTTAAAATTTAGGGACGTATTTCTCGTTTTGTGTGGAAATCCTCCTAACCCCTGTTTCTTGTGTCGAAGCAATTTGGCCGAAAATAATTTCTTCGAATTTACCATCACGAAAACCATATTTGGATGAATTAGTTTTTTCAATACAGGTGCTATACGACTTTTTTATTTTTTATTTGTTTGCACTTTAGCACCAATTACAAGGAAATGAAGTGAAGAAATTTTGTTATCAGTAACAAGATTTACATGAGGATTATTTAGTCTCTTTCTTATTACTACTAACCAAACAATTTTTTTTTTTTTTGTCTGTGAAACTGAGTGCTGAGTAATGGCTGAACTTCGTGAATCGACTGCTGAAGAAAATCCTTTCAAATGTGATGTTTGCGGAAAACGATTTGCTAAGAAATGGAGATTGAAGGAGCATTCGGTTTACCATTCAAAAATTAAGTCTCATGTGTGTGACTTTTGCAATAAAAGATTTCATATGAAAGGTACTTTAATAAGGCATTTACTGATTCATGGAGGAATAAGAGATCATGTTTGCGAAGTATGCAACAAAGCGTTTGTGGGAAAAAGGGAGCTGCAATTACATTTACTGAATCATGGAGAAATAAGAGATTATGTTTGTGAAGTATGCAACAAAGCGTTTGTAACAAATAGTGCCTTGCAAAAACACATTTTTACTCATACGAATGGAAACCCTCACAAATGCAGTCTTTGTACAAAAGAATTTACTCGAGCATTTCTTTTACGGGTGCATTTGAGAACTCACACCGATGAGAAGCCGTATGTGTGTGACATTTGTCAGATGGGGTTTTCTCAAAAAGCACATTTAACGTGCCATTTGAGAACTCACACCAAAGAGAGACCTCATGTTTGTGAAATTTGTCAGAAGGGGTTTTCTCGAAAAACACATTTAACGTGCCATTTGAGAACTCACACCAAAGAGAGACCTTATGTTTGTGAAATTTGTGAGAAGGGGTTTTCTCAAAAAGTAACTTTAACGTACCATATGACAACTCACACCAAAGAGAGATCTTATGTTTGTGAAGTATGCCAAACAGGATATCCAAGCAAACCAAGCTTAACACGTCACATGAAAATTCATACGAAATAAAAATTCTTGTATTCTTCCTGCAAGGAATATAAGAAAAGAAGCAGAAACACTAAGTGTTTGTAGATATTTGCCGTCCACCTGCTTTTGTGTTTTTAAAATTGTATTGTAAAAAAATATTTAAACCTTTTTTTTTTTTTTTTTTTTTTTTACTTTTTATTAGCTTTTATATGTGTCTCATTCATCATTTAAATATATTTTTCTTACATAGCTTTATCTGTATTCATTTATTTCTAAATTCATTTCTGGATCAATATGAATGAAGACAACAGCGTGAATCTTTTGCTGGCTATACTATGAAGAATTTGTTCTAAAAAATGCTATTAATTTGTATACATTGAGTAGTATTTTAAGTTATGGTTTTTAAATGTGGAAATTGAAGAAAGTATTTTATATTTATTTTTGACATCAGCTTTACTTTGAATATGTATAGTCCATTTAATATTGTTTTTAAAGCTAGATTCTAATTTAAATTTAAATTTTCAGTTTTATTGCATTGATATCAGTTGTTTATTAATTTGTAGAATTTAAATTGAATGTTTTACATAAAAATTATAATAATTTGTAATGGACGAATCTCCTCAGTGGATATGTTATTTTTAGCAGATTATTGTATATCTAAATGGTTTTTATACTGGAGACTTGAACGATTAAGCTGTTCATTTTACTTGTGATAAAATATGATAAAAATTAAATAAAATATAATTGACAACATTTTGTTTCATTTATTTTGCGTGATCTTCCTTCATAATTACGGCTGGTTTACTAATCTTTCTGCCTTAAACTGCCCCAATTTATGAAACAACAAAATATTTTCTTACGTGAAAACGCATGCGATTCACTCCTTGCCTTTTTTTTATGCGGCTGGTTTTAAATTTTAATTCGCTCATTGCTCGGATGGACTGATGGTCTTTCAAAGCAGAACATAACTACATTCGAAATGCACTTTATCCTTTTTCTGACCCCTCTTTGAAATTCCTCTTTTTCATATAATTTCAGCAGATTCGACTGTGACATAGCAAATGGTGCAGAGCGCATAGAGCCAATTTCCAGATCTGCTTAGATTTTTAACCCATCCCTATTCTCTGATTTCCGAGATGTTTTCTCCAAACTGAATCCAATTATCTTTTTTATTTGCAAATTTTTATGTTTCTAATTTCTTTCACATTATAAAAACTTTTTTTGCCTCTCATTGTCGAACGATGCAAGAAAATCGTCATTCATTCTTATTGCATTTTTTTTTTTACTATTTATGAATGCTACTTAAAAATAAAGGAAAATATCAGAATTGTCTGGAAAAAGATTGATCACCAGAAGAAAAAAAATATCATTGATCTCTGTCGTTGTGTGTTTTATGGTAATCAAGCTATCACTATATCACACAGGAAAAAGAATTTTTAATTTTAATCACATGAAAAAGAAAAAAAAAAATAGTTCATGCAATGTTTTTTTTTCCAATGCAGTTATAAATGTGAAAGAAATACTTGTATACTGTAGGGTGTTATCAAAATAATGGAAACACCTGCGCATAAATGTGACATTTTTGAATGTGTTTCGTAAGCATTAAAATATTAAAATATAGTTTATAGTTTTTTTAAATAGAAATTTATATATTCTGGTAGCTTTATTAAAGTTCTGTAAGTCGTGGATTTATTTCAAGATTCAGATTTTCAAAGAGGCCAAATTGTGTAGGAGCCTGTCTAGCTGGAGCAAGTGTAACCGAAACATCCCAACTTTTAGGCATTTCTAAAGGTACAGTGTCTAAAGTCATGACAGCATACACACAGCGTGGTAAGACAAGCTTGGCAAAGCAAAAGAGTGCACGGAAAGAGACTGACGGGTATTTAAGTGGATTGTGATGTCTCAAAAGAGAACAACTGCAGCAAAAGTTTATTCATCTAACATGTTGTTGCATATACACATACTCTCACCGACATACATAAGAAAAGCCTGATCAAATTTCGTAAGAGATGTGAAAAACAGAATTTTAAAAAGCATTAGTTAAATTATTTATTTTGTGTATCAAACAATGATTGAATATTTTCATTACATTTGATTTTTTTCAACCTGCTTATATGCCTTTTCCTATTTGATATTCAATCAAATAGGAAAAGGCATATTCTTCTTTTCTTTTTTTGCTTTATGTTTGTATCTGCTTTATTTGTGCATTAATTTTCTTTCTTGTTTAAAAATTTATCCTAAAAGCATCAAAATTTTTAAGGAAATTTTAAAACATATTTAGTGTTATATAATGCTATCTTTATTATTTATATTTTCTCACTATATCATGTTGTACTTAGAATTTATTATGCAATAATGTTTTTCTGTTTAAATTGTTTTAAAATTTATAAGCGTCATTTGATGAAAAAATATATATATTTAACTTGAATTTCAATATATTTCCTACTATGAGCCCTGTATTATTTATTTTATCCATTCGAGTATTAAATCCACATACATGAGCTCTTTCTTTGACAGATATTCTCTTATATATCTTCATACATATAGAGACTGCATTTTGAATTTTAAATAAAATGATGCAATGCAACTTTTTATAAAAAAAAACAGTGTTAATATGCTTTCCCTATCATAGCTATAAATATCAATACTTATTGTGTCATATTCTGAATTATTTTCAAAGATATGTGCTGATAAAAATAAAATTCATTTATAAGATTTTAGACTTGGCCAAATCTGTAACATTCTGCTTTATGTTTGCACATTCATTTTAGCCACTTAATGATAGAGGGGGCAGAAGAGGAACAGTAGTGAATTTCAATACATCAATTTTCCAAGTCATATAATAAAATATTGTTTAACTGTGGTGAATTTTTAATGAAAAAATTAATGGCGAAATTTATAATGAATCAAATTCGAGTATTTCACACAAAGTTTTTATAATTTTCCTTTAGAATTTTTTGTCAGTATGCTTGTATTAGTTTAGATGTTAAAAACTTTTATTTTTTTAAGTTATGGTTTTGAATTTATAATCTTCAGATTTTTTTTTTTTTTTTTTTTTTTTTTTTTTTTTTTTTTTTTGAGTTATGCTCTGTAAGTTAAATGAAAAAAAGAAGCTTGACTTAAACATATAAGAGAAAATAAATCTTAGGTCTCCTTTAATAGTGATTTATTCACATAAAATGCTGTTTCTTTGATTATTTGAATTTTGTAATTCATACTTTTTTATTTGTAGTTTACTTTAATTATTTCTGTGTCAATTTTTTCTGTGAACTTAAGAGTAATTTTATACTATGATTTTCATTACACTTGATTTTTTTCAGCCTGGCTATATGCCTTTTCCTATTTGATGCAGTATTTTTTGCTTTATTTGTGCATTAATTTTCTTTCTCATTTAAAAATTTATTCTAAATGTATTTTTGTATGGAAGAGAATTTTAAAACACATTTGCTGTTACATAATGCTATATCTTTATTATTTATAATTTATCCCTATATCATGTTGTACTTATAATTAATTCCACAATAAAGTTTTTATGTTTATATGGTTTTAAGATTTGTAAGCATCCTTTGATGAATATATATATATATAACTTGAATTTCAATATATTTCCTACTACAAGTCCTGCATTATTTATTTTATCCATTTGAGTATTAAATCCTCATACATGAGTTTTTTCTTTGATAGATATTCTCTTATATATCTTTTTGCATATATAAACTGTATTTTGAACTTAAGACAAAAAGATGAAATGCACATTTTTATAAAAAACATCATTAATTTGCTTTCCCTATTTCTATAATAGCTATAAATATGAATAGTTATGTTTCACATTCTGCATTACTCTCAAAGAAAAATCTTTCAGATATATGTGTTGATAAAAATAAATTCATTTATATGATTTTAGACCTGGCCAACAGTTATTTATTAATGAAATGATTGAAATATTATTTTTCTTCCAAATTTACTCAATAAATATTAAGTTATAAACATGAATGATATATTAATGCAGTTGAATAAAAAACATTAGCCATAAATTGTAAATCAGTTGCCAAGTGACATTTAATATTTGATTAAATTGATTTATTTTAATTTTTATGTGATCAAAGTTATTATTTCAGTTATTCATATTTAATATAATATTATTTTATCATAAATTCATTTCAAATTCTATGCATAACATTTCCTTGGAATATTTCATAATGGTATGGATTTGCAGCAACAATTGAAAAATGATTCAATAGGTATTATAAAATGAGATGTAAAACCCAAACTTTATATAATTTTTCCAAACATAAAAACAAATACATTTTGATGATATATTTATATACTATCTGAATTGTAAATAATATGAACTTTTCTTGAAAGACTGCAGAATTTTTTATCCTTTAAGTCAAATCATTTGTAATATTTTTCTAGAATTTTAATGATACAATCATTTTAAATCAAGGTATATAATTTGAAATAATAATTACTCTTATTTTAAGTGACAAATCACTTTCATTTTTTTTATGTAAATATTTGTTTAGAACGTTTTTATTTTTGTATGATTATGATTTAAATCTAAGAAGGTTTCATATTAAATTTAATAAACAAATTTAATTATAATTATTATTTTTTTAATTATTTATATTAATTAAACATTTATTGTTTCACAACAATAAATATATAGATTTGAATTAATGCAATATTATAAAAATGGTTTTAAAAATGTATATTATATTTTTTATAAAGTTTTCAATTGATTTATAATTAACATAAGTTTTTAGTTTAAGTTAAAAAAAAAGTTTATTTTTTTTATTTTTTTATTGTCAAGAAATGAATATAATTTCATACTGACCTGTGATGTTTTTTTATATATAACTGGAAATTTATAATGACTTAAATTACAGTATTTCATGCAAAGTTTTTATCATTTTTCTTTGGAATTTTTTTTGTCAGTATGCATTAGATGTTGAAAACTTTTATGATTTTAAATTTATAAACTTCAGAATTTTTTAAAATTGAATTAACATTTATACAATGATTAAAAATGTTTATTATTATTGATGTTGCAATCTATTTAGATGCATGCTTATTTCTGTTATTGTCCATTGTGTTTACACTTCTGTGTTAATCATTCCTCTAATTATTATATGTATATAACAGGCTGAATTATTTATGTCTTATTATTAAAAATGTGATGCTGGCAAAACTTATTTGTGGGAGCAGTTCCTTTATTTGTGAAGTTTAAAAAATTTTTAATATCTAAAAAAAAATAAGATGAAATACAATAATAATTAATAACTTTCATTATATCATCTAAAATGTCTGTTAATAGATATTTTTTAAGTGGCAATATAGTTGTTAAGTTTCATTTTGGAGATTTTACATTCTCAGAAATAATAATGTAGAGATTTTAGAATTTCAAATATACAAATATAGAACATCATACAAATGTCTTGCCGAAGTTGAAGCGACCCTTTGTATTTGGTTTTTCATCTTACCAAGATCATTTGCCAGCTGTTAGGACATGGTGGTTTTCTACTTCAAGGATAAGATATTAGTGCTTCATTTATGGCCTGGATGTTGCAACAGAAATTTCTTCCTAGAAGGGTTTTTAAATTTTCAAGTAATTGGGGTATTATTAGATTTCATATAATTTCCAGTGTTCTATGACCTCTTCGAAATGGTTTCTTAAATCCCATTTTCCAATCATCTTAATTTTGTGCATTCTGTGCAGACTATTCGTTAGAACTGTGAACATGTTCATCTGTAACGTGTAAACCGACAGAAGCTAGGGATTGCATCAAAAAGGATAAAGCAGACCAAACATAAACGAGTTATCCAAATGAAAATGACCATGTATTCTTAATATCTGTTGTTTAACTTAAACTAAAGGAGTGTGTTGGTTAACATTTCTTATTCTGTGATTTCAACATTTTTTTTTCTTCACAAAATTGCTTCTTTCGAAAACTCTGTTGCATTGTAATCAGTGGAAACGCATTGTGGTCTTGCATTTCATTGATTTGAAGCTAATGGAGGTCTTAATATAATCTTATCTCTTTCATATAAAAATCTCAGAATAAAAAAGGTTTTCTTTTTGTTGTTATCTTTGGATGATTAAGTTAAAATGTTACTCTACATTTGTGAAAATGCGGTAAAAGTGTTTCACAGGAAATTAATTAACAGCACATCATCGAATTCATACGGAAGAAAGGCCCTACTTTATGAAATGTTAGAATCCAGAAATTGATCATTCGAAAAAAAGAATAATAATAATATGTAATATATTTTTTATGGAATTTTATTTAATATATTTTCTAATTTGTTTATATTCATTTTCCTTACCTGAGGGTGATAAATAATTTATATACATATATATATATATATATATATTGTATATAATTTGATTGTTTGGCTTAAACTGCAAAAAACTTATTTTAAATAGCAATAATTACACAAAGCCAATGTACTTCTTATTCAGACAGCAAGTTAACTCTTCACTATAGTGTAGTAATAGATATACTACTCTGCTATATCTACTGCACTGACTCTATTATCTACTTCTTTGTCTACTGTATGCCTATGCTGTGTTAAATTCTGTCAATTATTTTATCACTACATTACAGTGGCTTTCCTTTAAAAATTCTTTATTGTTCAGTCATTTACTTAAGTACAGAATAGATTAATTTGAATTTAAAACCCTGATTTTACAATAAAAACTCTTAGTTGTACGAGATTATTTTAAACTTGCCTACTAAAATTACCTAATATGGACGACTTCATTTTTAATCTACATTTTTATATCATCAGAAATTTCACATTTGACTAAAACAACGAGTTCTATTCCAAGAGTTTTTTTTCCCCCCTTAAACCACGTAAGTTTTTGATTATTTCTTTACTAGCTTTAATCCTCCTAACAAGTTTTGCAAGATGATTGCAGAAGGTTTTACCGGCCACTTGATTGGGCAAAACATACTTGCATATGATTGATTAATTTTGAAAACGTCACATTGAAAGGCTTTCTTGAATGTAAACTATTCAGCAAGATTGAACAGATTAAAGGCTTTTGACTTAAAAATTATTGAGCAGCACGCTTAAATTCTTTACTAATAATAATAAAAAAATTGTAAACCATGTATTGATTCAAGATAGAAAACGCAATACCTGCTTCTTGCACTAGTATTTATAATCTTCATCTTTATTCGCAGCAGATTCTAATAAGGAATTCTGCTAATTGTGTAAATATGTTCATCGGAAAGATTTTGATCGAGAATTAATTTGGGAAATGAAATTTTTCTGTAAATAATTTTTTGCTGCAGTTGACTAAATAAAAATCTTTGAAAATATTGCACGTTAGGATTAGTTAATGAACGAATTTTAATGATTTTAAAAATTGCTTCTTTGCAAGGAAGCACAAAGTATTAGGATCCCCTCCTTCTCGAAAGAAACCACCGATTGAGTTGAATTAAAAGTATACAGTTCTTGAACTACTCTACTCTCGAATAAAACAAAAAATTTTGTAAATAAGAAGTCTTGTAAAACCTAAGCATTCCTTTGTCAATTTTAATTAAATTCGTTAATATTTTAAGATGTTTATTTTTTCCCAATTTTGATATTACTTGATTGGATGGGTGCTTTGAGATTTTTAATCATTTTAACTGTTTTATCTTAATTTATCCAGATGTTATGCAAATAAAGAAAACAAAACAACAACAACAAAAAAAAAAAAAAATGTGAGGATTTCATAATTTTGTAAATGTGTTTACATTGAAAACTTTTGATTGATTTTTTTTATATAGTTAGTTTGTTGTTGAGATCTTTTTCACCTGTAGATAATGGAAATCGATCCTACTGATAAAGGACTGAATAAATGTCGTTTCTGTATAAAACAAGATAAGCATCGTTAAAATAAATAAGTATTGATGGACCATTTAGAGGCCAACGTTTTCTGTTTGTTGATATAAAAATCAACAAATAGAGAACTTTGGTAAATTATTACAGAAATCAAATTATGTTATTATTTTTCTAACGGTAGATTATTTCAGAGCCCTATAAATTATTACTGCATGGAGCTCTGTATTGAAAGTTTTCCCTGAATAATCCGTATTAAAATTTTATAGGTTTATTTTAAAATTAATACCAATGAACAGAAAGAAATAAAAGAAAATGTCTCTTGGCTTAAAATCCTCTAAACTGCTGCGAGATCAATGGTTTTCTTACGACCTGAAGATATTTGGAATATCTTATTAAAAACCTTGTTTAAGAAAAGCAGGATTCGTAACTTGCACTAGACACTTCTTCAGTATCCCAGCCATACTTCTTAATTTTTCTTTGCTGTACAGTGCATCTTGTTTTGGTGTGCGTTCCAAAACTGCATTATCAACACATGTCGTAAATTATCTGATTAGTCTATTTTTAATACGCTTTTACACTGAAGTGACAAAAGTCATGGGATAGCAATATGCAAATTTTCAGATGGCAGTAGCATCGCGTAGAACTGGTATAAATGCGCAGTGCTTTCGCAGAGTTTTCATTTCTGTTCAAGTTATTCATGTGAAGATGTTTTGACGTGATGATGACCGCACGACTGGAATTAACAGACTTTGAACGCGGAATGTTAGTTGGAGCTAGACCCCTTGGGTCATGCCATTTCGGAAATCGTTAGGGAATTCAACATTCCCAGATCCACTGTGTCAAGAGTGTGCCGAGAGTATGAAATTTCAGGCATAACATCCCACCATGGACAGCGCAGTGGTCGACCGCCTGCACTTAACGACCGAGACCGGCGACGTCTGCAAAGAGTCGTAAATTCTAACAGACAAGTAACACTGCGTCAAATAACCGCAGAAATCAATGTGGGACATACAAGGGACTTGTCTGTTAGAACTGTGCGGAGAAATTTGGCTTTCTTGGGCTATTCCAGCAGAAGACCGACTCGAGTGCCTTTACTGACAGAACGACATCGCTTGCAGCGACTCTCGTGAGCATATCGGTTGGTCCCTGGATGAATGGAAAACCGTGGCCTGGTCCGATGAGTCACGATTTCAGTTGGTAAGAGCTGATGGTAGGGTTCGATTGTGGCGCAGACCCCACGAAGCCATGGACCCAAACTGTCAGCAAGGCACTGTTCAAGCTGGTGGTGGCTCCGTAATGATGTGGGCTGTTTTTTCATGGCATGGAGTTGGTCCTCTGGTGCGACTGGACCGAACATTGACTGGAAATGCTTATGTTCAGCTACTTGGAGATCACTTGCAGCCATTCATGGACTTCATGTACCCAAACAACGATGGGATTTTTATGGATAACAATGCATCATGTCACCGGACCACAATTGTTCGCGATTGGTTTGAAGAACATTCTGGACAATTCCAACGAATGATCTGGCCACCTAGATCGCCCGACATGAATCCCATCGAGCATTTATGGGACATCATCGAGAGGTCTGTTCGTGCCCAAAATCCTGAACCATCAACGCTTTCACAATTATGGACGTCTGTCGCGACAGCATGGCTCAATATTCCTGCAGAAGACTTCCAACGACTTGTTGAGTCCATGCCACGTCGAGTTGCTGCACTTCGCCGGGCGAAAGGAGGGCCGACACGATATTAAGAGGTATCCCATGACTTTTGTCACTTCAGTGTATTAGCTTCACTTTTATGTTTGTATGTATGTAACTGACTTTTTCCCCTGGAGATCTGTTTCTCCTCATGTACACTATTTAAGCTGCAAAGAAACATTTACAAGCATCTTTCAGAAAGAAAACTGTTGATTCTTTTTAATACGCTTTTATAATAGTTTCCCCTGTATGTTTGTTTGCTTGTAACTGACACTTTGGCCTCGATTTTGCCCTACTTTAAGCGATCAGATTTAATTTAAATGTTGTAGACTTATGAAGGACCAACGACATTAAAATAGTTTGATAAGTTTATTATCTCATCATGATTAGGATCGCCAGGATTAGAGATTTTATTTTAACTTATGAAGAGCAATTTAACCCATGTAGAATGAAAGTATTCAGTAAAGACATTCAAATCTACGTGGGACAATGGATGACGCGCCGGACTACGGATCAGGAGATTTCCTGTTCGAATCCTGGTTGGCTCGGCATATTCGCATTTAGATTTGTTTTACTCACAATTAAATTATTGTAAGAACTATAGTTCCACTCCTCCGTACCGGGATCTCATTTAAATATTATAATTTAAAAACACTAAAAAACATGCTTTTAGAGATAATCAAACTAAAAAGTAAAAAATAAATGAATAGCTTAAAAAAACAAACAAACAAAAAAAAAAAAAAAACACGCTTTTAGAGTTAATCAAACTAAAAGTAAAAAATAATTGTTAACATAAGAATAAAATGACTGACGAGAAAATTAATGCCACTGCTCTAAAAGCGTGGGGTGCTTTGTATGACATTTAAAAACTAACTCTGCATTTAGGAATGAAACTAGGGAAAAATTATAAAAATTGATATCGAGCACCCCACGCTTTTAGAACAGTGACATTAATTTTCTCGTCAGTCATTTTATTCTTATGTTAACAATTATTTTTTACTTTTAGTTTGATTAACTCTAAAAGCTTGTTCTTTAGTTTTTTAAAACTTTTAATTTAGTATCGTTTTACTTGTTTGCTTCGTATTTTCATGAATGGCAGCATCGAAACAAACAAGGAAAACGATTTTTTAATTTATTAATGATATATATTTGATTTTCAAATATTTATTTTTATTTATGTTGTTGAAATAATTAAAGTTTCATAGCACTCGCTATTTGACTTTGCGCGAAAAAATATCACTTTTCAGTTTTAGAACTTTAGTTCACGGTGAAAACGTCGATCCAATGTTTCTTCTTAAAGAATTTAACTTAGTTTCGTGGCAACCATTATTTGAATTCGCTCGGGAAAAATGTAGCTTTTCACTTTTAGAATGTTAGTTTACAGAAGAAAAAGGCCGCGTTAAATTTTTCTGTGTTTTCTGATGTTGTTCTTTTCGTTTTCTTCATTCATTGGATAAGAATAGATAGTATCCTCGAACAAAGCATATATCAGAATAAAATGTAAGTTATTCTTTGGGTTTTTTCCCCTTTTAATTAATTTCGTTTCATTATTACAATTCGACATCGTAAACAACATGAAATAGTTTTTGTCATAATAATAATAAAAAAAAATGGCATATTAACGAACGATTTTGCATAATTTTATCATACCAGCGATTATTATCTTTGCCTAAATGATACATCTATGTGAGTTAGCAAAATATAATTACACATAATAATTTGGCGTTAAAGCTATATAAATTGGCGAGATAGAGAAACAATTTGGTTGAAATCTAGAATACTGTACCCCTGAGAAAGTCGCCATTCTTGCAACCCGGAATATTTCGCCAATTTCTTTACTGTTATAATACTGTGACTAGTGGAATTCGTAACTTCATTTTCGAACAATATAATGACTAATTTATTGCTACTTGGATATTTGTTTGCAGAATTTGGTACTTACGTATTAACGCCACCGCAGTAAAAGTTGCGCTAAGCGCCAATAAAGAGCTGCCAATGCGCCAAAATACAAACTGTTTTGAATCTATGTTAAACTCTATATTGGCCTATTTTCCACCGAAATCCTATTGACTACTTTGTTTATAAAGGTACTTACGTATTAAAGGTACTTTGGCGAAAGTTGCGCCAATAAAGAGCACACGCGCCAACCGCAGCTACAGATTTGGCGGTTTTTAAGTGGCGCCAATCTACACTTAAAATTTTTGTTCCAAATAATAAAATATATAAAATACTTCATTTAAAATTAAAACGCCTTCAAAATTCAAAACACTTTCATCAATTTCCACAATGCAATCTGGTCCACCTACCTCCTTTTTTGCTTTATTCTCCATATCCAAGACACATAATTCACGCATGTAAATGTTCCAATCTATAACAGTTTCATCCGATAAATCAAGTTGTTTTCACAAAATTTAATCGACGTCAACTCCTCGCACAAGCAGTATATGAATCTCAAAGCTGTACAAAATGGAGTTCTGCTTCCCTCAAACCAGTTGTCTACCAGGTTTCCTCCGTTCAAGCAATCCGTCAACAAGCTTCAAAAAGAAATAGAGTGATTCACAAATTAAAAAATGACAGATGGAATGAATTTTTATTAGGCCTAAATCCAGAAGATAATTCTCTCTTCAAAATTAACAAACATTTTACCAAAAAATATCCCAAAATTCCTCCACTGGTTGGATCCTCAGGTCTTTTATTCTCATCTTCTGATAAAGCGAACTCTTTTGCTGAAAACCTTGAACTCTCCTTTCAAGAAAACACTGAACTTTGCGATTACTCACAAATTGAGCATGTTGAAGATATAGTAACTTCCTTTCTAGCTGATCATCAAAATTATCACAACAATATATTTTTTTTCTCCATCTGACATAATTAACTTAATCAAGAATCTCAACATTCGGAAATCTTCTGGACCTGACAACATTCCAAATAAAGCCTTAATGTGTCTTCCCCTTAATGATATTACTCATCTTGCAAAAATCTACAACAGCTGTACTAAATATCACTACTTCCCTCCTATCTGGAAAAAAGCAAATATCATCATGTTCCCTAAACCTGGCCAAGATAGGAAATTTCCTCAAAATTATCGGCCCATCAGTGTGCTTAGCTGTGTAGGAAAACTTTACGAAAAACTCTTAGTGAAACATATTACTTTTTTTTGCGATAAAAATTCCATAATTCCAGCAGAATAATTTGGATTCCGTCAAGATCACTCAACTTGTCATCAACTTCTACGTGTCACTAATATCATCACTGAAGGATATAAATATAAATTTTTTATAGCAGGTGTCTTTCTAGATGTCAAAAAAGCTTTCGATCGACTGTGGCACAATGGACTGATCT
>BPLQ01004187.1:0-224355 GCA_021605075.1 Caerostris darwini | reverse complement strand
AACCCTTCAATATTCAAAGGTACGTCCAAACCTAAATGACCGATTGTGATGCATCACTCACTGGCATAAACTCTTCGCCCTTTCCGCCTCATGGACGTCAGTGATGAGTCCATGTTAGATTTCCATAAGCGATGTAGCGAGGTGATTGATTTCCAGGGTTACTCATCCGATGAGAATTGAAAAGGAGGCGACTTCTGGCATCTGGGATGAGCGATGGGAAGTGCATCAAAATGGTGACGGAAGACCGGCCACTTGTCACAGATTGCAGTGAAAAAGCAACGACGAAGGATACTCGGAGTTTGATGAATGGGTCAGAAATTATACGAAACGCCCGTTTGTGAATTGGATGTCAACTGGTTGAAACTCTCTGGCGGAAAGAGAAGAAGGAAGAAATTGGTGTTTGTGCTTGAAGAAGTTGAAAATTTCAGCATGGCAGAATTTTGCATGATGACTGTCCTGCCACTGAGACAAAATAGGATGGCTACAAAAACTATCAGTGCAATTTTGGAAGCTGGATTAGTCTGAAAGAGATTTCCATCGCTAAGAAAATTCATCATCATTATTGAAATCAATCAATCAAATCATTATTGAAAAAAATTGTTTTAAAATAATTCTATTGGGTTGCCAAATTAATTGCAGTTTTCATCCTTTAATTACATGGTAAAAACCAAATGACTTTCTTGTGCCAAACCAATATGATTTTAGCAGTGATTTTTCTGTCTCAATTATCATTTTCATACAAAAATTATTAATTCTGACATTTCTATTTTGTGCCTTACTATTTAATCTTCAATTTGAATATAGAATATTGCTTTTGTTCACCATATGAAATATATTCTACCTAATTATTTATCTGTTTTCTGTTTTAAGTTCTATAAAATTTTTAAAGTGTCAGATTAATGTTTGCATAATTGCCATAGTAATAAGTCACTAGACTGTATTGCTATTTGCATGTATATTTATTTATTAGTTGCCATTTTATATGAAGCATGTTTTTTCGTTCACAAAAATACTGCCGTTTAAAATTGTTGTACTTGACAATGACTAAAATATTGTTTGAAATTGAGATGACATTGTTTGACCATGAAGTCAGTCCTTTTGACAGAAGTGATTAATGACAAATCTTCAATACTTCCTATGTATAAATATATATGTAAATGGTATTTTGAATAACAATGGGGTGATTACATCTCAGCGTTAGTATGGTGTTTTTATTATAATTTTTCAAAGAATTTGTTGGTTGTTTTCAAAATTTAATTTGTTATAGTAAAGTATTTAATGCAATTTAATATTAGAAGAAATATAGCGTTTCAAAAAAGTAAAATTATGCACCAAAATTTAAATAATTTGATTTATAACTACATTTATATAGTTTATTCAATAAAATAATCAGTTCAGTTTAAAATATGTTTTTTTATGAAATTTTTTATAAAAGCAATAATAAATAAGTAAAGTTTTGGAACTTGAATTTCGTCTGGAACTAAAAACAGGTATCCTTCTCATAATTATTTATTTAATCATAGAAAATTTTTTTTCTTTTTGGTAGTGTTGAAATTAAATATTAATATAGGATAATAATTTTTTTAAATTTTATTTTTTTATTAATGTGAATGATTTATATTTGATAATAAATTAGATGACCGTATTAGAAGAATGGAGAAAGTGCTACATTCGAATTTTTATCGAGAATAGACTAAAAAAATACAAATATATGGATTACTAAAAGTAATCCCACGTTTTATGATTATAATATTGAAAAAAATGGGATTGCAAGTACGACTTTAATTTCGTTATAAATACACTTTTCCCTTGACTGCAATTGGATTTTAGCCTGAAAGATAATAAATAGAGTTTACAAAAACACCGAGAGAAAAGATAGGAAAAATTATTAAATATTTAAAATGAGCTCACAAATAAACACCTAGATTAAGAAAAAAAATTATACATATTTTTGTTGCCATGCGTTATTAATTAACCATTAATTAACTTAAGAGATATGCTGCATCTTTTAGTTTGTTCCGGTACTTCTAAAGTTTGACTGAAAATTTATAATTGGCTTAAACTCGAGGCATGTTTTAAAAATCGCATAATCTCTGAAAATTTAAATTGTGATGTCACACAATTATGCAGTTTATGATTAATGAATTCCTTAAACACGATTGTATTAAATAAGAGATTTTGATGATAAATAGATATTGTTAAAACGTCAAATAAATAAATATTTTCTTTCGAAATTTCCGCAAATGTGGAGTATCACGATTTTAATATTTTCCCAAGTAAGTCTATTTCAGTTCACTGCATTGCTGATTAAAACCGTTTTCAGAATTTCCAAAAAAAAAAAAAAAAAAAAAGTTCAATATTTTTTCAGCATTCTTTTCGAAAAGTATGCGTCTTAAATCAGGAATCTTTCATAATTGGATGGTTATTTTAATTAAGTTTTTGCTTTAGAACAATCAAAAGATTAAGAAAGCTTAAAAATAAAGCCTGAAGGATTCAGAGGAGGAAATTAAAAGTCACTTTTATTAAGTCATCATTTTTAAACATTTAAAATGATCGGTGAAGATCAAACAAAAGGTATTCTTTTCAATCGTATTTGTCTTCTAATTTGGTAAAGAAAAGAATGACTTATGGAAAAAGAACTTGTATAAATTGATAATGGAGTGATATTTTTTTTTAATGAACATCATGGATCTTCGTTTTCCATTTACTATGCAGCAAATAAGTCAAGGACATCACCTTCCGGAAAGACTTTTGGGGTTAATTATCCCACATTAGTGTATCATGTGAAATAAAATCTGGGAAAACTTTCACCAGGTATTTATTTTCATTACTAGTTGCTTTAAACACATTTTTACAATGACCATGTAACATCTTATCATATACTAGACATATAACAGCTTCAAAAAGAGGGCCACTTTCAGGTTCATGGGAACACTCTAAATTTTATTTACAAGCATTATTCATATATAGAGAACTCTATTTACAATTAAATGAAAATTTAGGATAACAATTTGATTTACAAGTGCAGTTCCAAGTTCGGAGATTTTCAGAGTCCTCGAATCTACGACAAATCTAATCCACACGGTCTGAGGCAGACGTTAATTATCACAAGGCATGATACAGGGAACCATAAGGGAGTTACTTTGTATACAGGCGGAATTTCCGGCCTGTTCAATCACTTTCAGAAAAAAAAAAACAATACTTCTTGTCGACTCGTCGCAGAACACACTTCTCTCCTTCTCAAAAAACCTACCTTTAAGAAAATTCGTCAAAAAAGGGGGGGGAGGGAGTCAGCTTCCCTCCCTTCTCATTGCAGTAAACATATTCTCAGCTCATGGTCTATCATCAATCCCGATGCTATAAGTCTTGGCTTAGTCCATATTCTATCAGTAATTGTTTCTACCTGTCAAGATTACACAGACAATTGCTAATTTCATGAGATCTCATTATCCATGACACTATTAATCTGCTATCAGATTTGAATGACAGGTTGCTCTCATTGGACCAAAACACTAATTGCATGTAATATAAACATCCAAACCACTGCTTATCTGCTGTCAAAGTTTGAGTGATAGGTTGTTATTATGCATTTGTTAAAGAATATGCATTCCTGTCTCAAGGAAACCTAATGTTACAATACTTTTCGTGGGATATATCCTAGGATTAGATTAGCATGGATGGAACTTAGATTAGATGAATGAATCTTAGATTAGACGGAAATTCCAAACTAAGAAAGTACGTTAGTAATCTGTCGAATAGGCTTGATAAATCCGTAAGTTGGAAAATCTTGGATCTTTGCTTCCTTATTCAGTTCCAACGCAGTGTCGTCTTGGACAAACATCTGATAACTACCACCAGATTACCAGACTATTAATATTAGATAATGATGCATTTAAATTGGTTGTTACAATTACTAGCGAGTCACCTGTTTTCAGACAACAGTGACTGCAAGGAACGCCACCAATTAATTAGAACCTTAGTCGTCCTTCACGACTTCTGATAACGTTATCATTGGGTCGCGTGTCGGACAGGGTAATGTAATATAGTCAAAAACTTTTTTTAAAAATATTAATATATTAAAATAAAGTTTGTTTTCCCTTTTTTTAACAAGTAATGTTGATAAAAATATTTTAAAAACTTAAAAATAATTTTATTTTTAATTTATAAAGTTTTACATTTTTAATATTTTACTTGTGTGTGTGATTTTGAATATGTGTGTCACTAATATATTTTAAATTTCTGGACAATGTTATAATGAAATTATCTTTCTGAGTTGTTAGAACATGTGTATTAAAGTTTTGTTTTCGAACGCTGGCATTCGAACGCCAAACACGTAGCAGATCTTGCATTTACCAGAATCACTATAGAGCTCTCCTACACTTCATTCCCTTTACGCAATTACAATTGCACGCTCCACTAGAACATCACTTGAGCCCAACGGAGGATAAGCATAAAAATTAATGGAGCTTTTTCATTTATGGTAAATAAAGAATTTTCATGAAAAATACATAAGAAACGAAGTTTTAAAATGTTTATTTTATCCATAGTATTTCTATATTTACTGCTGATGTTTCAAAAGGAAACTGAAAGCTAAGAATATAAATTTCTATGAAAATTAATTAGTACAGGCATTACTTGATAAATAATGTATTGGGTTTCCTAACTAAGAGAACTGGGTTTGAGATTTGAAGCTGCACATAAGGTTCTTGTATTTATAGTGATCAAATCATTAATAATTTTTTTCCCTTAGTCTCAATGGAGAGGGTGTGATTCTCTAAGATGTTAAAACACAGGGTGAATTTAATTACTTTGGTAAATTTTGGTGTAACTATTAACCCGTAGTGAAAATATATCATATCTCAGACACTTATGGACTGGACCATTGACCATACTTAATATATTTGATAATAAGTATGATCCATATTTATTATATCTGATAATAAGTATGAACCATACTTACTTACCATAATGTACTCGGTAATGTTGCATTTACTATAATATACCATGCTTATTATGGCTAATGATATGTATGAACTATACTTACTCCCAATAATGTACTTGGTAATGTTGTATTTACTGTAAATGGGCCGCTAATGTGGTGAATAACCTCGTTTCCAAATAGCTGACATAGAAATATATCAAACACTTATGAACCATGCTTATTATGTATAAGTATGAACCAAACTTACACCCCATAATGTACTCTATAACGTTGTACTTGCTATATTCCTATCTTTGAAATGACGAATGACCTGGTTTCTAAATGCTTGGTATAAGAAAATATTCATTTCTCAAAACATCCATCGTTTAGGAAGAGTGCAGTTCTTTTCGTTTTCCAACGGGCAGAATCTGAACTGCACAGCATCCCCATCAATAACAACCCTTCCGCTAAAGTGTCTGCTCTAACGTTCCGAAATTTGAATTTATTGTTCTTCCCCAGCTGCGTAGGGGAGGGTAATTAATAATTTCCGCGCATCCAACTCGTATCCATCATGGTCAGGTGTCTCACTCAAGTCCTACTTTTGTTTCAGGTCCTTGCTGAAAAAAAACAAGTTTCAGCTTTTGTCATTAGACGCGAGAAGTAGGCGTGAAAGATTCAGCAGAATGATGTCTTCCTAAATGGTTCAAGTTACGGTAATTAACCGGGACTTGGGCAACGGATCGACGTGAAAAATTGTCTGTGGCGAAAGAGTTGTGGATGAGAAGAAGCATTAAAGAGTAATGTTGCGTTGAATGCATTCAAAGGGTTCTTAATAGTGGTTCTCACAGAATTATGTTTTTAAATGTTACACAGGATTTAATCTTTTGTAATGAAATTCACTGAAAACCAGTGCTTGAAATAAGGATATTTCTCTATAAAATAAAGGTAAGATTGATTTTTTGTTCAAAAAAATTTTTAAAAACAGAAAGAAGAGAGATTAAAATAAAAAATTTCCCTCGTTTTCAATTTTCCAAAGATATAAAATATTGAATACTATTAAAACAATCTTCTGTTTTGTTTATGCTGTAAGTAGAAACTCAAACTTATTTTCAGATTTTTTATTGATTTTGGGAATTAATGTCAATATTCTTCATGTACTATATAACCGTAAACTTATATTTTTTTTGTGCATTATGACATAGCTCTGCATTTTCTTTTTTGTAAATGATTTTATCACTTTTTACCTGAATTTTTGTGTTATATTTCTATGATTTTATTATTTTTCTTTTTCTTTTCTGTTGGTTATTTGTTAATATTATCGTTGTTATTTATTATTGTATATTTCTGAATTTAAGCCAGATTTGTCTATATGCTGATAATGTTTTTTTAATCTAAAAAATTTAACCAAAGTTTAAATCACTATATAAGCCGAAATGGGACAAAAAAATTCCTACAACGTTCAAACACGTCTCCATGAGGACGAAAATAGTGGAAACGTGTGAATTATTTTCCAATCAAATGGCTGTGAAGTACAACGCCTGACGCCAACGACAATAGTTATAAGTCTGATAAACCTATTTGAATCTACTATACTGATTCCATTAAGTTGTCTTGTACACGAATTGTCGTATCTACGCTAACATTATTTTCTGTGATATTTTTTTCCTATCTAAAAGCATGAGAAACAATACATTTTGTACGTTTCCATCAACAGGGCTTAAATTTCGCCGCAACAAAGTTTTCGTTTCACAGCAAACCAGCAATATAAACATAGAAATATATCATATCTCAGACACTTATGAACCGTACTTATTATGTCTGATAATAACTATGAACCATACTTATTCCCCATAATGTACTCGGTAAAGTTGTATTTGCTACATTTCTGTCGTTGAAATGACAATTGACTTGATTTTCAAATTCATTTCTCTAAACATCCATCGCTTATGAAGAGTGCAGTTCTTTTCGTTTTCTGAGGGACGAATCTGAACTGCGTAGATAATAACATCCCCATCAATAACGACCCTTCCAGAAAAGTGTCTTCTCAAACGTTCCGAAATTTGAATTTATTGTTCTTCCCCAGATGCGAAATGGAAGGATAATTAATAATTCCCGCGCATCCAACTCGTATTCATCATGGTCAGGTATCGCACTCAGGTCCTACTTTTGTTTCAGCTCCTTGGTGAAAAAAACAAGTTTGAGCTTTTGTCATTAGACCCGAGAAGTATCCATGAAAGTTTCAGCAACAAGTTGGAGAAGAACGATGTCTTCCTAAATGGTTCCAAGTAAGGTGATTGACGGGGACTTGGGCAGCGGATTGATCTGAAAATGGTTTGCAGCGAAAGAGTTGTGGATGAGGAGAAGCATTAAAGAGTAACGATGCGTTGAATGCATTTATAGGATGCTTAATAGTGGTTTTCGTAGAATTATGTTTTTAAATGCTTTACAGGATTTAATCTTTTGTAATGAAATTCACTGATAAACCAGTGCTTGAAATAGGGATATCTCTGTCTAAAATAAAGGTAAGATTGAATTTTTATTAAAAAAATTAAAAAACACAAACAAAGAAGTGAGATTAAAATGAAAATTGTCCCACGCTTTCAATTTTTCAAATATATAAAATATCAAATACTATTAAAACAATGTTCTGGTTTGTTTATGCTGTTAGTAGAAATTAAACCCTATGTTTTTTTATTTTTCATTGAGTTTGAGAATTCATCTCAATATGCTTAATGTAGAACTGTAAACTTACATTTTGTTTGTACATTATAACGTAGTTCTGAATTTTCTTTTCTTTAAATGATTTTATCGCTTTTTGAACCTGAAATTTTGTGTTATATTTCTATGATTTTATTGTTTGCCTTTTTTTTTTTCCTTTTTGACGAACAAATTCTGGATGTTAGATTCTTTAGATGCAGCTAACTTATCCTTTGCCGGGGTCGTTACTTGCTCTTGTGAAAGAGAATTGAATTACCCATAACAGACTGAAGAATTGCTGACTAAACAATCTATACATGTTTAGAATATAAGAAAAAACAATGTGGTTATAAACTGATAAATATAAGGACATTAAAATAAATTATATACTTCAATTTGCGAATCATAAATATTCACAGTACAGCTGACATTGTTTTCAGTGCATTTAAAAAACAAGTAATATAAAAAAAAATTTTAAATCAATGCCTACTTTTTTTTTGCTCTATGGCAGAAAGTCCCTTATAAATTATTTTCATTCATTTTTTAAGTTTATCTGGCGCCATTTATTATTAGATACATGCAACTTAAATCTAAAAAAAAACTAAAATTAATTAATTGTCAGATAAATGTCTACATGATTGCCATCATAATAAGCCAGTATGTATTACTATTTACATATATATTTATTGATGAGTTGTCATTTTATATGAAATATGCTTTTTCATTCACGAAAATACTATGATTTAAAAATGTTATTCTTCACAATGGTTAAAATATTGTTTGACCTTGGGATGACATTGATGATAGAGTTCCATGAAATCAGTTATTTTGAGAAAAAGAATTAATAATGACTAATCTTCAATACTTCATATGTATAAATATATGTGTAAATGGTATTTTGAATATTTTGAATAGCAATGTTGATTAGATCTCAGCGATAGTACAGTTTTTTTATTATTTTTCAAGGAATTTGTTGGCTATTATCAAATTTATTTTATTGTAGAATGTTATTTAATGCAGCTTAATATTAGAAGAAAATCAGTCTTTCAATAAATTAAATTTATGAACCAAAAGTTAAGTAATTTGATTCAAAGCAAAAGTAATTTATTCAATAAACTAATTAGTTCAGTTTAAAATAAGTTTTTTCATAGAATATTTTGTATAAAAACAATAATAAGTGATTAAAGTTTTAGAACTTGAATTTCGTCTGGAACTAAAAGCAGATATCATTTTTGTAATTGTTTAATTCATCAAAGCTAAATTTTTCCTCTTTGGTGGCGTTGAAATTAAATATTAATATAGGATAATAACTTTTTTTAATAACGTTTTATATGGGAGGAAAAAATTTCTTTTATATAAGATATTTAGCAGGATATAAATTTAGGAATATACACCGTCAGTGGTGAAGCGTGTAGATCGCTGGAAAAAAAATTTCTCTTTCAGATTCTTTTTTCATTCTGGGTTCTAGTCTGAGTCAAGGAGGGAACAAAATGGAAAATGAAACATGTGAATAGATTAGTGAGAGAGATGGAAAGTGTGTGTGTGAGAGAGAGAGAGAGAGAGACAAAACATTTTTTCTAACTTAAAAAAATGAATGAAAATTATTTATAAGGGACTTTCTCCAATAGAGTGAAAAAAAAGTAGGAATTGACTTTAATTTTTTTTTTATATTACTTGTTTTAATTTAAGGAAACTGTCGCGTGGGAAAATCATTTTACAGTAATTCCAATGATATTGAGTAATACTCGTCGCTTAATCTGAGTCTGAAGATTTATTTTCTACAATCACACATTAGCATTTCGTGAAAATCTCCTAGATCAATGGGCAAAAACCAGGTTTCACCAATGTGGAAAAACGAACTAATTTCTTTAAAATGATATGAGATTACTGTAGGTCCATTTAAGAGAAAGTACTACATTCGAATTAGAAGACCGCATATGGAAAGTACTACATTCGAATTAGAAGTCCGCATATGAGAAAGTACTACATTCGAATTAGAAGCCCGCATATGAGAAAGTACTACATTCGAATTAGTAGACCGTATATGAGAAAGTGCTACATTCGAATTAGTAGACCGCATATGGAAAGTACTACATTCGAATTAGAAGACCACATATGAGAAAGTTCTACATTCGAATTAGAAGACCGCATATGAGAAAGAGCTACATTCCAAGTTTTATCCAAAAAATATTAGAAAATGCAAACCTTTGGATTACTAGAAAGTACAAATACCTACCCAAGTTTTTTAATGATAATATTGAAAAAGAAAATGGAATTGCAAGTATGTTTTTACTTTCCTTATAAACACGCCTTTCATTTTACTGTGCTGTATTTTAGCTCAAAAAGGCATGATTTATGGAGTTTTCAAAAACACTGAGAGTAATAGGAAATTGTTTAAAATAAGAAAGTTATAATATTTAGTTTAGAAAAATAATAATTATAATAGTTTAATAAGTTTATATTGGCTTAAATTCGACGCATGTTTTAAAAATCGCATAATCTCCGAAAATTTAAATTGTGATGTCATACAATTATGCAGTTTATGATTAATGAATTCCTTAAACTCAACGGTATTAAATAAGAGATTTCGCATGATAAATAGATATTGTTAAAACGTCAAGTAAATAAGTATTTTCTTTCGAAATTTCCGCAAATGTTGAGTTATCCAGATTTTAATATTTTCCCCAGTAAGTCGATTCCGGTTCACTGCATTGCTGATTAAAACCGTTTTCAGAATTTCAAGGAAAAAAAGTTCAATATTTTCTCAGCATTCTTTTCGCAAAGTATGCGCCTTAAATCAGGAATCTTTCATAATTGGATGATTATCTTAATTAATTTTTTGTCTTCGAACAATCAAAAGATTAAGAAAGCTTAAAAATAAAGCCCCAAGGATCTATAGGAGGAAATTGAAAGTCACTTTTATTAAGTCATCATTTTTAAACATTTAAAATGAATTATTTTTTTAAATGATCTATGAAGATCAAACAAAAGGGATTCTTTTCAATCATATTTGTCTTTTAATTTGACAAAGAAAAGAATAACTTATGGAAAAGGAATCTGTATATAATGTATAATGAAGTGATGCATTTTTTTATGGTACATCTGGAATCATCGTTTTACATTTACGAATGCAACAAATAAGCGAAGGACAACGCCTTACGGGAAGACTTAGGATTAACTGTCCCACATTTGTGTATCATGTGAAATAAAACCCGTGAAAACTTCCACAGGCACTAATTATTGTTACTAGTTGCTTTAAACGCGTTTTTACAATGACCATGTAATGTCTTGGCATATACTAGTCGTATAACAACTTTAAAAAGGGCCACTTTCAGGTTCGTGGGTTTTCAGGTTTTTATGGTACATCTGGAATCTTCGTTTTACACTTACGTATGCAACAAATAAGCGAAGGGCAACACCTTCCGAGAAGACTTTTAGGATTAACTGTCCCACATTTGTGTATCATGTGAAAAAAAACCCGTGAAAACTTCCACAGGCACTAATTATTGTTACTAGTTGCTTTAAACGCGATTTTACAATGTCCATGTAATGTCTTGGCATATACTAGACGTATAACAACTTCAAAAAGAGGGCCACTTTCAGGTTCATGGGAACACTTTAAATTTTGTTTACAAGCATTATTTATATATAGAAAACTATATTTACAATATGAAAATTTAGGATATCAATTTGATTCACAAGTTTCAATGTCGGAGATCTTCAGAGTCCTCAAAACTACGATAAATTTAATCCCCATACTCTGCGGCAGACCTTAATTATCACATGGTATGATACACGAAACCCCAAGGGGCTCAGTTTGTAAACAGACTTAATCTCTGTCCAGTTCAGTACATTTCAGAAAAAGAGAAAAACAACACTTCCGTTCCCCTCGTCGCAGAACACTCTTCCCTCCAACACCAAAAACCTGTCTTTAAGAAAATCTGTTAAGAAGCAAAGAATCAGCTTGCCTCTCTTCTAACTGGAGTCGACACTTCCTCAACACATGGTCTGTCACTAATCACGATGTAACAACTCATGGTGTAGACCATATTCCATCTGTAATTGTTTCGACCTGTAAAGGTCGCACAGACAATAGCTAATTTCATGAGGTCATTATACAAGACACTGATTATCTGCTATCAGATTTGAGTGACAGGTTGTTGTAATTAGTACACTAATTTCACGAATATAAATATCATAACACTGCTTATCTGGTGTCAGATTTGAGTGATAGGCTATTATTATGCACTTGTTAAAGAATATGCATTCCTCTCTCTCCTGTGAACGAAATGCTACAAATTTCTCGTGGAAAAAATGCTAGTCATCTGCTGGTAAACATCTACCATCATCCTGGTTTCTAACAATAGTGACTGCAAAGAATTATACCAACGGATGAGGACCTAGTTCTCCTGCATATTAGCTGTTCACGTTATCACTGGGCCAAGAGTTGAATACATCATAGGATTAGATCAGCATGGTGGATAGAAGATGGAACTTTCAAACTAAGAAAATTCGTTCGAAACCTGGCGAACAATACCTGCGAATAGTGATGACAAATCCGTAAATTGGAAAATTCGGATTGGTTGCTTTCTTATCCTTTTCCTTCGCTTTTGAGAGTCGCCTTGGTTAAAGATAACTACCACCAGACTAACAGACTATTTATGCGGGATAATGAAGCACTTAAACTGGTTGTTTCAATCGTCAACGAGTGTTCTGCTTTCTGCCAATAGTGACTGCAGAGAACGCCACTACTGGATTAGAACCTGTGTCTTCCTGCACGATTTCTCCTTACGTTACAAATTGGGTAGCTTATTGTGTCTGATAATAAGTATGAACCATGCTTATTATTATTAAGTAACCATGGTTATTACGTCCGATAATAAGTATGAACCCTGCTTATTATTATTAAGTAACCATGGTTAACCCTGCTATTATTATTAAGTAACCATGGTTAAAATAAGTATGAACCCTGCTTATTATGATTAAGTATGAATCCTGATTATTATTTAACACTTATGAACCTTACTTACTCTCCGGAATGCCCTCGGCAACGTTGTATTTGCTACATTTCTGTCGTTGAAATGACGAATGACCTGGTTTTCAAATGCTTGGCATACGAAAATAATTATTTCTCTAAACATCCATAGTTTAGGAAGTAGTTTCTCTAAACATCCATAGTTTCCTGGCAGACGAATCTGAACTGCTCAGATAATAGCACCACCATCAATAACGACCCTTCCGCTAAAGTGTCCGCTCAAACGTTCCGAAATTTGAATTTATTGTTCTTCCCCAGCTGCGGAGAGGAGGATGATTAATAATTTCCGAGCACCCAACTCGTATCCATCATGGCCAGGTATCGCACTCAAGTCCTACTTTTGTTTCAGGTCAGTGGTGAAAAAAAACAAGTTCGAGCTTTTGTCATTAGACGCGAGAAGTAGCCATGAAAGATTCAGCAACAAGTTGGTGGAGAACGATATCTTCCTAAATGGTTCAAGTTATGGTAATTAACCGGGACTTGGGCAACGGATCGATCTGAAAGATGGTTTGGAACGAAAGAGTTGTGGATGAGGAGAAGCATTAAAAAGTAACGACGCGTTGAATGCATTTAGAGGGTGCTTGATAGTGGTTTGCACTGAATTATGTTTTTAAATGCTTTACAGGATTTAATCTTTTGTAATGAAATTCACTGAAAAACCAGTGTTCGAAATAAGGATATCGCTGTATAAAATAAAGGTAAGATTGATTTTTTTTTCAAAAAAAATAAGCAAATAAAGAGAAAAGAGAGATTTAAATGAAAAGTTCTCACATTTTTAATTTCCCAAATATATAAAGTATCGAATATTATTAAAAGACTGCACTGTTCTGTTTATATTGTTAGTAGAAACAAAACACTACTTTTTAAGGTTTTTTTATTGAATTTGAAATGTCTTGTCAATATACTTAATGTATAATTTTATAGTTACATTTTTTGGTACGTTATAACATAGTTCTGTATTTTCCTTTCTTTAGATGATTTTATTCCTTTTTTGCCTAAATATTTGTTTTATATTTCTAGGTTTCTTTATTATTAACATTATTATATTTTATTTTATATGTTATAATATCAGTGAATAATTCCAAGTTGATGATCTGGTATTAAAGATATTACTTATTATTATAAAATCTCTCCTACTTCATTATGAATGAATACTGTGATTTTCATCTAACAATTTTTACCAATATTTATACTAAGTAATTCGTTCTTACATATATTACAATTTCAAACAATATGTATTGAAAAGAAAAGACTGGTGACATCTAGAATATAATATTTTTTGTGCGAAATGATAGTTTTATCTTAAGTCATTTCATAAATATTAATTTAGATTTTTTTTTCCTTTTAAAATAATATACGTAAAAGAATTTATTAGCTTCTTTATTCTCAAATTGTAATAGTGATTCCTCCTACACACTGGCAAGAGCGTCCCTCTTTGGTGTTCAGGAGAAATGATTAGAAGGGCCCCAAGAATCTCACCCGAGAGGAAGTACAACATGCGCTTACATTAAGAAACGTTCAGTTTATCGAATATCTTCCTGAGAAGAAATATATTTAGCCCAACTTTGAGTAATATGTGCCTGCAGACTCTCACCTGTAGAGGAAGTATATTTCGCGCTTCTGCACGTGTCCGAATTTCATGTTTTCGGCTTTGAAATGAGTCCTTTCACGAATCTATAATTTTCTGTCTTTAAATGTGTTAAATATTGTATGTCTCTAATTATATGTGTATGGAGTTTGTGGCTGTAAAACAAAGCCGTGAATTCTACAACCTGTGCTTCAAGTATCTCAACCCTATCACACCCAGTTACAATACGGTTGCACAACCAACCAGCCACAAATTCACTTTAAGTCGTTACAATTAGTAAAATAAAAATTATACTTTAGTTTTTAACTTAAGATTTTTATGTGGTGCAAATATAAATTACATTCATTTTGATCGTGATTTAAATATGAAATATAAAAATTAAATTAAAAATGGAATACTTGTATAACAGACATGACGGAAAAATACTTCAATCAACTGAATTTATTTCTGAAGTATACGTAAAGTTGGAGTTACTGCTCTTTCAGTAAGAAATGCTCGTTTCGTAAAATGCTTTAAAGGCTAAAAAAAAGGGTATAAATAGCGCGAAAACATTTCGAGAAATTCTGTGATTCTATTTTCAATTTAAATGAATATATATTTTTTTTTATTTGTTCAAAATTTAATTTATCTGATGAAAAATATCAACACTCCAATAAAAGAAAATTTTTGAATAAATTTCTCGCTTCAAATCATTTTACAACGCACCAGGTTAAAAAATATGAATAGTCAAATTGGCAAGCATTTTCAAATAGCCTTTTGTGGAAAAAACTGATTATTTTTTAAACGTTTTGTGACAAGTGTCCAAATAGCAAGACAGTCCTTTCAAACCATTTTCATTGCAGTTAATGCTAAAAAATTATTTCTAAATAAGTGCTCTGAGATTCGTTTAAAACTGAAAAACTGTCATAACATCAATTTAAATGACTGGAGTTAAATTTTTGCTTCTACAGTTTTGAAAAGATATAAAGCATCGTCTTCAAGTATAAAAATAAAAGACATTATAATAACACGCAGTGCTTTTATATTTAGATCCCTTCTGATTCAATATGCTTAAAGCAACAACAAAATGTAACATAGAATATTCTTTTAGTGGAAAATTCTAATGCTAAATTGAATAAATTATTTAAAAAAAATTGAAATAGAAAATAACTCTTTTCATTTGCAATGCATGCATTTTTTAAAAATATGCTTTTATATTATTGTTATTTGAAATTTCAATACATTTAATTCTTTTTGCCCCAACTGGTACGGCAGATATAGCAGTTACAATATCCTACAGGATGAGTTAGCATTTGGATATTCTACTCTTTGTCGCACCATATTTAAGGCTAACGAAAGAAATTTCCGAATTATAGATTTATCGTGACCTTACTTGGAAAAATAAAGGGAACTATTGGTTTGGCTTCTCATATAGGGTTTCAAATAGAAGACTCCCAAATCGAAAATTCAGAAAACTTTTCTACAGACTGATATGTGTTTATATTCTTTTTAAATGAAACGCATGAATTTTCTTTTTTTATTGTCTCCTTCATTTCATTGAGTGTATCAGTAAAAATGTATGCATTTTCTTTTTTATTGTTCTTCCTTTTATTGTCTATATCAGAAAAGAATAATGAACTTTTTTTTTATTGTCCTTTCTTTTAGTTGTCTAGATAAGAAAAAAAGAAATTCTTTGATTATTTTACTTGTTGCTTAGACTTGTTGTTTGATTAGTTTACTTGTTTGATCTTTACTTTTACTTTTCTGTTGCTTGTTTATATCAAATGTGGTAAAAAAAAAGAAGAAAATAAATATTACTAAGCGATTTTTTCGCAGTTCGAGGTTGCAGATATGGGATATTCTGTTAACTAAGTTACCATTTTTTAAATTGCAACTAAAAGATATTCAAACCAAAATTGCCGATAACATTTTTTAAAATATGCTATGCGGTCTATTAACAGGATAATACAGATTTAATTAATTGCATTATCACAGTTCAAATGCGAATAATATGAAATTTATCAGTAAATCCAAATATCAAACGGCACGACTATTCGGTTTTTCTATCGACTATTCTACGGTTTCTTGTACATTTATGTTTCTTTCGAAATATATAGAAAATAAAATTTTACACCACATGCATCGAACACAGATAATTAAAAACCGATCTATTCAATATTTTCATTGAAATGGAAGTTATCGTGTTTAAATAGGCTACGAGGTTATGGTAATAAAATTTTGAGTAATTTTCCGATATATTTTTTTTAAATTTCCAGTGGTGGGTTCAAAAGACTCAACTGGAGCTACGCAAAACGATATACAACAGAACAGAACAAAACAATATAAAATAGCAAATGGCAACAGAAGAAATGTCTATAGACCCATTTGGCTTATAGCCTCCCAATATCGCTCAGATTTTCCGATACTACTACTGTGCCCAAATAGTAAGACCAATTATTTTATTCTTCCAAATTTATTTCATCGCCTTCAAAGTAATCCCCTCCAAACAATGCACTTATAACAACTTATTTTTTAATCCTCTCATGAATGCTAAAAATTCATCGGCAGGGATGGCCTTCAAAATGCGCGTCGATTCACGTTGAATCTCTTCAATCGACTCAAAATGGTGTTTCCGGAGTGGTCTTTTGAGTTTAGGGAATAGCCAAAAGTCGCACGGTGTGAAAACGGTAATTGTGGAACTATATGGGTTTCATTTTTTGCGAAAATGTCACGAAGAATCAACTCAGTGTGAGCTGACGCATTCTGTGTTTTCGGTAGCAATCGAGATTTGACGTTTTTGAGGTCCAAAATGGAATTGGCCGATCCCTTGGAAATTCCAATATCATCAACGAGGTCTCTAATTGTAAATCGACGGTTTGCAAGCACCAAATCTTTAATTTTGTAAACGTGTGCTTCATCGGTTGAGGTTGCTGGTCGATCAGAGGACTTTTTGTCTTCAACACGTTCTTTGGCTTCTTTGAAATGTTTATACAACGTCAAAACATTTCTTTCCGGTATAGGAATGCTCACTGAATGCCTTCTGCAACATTCTATGCGTTTCCGCAAACAAAATGGAATGCAAGTCCATTGCTCAATTAATTTAGACATTTCAAAAATCGCCGGAATTAGTTTTAGCGTCTCACAAAACCAAGCGTAACTCAAACACTAATGGATATTTTAACGGCAAATTTCACACAGATGTCAAGGACAGTGCCAGCAACTCAACAATGACAAATAAATTGAAATTTCATAATTCCCTGTAGTTTTAAATTGAAAATTGTTTTTACTTTTTTGACACAGTAGTATATAACACCATAGTGTTCCGATATATTAATTTGCATTATAAGGACAATCGTTAAGTTTCTGATAGGGTGGCCAACAACAACAACTTTTGAATCATATCGTTGTCGCCAATAATGGCGTAGGAATAGGTGACAATTTTTAAATATTTTTTTCCATATAGCTACTTGTTATTGAGCTGCCTATTGAAGAAAATTGAGAAAATATCTTCCAAGCAAATGAAATATCGATGTGATATTCTCAGTTTAAACACTTCCTCTTGAAGACTTCCGATAATATTTTTAGGTTTGGTTGCTTTGTCGCTATGCGGTCATCTTGTGCCCACTTTGGGCTAAACAGACCGGGACCTACAGTTTAAAGTGGATTCCAAACAACTATAAACATTCATGGCACCGCCAGGATTCGAACCCGAAACTTGTGGTACCGAGAGCCAGAGCGCTAGCCATTCGGCCATTCAGGCCCCAATATTTTTAGGAGAAAATGCGTTGAATTTTATGCTTCATATGGTAGAAAAATCCGATATTCACCATTACACAACCTGATTGTCAATATGAGTTGCTTTACACAAGTTGCTATATAACATCATAGAGTTTCCTCGTTTCTGAAAGTAACGGCTGCAACGGAGGCTGATAACGTATTTATACCTCGCATTCCCACATTTCAGTTAAGCACGCGTTACAATATGCTATCGCAATTACCAAAAAGACTTATACCTTAAAGTAACAACAGCAACGTTGGAGCTTGGGGATTCGATCCTGAGCAGTAGTATTGCTACCTTAACTGCCCAAATTATCACTGGTCTGGGAGTCAGTACATATTGAAGAACTCAGAGTCAACAATTCGTGAATCTGCACACTATTAGTCTAATTTAATTGAGTCGTACTTAATAACTGGAAAAAACTTGAAAATGAGGTTTGATGGATCATTGATTAAGTATTATTGCATTAATGTTTCGTTACGCTATGTGCCTCATTATCACCCTTTTCTATTTTAATGTTTGGATTTGCATATTATTATAAATTTAGTTGGTGAATGTTCTCCGATGTGTGATTATGCAGACAAAAATTGATTTCACATATGGTCTTATTCTGATACCACATGCAGGTCTATTCTGAAATGATGTACAAGTTTATTTTGGACATCATATACATGTGTATTTTTTTATCATATGCAGATCTATATACAGGAAGAAGATGGCAGCTGATATTTTTTATAAGCCCAGATTTACTTTTCTCAAAAACGATCTTCTGGTACATAACGTTTTTTTTTATTTACTTTCTTATCTTTATGTAAATAAAAAATACTGCAATCATGAGCATAAGTAAACTTTCAATAAATGCCTCGGTTTACAAATGCTCATCTTTGAAAAATAAGCTTTAAAGAGGAAAATTTTATTTACAAAGTATATATATGGACACTGTTTGATATTCAACCGTACAAAAAAAATTAGTAATGTCTAAGTCATTCTACTTCTATGAACTTTTGACATATATGTGATTAAACACTTTTTGATGAAAGGAATCGATGCCAAAGAAGAAATATCAGTTGTGATCCAAACAACCTGGAAGATTTCTTTGGAAAAGAGAAGGATTTATACCGATATCACTGGAATTCAGGAAAGAAATCTAGCAGAGGTAATAAATCAAGAGTTTTGACAGACCCCAAAATGGGTCAGGAAATGATTCTGTATCGTTACTGATACAGAATCGCTTCCAATACCTACTGGTGCTCAATACTCTTCTCTTTTCTTTGTAAGCAAACCACATATTAGGGATTTTCAAAAAACAATACGATCCGTTTGTACAAATGTTTTCACTTAAATTGAAAACAAATGTATTTATAATTTAATATAATCCAACTAATTTTAAGTCAATTTATATGTTCTTTTATATAAAGTTTTCTTATTTAGAAAACATTCATTTAATTCAGACGCATATAAAGATGTAAGGGAATTTATGTAGGTCAATTGCAAGGAAACATAAAACACTTTACCTATCAGATTTCATTTATGCCATTATAAATGAATAAAAATACCTTTTACTTAATATAGAAAATTGTGAGAATATTAGAAACTTTCTTATACTACGTATTAGCTTAGATTAAATATGCAATTTTTTACTGATACAACTTAAATCGATTGTTCAAACTGTATTGGCGTAATGTGGTGGAAGTGTAAAATCTGCTATTATAACGACAAATGACTTGATTCAAAGATTATTTTTTTATCCTACGGCCGTCTGTTGCTGTTCAGCCATTCAACACCGAGTCTCCCAGTAGCGTGCAGTAATGTCATCAGATACATCGAAACAAGTTCAGTGCAGTTTCGCAGGTGATAGCCGTCCATGTTGGCGATCCTACATAATGGGCAGATCCCATCTGAACCCAAACCGATGTGGTGGAGGTGTACCTGCAGGTAGTCATGGCCGGTTGTAAGGCGGAAGCTTGCGACAGCCTCAGCGCATTCCAGGTGCATATGAATACGGCCCCTTGAGGAACGGCGTATCCACCTTTGTTGCAGCTCAAGTCCTTGAGACTTTTGCTAATGAAGTTGTCGATAGATTCAGTGACAGGGTTCCACGCGGTCCTGAATGTCAGTGGAAACTCGGATTTGATATCGGACCATGGCATTGGATTTCTCTGTAACAGAGACTTTCACATGACTAGGAACCCATTGCAAATATAGAGCCCAGCCGCTGGTGAACATTTCTGCTAGCTTTGTGCGGCACTGGACTTTTTGCGGACAAACAGTTGGTCTAACTTTATTCAAAGTGTCCAGCAGTCTATAAAAAATATTTATAAAAAAATAGCTGATGTTTCGTTGTAATTCAAAACAATTTTTATACAAACCAAAGACCTTTATACTTTGCTAAGTTATTCCTTCTAATTATTTTCAGCTTTCAAATACAGGATCCATAAGACCACTACTTAATGGATATCACTTCATGTGTAAACAATGTCTTGTTGGTTGAAGAAGTTCCAAAGCTATACCTTCTCCCATTATATTCTATTTTAGCCTTAGAAAAGACTTATCTCCTAATGTGATTTTTTTGTACTGGCACAAATTAAACAACTGTCTGAATAAAATTTATTTTTTTAAACTCTGAATGATCAGTTAGAATGAAAATGCATAGATATTTTGTTAATGGTAAGCTAATTAAATTCCCGTCAGATTTATTTATTTCAAGTATTTTAATGTATTTAATCTGAAAATCAAGCCTACAAGCTCACAGGTTCATTAGTGAAAAATTGAAATTTTATTTTCAATTATCTACATCTAAAGAGAATGCAACGATATAGAGATTTTTAAGATTCTAAATTTTACTACTAGTTGGTTAAATATGATCTAGCATTAATCACAATACTATAACTAATTAAATTGAAAAAATTACACATAAATTAACCACAAATCTCTTTCAATAACATATTAAATGAAGACGATCGAAGACCATTTTTAAAATCAGCAGCGTAGAAAGTCAATATACAAAATCAATATAGTGACGGTAATCTATTTTAATCTGTGATCTAAAAAAAGCAAAACTTTAATTTCTAAACAAGACAAAAGATTTTTCAGAAAAACATGAAAGAATTTGCAACTGAAGATAAAAATGTTTTAAAAGAATAGCACATTTAGAACATTAGACATTAGCACATCCTAGAAAAAAATGTATTTAGTTCGAAAGTATTTATTAAATTAAAATACTCTATAAAAATAATTACTCTGTTAAATCATTTACAGTAAAAGCAATATAATATATAAAATTCAAAAGATATACAGCAGCTTGATTCAAAATCGTGCCTTAATAAATAATCAACCAGCCTCTTTACCATTTGAACATTTAGTAACGAAGAATAAATGATTTTATAGAAGTTTTGGAATTTTAAACTTATTTTCTTGGAGTAAATTTATTGAAAAAGTTCGCCTGAGTGTTTTGGGCAAGTAATATACAAATGATTGGATATGCATATGGTATATTTAAATCAAATTGGCTGTTTACAATCTCAATTTATGTAGAACAGTCGCACAGGTGAATTGTAAATTTAAACAGTTATTATTCATTTTTCCTATTTCCATCATTTCTTTTAAAATATATCAATGAAAGTATTGAAATAAAGGAAAAAAATCTTTAAAAATGTAAAGAAAGGAATTATAAAGCATTTTCAATAAAGTACAGAATCAATATCCATAAAAAGTAAAACCAGTATACATTTCATTTTTAAAAAAAATTACTATCTCAATTTTTCTATCGGATTTTGTATGGCAATTACTCACAGATGTTTTTGAACGATAGCTTCTTTTAGAGTGCAAAGTATCTTTTTAACTACTACATTTTTTATTTATTAAGCTTACAGCAATCTAAAAAGAAGTTATTTATTCAAAATATTAAATGAGCATGATCGAGAAGTCTTAAAATCCTCAGAGGACAAAAGTCAATCTACACTGAAGTGACAAAAGTCATGGGATAGCAATATGCAAATTTTCAGATGGCAGTAGCATCGCGTAGAAAAGGTATAAATGCGCAGTGCTTTCGCAGAGCTTTCATTTCTCTTCAAGTTACTCATGTGGTTTTGACGTGATGATGACCGCACGACGGGAATTAACAGACTTTGAACGCGGAATGTTAGTTGGAGCTAGACGCATGGGTCATGCCATTTCGGAAATCGTTAGGGAATTCAACATTCCCAGATCCACTGTGTCAAGAGTGTGCCGAGAGTATGAAATTTCAGGCATAACATCCCACCATGGACAGCGCAGTGGTCGACCGCCTGCACTTAACGACCGAGACCGGTGACGTCTGCAAAGAGTCGTAAATTCTAACAGACAAGCAACACTGCGTCAAATAACCACAGAAATCAATGTGGGACGTACAAGGGACTTGCCTGTTAGAATTGTGCGGAGAAATTTGGCTTTCTTGGGCCATTCCAGCAGAAGACCGACTCGAGTGCCTTTACTGACAGAACGACATCGCTTGCAGCGACTCTCGTGGGCACTTGAGCATATCGGTTGGTCCCTAGATGAATGGAAAACCGTGGCCTGGTCCGATGAGTCACGATTTCAGTTGGTAAGAGCTGATGGTAGGGTTCGAGTGTGGCGCAGACCCCACGAAGCCATGGACCCAAACTGTTAGCAAGGCACTGTTCAAGCTGGTGGTGGCTCCGTAATGGTGTGGGCTGTTTTTTCATGGCCTGGACTTGGTCCTCTGGTGCGACTGGACCGAACATTGACTGGAAATGCTTATGTTCAGCTACTTGGAGATCACTTGCAGCCATTCATGGACTTCATTTACACAAACAACGATGGGATTTTTATGGATGACAATGCGCCATCTCATCGGGACACAACTGTTCGCGATTGGTTTGAAGAACATTCTGGACAATTCCAACGAATGATCTGGCCACTTAGATCGCCCGACATGAATCCCATCGAGCATTTATGAGACATCATCGAGAGGTCTGCTCGTGCCCAAATTCCTGCACCATCAACGCTTTCACAATTACGGACGTCTATCGAGACAGCATGGCTCAATATTCCTGCAGAAGACTTCCAACGACTTGTTGAGTCCATGCCACGCCGAGTTGCTGCACTTCGCCGGACGAAAGGAGGGCCGACACGATATTAAGAGGTATCCCATGACTTTTGTCACTTCAGTGTAAATATCAATATGCAGATGATAATCAGTTTTTAATGTTCGTTATTTTTTATTTATATAAAAAATTATTTCATGTTGACAAGTTAAAATAAAACTAATAATTATTAAATGTATTACTTGATATAAAAAAGCATGAATTGTAACCAAAATAATATGATGAAGCTTTTTCATTTTCGAAAAATTAGTGGTTGTCCGCATTACCCCAAATACCTAGGTTATACATCCTAATTATCTTGCTAGCGTGGAAGGCAGATTCCTAACTGAACAACACTTGCGAAAGGTAGTTCCTATCTTCTTGGTTCAGCATCTCCTCAAGGAATTCAGGTCTTAAGCTGTGGCGCTAAGAAAAACATCCTAAAATAGCTATCACCAGTGCGGATCAATGACTTTGGTAGATAAATAGATCTATTCCCTATCAACAGTGTGTAAATCTCATAATTAAGCTGTAACCTTAGCAAAAATGGTAATTTTTTTATATTTTTGCTAAGTAACCATATGCCAATATTTTGCCAGAAATTATGCTTAGTCTTAAAAAAATCAGTTTGATAATTTTTATCTCTCCACATATAAAACATATTTGTTTATCATTTTGTTTGTATTCCCCAAAAAAAACTCGTTTAAAGATTATTTTTTTATTATTGTTAAAAGGTAATCATGTACTGATGTGAACTCTACACGGATTTGTACAGCATTTACGTACATATATTCCTTTTATTTATTTTACAGATTAATACTTCCAATCACGCGCCATTTTGATATTTCGCTTCTATTAACGTTTTTTATTCATGATGCTACAGCTCATGCAGGTAATTCATTATTTTACTACAGTTTGTTATTATCATGATATTTATCACCTCATTTCTTTAATTTACAGAAATTGAAAAAAAAATTTATATGTATTTTGGTCCATATTTGATAGTAATTCATGCGTTTTGAAAGAAAATCATTGCACCAAATGAAATACAATTTTTGCAGTTTACATTCCTTTACACGCTAGAGAAAGTCAAGGATTTCAGTTTGAAACTATTATTACAATTATATAAAGGAACATTTCGTCAAAAATAATTCTTTTCTTAAAATATTTAAAATATCATTGCTTTTAAAATAGTTGATTACTATCTAATTAGTTTTTGAAATTTTCGAATGAAAATAATTATAGATAAAACTATTCTTTTGAAAAAATAAATATTTTTTTTTCTGATAATGTTACATTGTTATCAAATATATCTGCCAATTCTTTTTAGACTGAAATCCATTTCTCTTGCTTTTGTCTGTTCAAACAAAAAAGGTATCTCGTAAATATTGAAAGAGGATTTTCTCCTCGTTCTACTTTTCTCAAAGAAAAGGGACAAATTTGTTTTTTTTTGCTAAGAAAGACATCGGAAGTTTCAAGGACGAAGTAAGAGATCGTCTTATGTTTCAGATTATTTTGATATTTGTAGTAGAAAATTACCAAATGGCTTATAATCCTGGAATAACTTTCAGGATTTACTTTTCAATATAAGAATTTCAGTATAAGTAATTTTACTTTTCAATATAAGTAATTTTATTAAACTATTAGATTATCTAGGTAAATAATAGGTAATAATAGGTAAATGTCTCTCGTTTTATTAAGGTAAATGGGTTTTTTTTGTGTTACACATTATCACTCAGAAAAAGTTATTATTATTCAACATTATTATTAACAAAAGTTTTTAGATGATTTTAATGGTGGTGTAAAGAGATTTTAACAGAAACATTTCTGGTGAAACATTTTCTTCTAAATTCATGATAGATTATCTCTTCATTTATTTTAATTTGGCTCTTATTTGAAGTGATTACCAATAATGACAAAATGCCCAAAAATAAAATGCAAAAGGCTTATTTATATTTGAGCTATTCTCATCGAATGAGTAATGTAGATGATATTGGATGGTGATGATGATGTTGGGATATATGAAAATAATATCAGTAATGAAAAACAACACCAAAAAAGGAAATGGTAAGTAATAGGCGTGCACCTAGTAATAGATTGATCATTGTATTTCACCTTAAGACGTTCCTGTTTTGAGTATTCCCAGATGTTACCGTTAAGGTTATAATGTCAAATTATGGGAGGAGTTTAAAAATCTGCTACATAACCAAATTTCTAATGGCAAAAAATGATTAACCACGTATACAATCTCTCATGTCTCAACCTCTTATGTATATTCAATGTAGAATCCTTAATCTAAATCGTAAAAAAGTCAAAATCACCATTTTTTTCATTTTTCATCACCTTTTTCTTTTAAACCTAAATCTTCTCGCAATTGAGAATTTGATAAATTTTTCAATTTAAAATTCCCCACACATAATTGTATCTTAAAGTGCAGCTTATCTTAGTTAATATACATGTTGTGTTTGATTTGTTCATTAATTGCTAGCTTATTTAATAATTCAAAATTATTTAAATTCTTCCTCTTATTTTAATTTTGTTTTCTAAAATTATATTTTATAATGTTTTGAATAAAAGAATTAAAAAATAAATATACATAAAAAAATTCTGAAAATTTAAGAAATACATAAATTCTAAGTCAAATATTTTTGAAATCAACAATAATTGGTTATAAAAAGTTTTGTAAACAAAAAATAATATTAATTTTTTCCCAATAGCAATTCAATTGCATAACACCATAAAATAAATAATAAAAGTATCATACACATTAGTTTGTTAAAAATTTGCATTATTCACTCATCGAAATGGGCTGAAGAACGCGTGCGGACACATGGCTGTGCAAATTTAAGGAACCGAGTTCGAAATCTGGCAAAGCAAGATAAATCGGTTGGCTGATAAGATTTTCCGTTTTATTCGAAAATTTCGTTTTATTCGAAAAGGGTATTTTAGAGAGGAGTGTATTCAAGAGAGTATACTAATATACCATAGTTACGTCCAAGTTCCCAACCTTGGATATGCATTCCTTTAGGTGCATGCAAAGACTATATAGGAGCAGGTGAAAATAATATTAGTAATGAAGAACAATTAAAAAAGAAAAATGAAATAATAAGCGTACACCTAGTAACGGATTGATCATTGTATTTCACCCTCAGACGCTGCTGTTTTGAGTATTCGCAGATGTTACCGTTTAAATTTAAATGTCAAAATATGGCAGCAGTGTAAAAATCTGTACAATTATAGTGATGAAATATATTTATAGTTCTAGTTCTCAGGTTAAAGAATTAAACACCCGACTAACAAATATCGTGGAAATTATCAAATTTTATATAACAAGAATAAAGAATGCACTAATAATTTGTTATAAATAATTTGTTCTTCCGAAAGCGAATGAGGTTAGCCATAATTATATTCAATTAAAATGTGCTTATAAGGAAACAAACATTTGTGATAAATAAATCCTGTTTCGTAACTGGTTTTCTGTGATGATCAATTAAATGAAAGCAATGGGTAACGGTTTTTAATTTTACTTCCTTAATATAAAAATACCACATAAATTAGACAGTTATAATATTTAATTGGATAAAGATCTAATGATTAGACGATTACGCTCAATTTGATTCGTGTAGAGAAAGGAATTTAGATAAGGAATGTTTTTATTTGTTAATAAATATTATGGTTCCTTCTTGCCAATTCATTAAACAGAAAAATTAACATGCTTTACTTGTTAATTCTAATATAAATGTAAGTGTAATTAAGAATATATTTAATTATGTTAGATCAGTTCATTTATGCCCTTTCAAAAAATAAGCAGTCTCAAATTAAGTAATCGAAGCAGATATTAAGAAATTAAGATAGGTTGCGGTTTTAGAAATTATGTGCTTCTAATGGAATTTGTAAATTACTTATCCATTAACGAATTATTTTCAATAAGAAAAAAATCAATATATTTTTTTTCAAATATTTTTAATACTATAATTCTACTATCCACTTGACCGTCAATATTTGAAATGTTTCTCTTCTCAAATTCCCGGCACATAGACTAGAGAGATACAGCATGATCAGCGTTACTTAGGAGCAACCTAGTGTCTGATAAACTATAAACATATTTTCCAATACAGTTTAGGATAAACACCGTGAGACATGCTATTTGGAATAGAAGATGGAGGTAGTATCCATTTTTTTGACCCCAAAAATGACTTTCAGGCCTAATTATTTATCGTACTAATTCTCACGATAAACTCAAGGATTTTTTGTCCAACTACACAGCACTGGACACACCAACCAACTATACTGGCTTTCTAATCTAACCTAACCTAATCTTCCCACCCAAACTGATGTTGTTCATGGTGTTAAATCGTGCCGCTTACAAGCTTAGTGCCTTGATTTAAAAACTGTTAGCTTATAGAGTTACAGTTTAAAATAAAGTAAAGAATTGTTTTTAAAAATTTAAATATGTTAGTTTTTAGTGTTTTTGAAATAAAAAAATGTTTTATTTCTGTAACCTGGTCATATATTCTAGCTTGTATTTAAAGATTAATTATTACTTATAAATTTCATTCAGTTAATTGGCAAGAACATGTGTATATACGTTATATAATTTAAGGAAGAAAAGTAGGTTATAAGACAATACTATAACTATAGAAAATACAAGTTATAATTAAATTAATTTTAAAGTTCAATTTTTAATAATACAAGTTTAAAATTTTAAACCGTTCAATATGTGTAACGTTTATATTAAATTTTGAAACAACAATAGAAGAATAAAGTTTCTCAGAATAATAGGCATAGATACCGGATTCCTATTACTTCTCAGAACAAGGAATAAACTTTTTGTTATCTTTCATTGTAATACAAACAAAATATTTTCATTCATTATTATTTATTTTTTTTTCCTTCTTGATCAGAATAATCAAATTCTTAGAAAATTCCTTTTTATAATCAAGAATAGTTTTTTGTATCAGTGTTTCTATTGATTTTTTTAGAAAGTTTTCTCTTTGTTGAATATTTAATTTAATATATAAAAATTATAGCATTCTTAAATTTATATAATTTCGTCAGACTGACAAAATTATGCTAAATATTGCAGAATTCATCTCGTATTGAAAACGTAATTAAGATCTAAAAATGTAATAAATTTTTATTGAAAAAATATGTATGTTTTATAAAATTTATAAAAATTTTTGAATAAATTTCATTTAGTTTTTTTTAAAGTTTTAAGAAAAATACGAAAAATAAAAATTAATAAATAATAAATAAATTTTGTTTTGCCTGCATTTATTAAAATGAGATGGAAAAAATTTCTATTAAAATTAAGTTTTATATTTCATTGATTAAATCTCTTAATATTACTTGTACAATTTTAAAAAAGTATAATAAAAAATTTTTTTGTTGTTTTGTTTTATTTTTTAGAAAATTTATTTTTATTTGGTGGGAATTATAATTGGAATTTATCACTTTTAAACATTCTTTATTTATAATTCCCTTTTTTAATTAAATATCTTTATACACCTAAAAAATAACATTTATTTAAAATATTCAAACAACAATTAATTTTTGAAATGAATTTATATTTAATTGTAACATAACATTAAAATGAATGTATATAAAATATGTGTTAATATTTAAGTATAAACATTAATAATGTTTGTATTTGAAAATGTATATTTCTGCTCTTATATACTGTAAATATTAATGATATAAATATTGCATTTTAAAGTTTATAATTGAACTTTGAATACATTGCTTAAAATAAAAAAAGTAAAATAATAATATGTATACCTTTCTTGAAAATATTTTGAAAATAACACAATAAATTTTAAACAAATTGAAATATTATTTCTGCAAAAGCTTATGATTTATTCTATTTTCACTAGGAAGTTCGAATAGCATAATTTATTTAGAAATTGAAAAATGTCATAATGAGTGTCATGAAATTCAGTTTATAATTTACATTTAAAGTAAATTTTAATAATGTAGAGTTGGTATTTAGTAGAAAATTGTTTCAAGAATAAATAGAAAATTGTCAAAATACTAAGCCCTTCATTTGACATACTTTGAAATTATAAAGAAAACTGAGATATTTCAAAATGGCTCAATTTTAAGTAAATAGTGTATACAAGTAAGTGTGTTTAAGTAAATACATGTGTCAAGAATTATTAGAATACATTTTGTTAAAAGAACCTTTTATTTACTTGGATCTCATTTTCATTTTAGAAATATTTCTACAACTACTTTTAAATTAATTTAATTTCCATTTGATTAATAAATTATCATCAATAAAAAAAAAGACTTATAAAAGAAAACATTTAAAAAACAGCACAGAATTTTCTTATTTCCTTATTAGTCGCCTTATGTTTATATCTATAGCAAATTAAAATTAATTAAAATAAACGTTGGCAGTCAATAAATAACTAAAGATCTTTTTTTACAACATATGTACAACCCCAATGTGATTCTTGAAGTTAAAAAAAAAAAGTTTATTAAATATGCATTTTTTAATTATTATTTTCTGGAGTATTATTCGATAAATTAAAATTAAATACATTTCAATTCTTATCCATTTAAATTCATTCGTTTTTTAATTTGCTTTCAAAATATCATTGCGGAATAAAAATAAATTAATCTTATTAAATAATCAGCTTAAAAAGTTAGAAATTCTATGTTAAGAATTTGAATTACACAGAACTATATGAATAATGGAAGATTTATATGACTGATGAATAATTCATCACTTCTCCGTTATAATCAAATTTATGAATAAAATATATGCGAATCTATATGTGAGAAAAACGAAAGGATGGTGTTCATTTTTTTTAAAAATAAAATAAACAAGTATCTCTTTTCATTATTGAATATACTTTAAATTATATAAGAAATAGTTATATATTAAACATAAAGCTTTTAAAATTGTTTTGCCTATTATTCAATCTATTATTCTATTATTATTATGTTTATACTATCTATTTATTATCCTTTCTGTTGTTATTAATATTACAGTATCATTTGTTCCAAAATTTATTCATTTATCTATAATTAAGGAGAAAGAAGAAAGAAGGTCCAAATATTTCAACTTCCAGCCCTAATCATCGTAGAGCAATTATGTTTCGTAAATTTTGAAAATACGCACCATCTCTAATTGCAGTTGATTGGCTTATCAATTCAATAAAGAGCCAATCATGTGAGTAATTGTCCTTTACATGTGTTACAACCTAAATAAATCGAATTTTTACCATAGTAGCATACGAAACCATTGGTGCACGATATAATTTTGGACTCCGTAGATGATCTTGCCAAAAGATTCGCTGTTGGAATATTAGGACGAATTTTTTTAGCGAATAAATAAAAAAAAAACGCCAGGACTCTTTGAGAATGTGCGCCAGACTTCATTCGTCGGTGAAAATTTCACAACGATACACTTTGGCTTCATATGATCATTAATTTGCTTTGGATATAAATAATCGGGGATGCACAATTTTCGCTTTTACTTTTAAAGTTGAACTATTTACACTTTCCGTTCACTTTTTAAATTTCAATTTTGACGTTTTAATTGTATGATTTTCTGAACTTCAGAGTAAACTGTGAAGGATTCTATATGGGTACAATAAAAACTATCATCAGTTAGCAAATTTACTAGCATTCTGTATGTTTGCCCATTCTTCAAAACGAATTGGATTTACAAACTGAAGAAAAGTTTGTGAATTTATTTTTAATATATCTTTACATTAATTGCGGATACCATATATTAAATATTATTTTAACGATATCTTTAATTATTACAAGAATCCGCCATCTTTTCACACCTGTATATTTTGCCATAGAATATACGAGCTCCACATTCTTCAGATGAGACATCCCAGGCTATGCGTTTTGCATGACGATACCTGGTAGAGACACGTAAGATTTTGATCAGGCTCTCTCCGACTGTCAAACATTAAATTAATTAATATAATTTTACTTTTAAGCTGGATGTATATTTTGGAAGTGCCAATTAGTGTGTGCATTGACAAGTTTACAAGAAAACCCTTTCTTTTTTCAATTCCTACTATTAGTTCACACTCTCCCTATATATATTTATATATTTCCCTATATATCTCGTTCAAATTTTCAATCGTTCATAAAATACTTTTGATTCCTCCACTCAATACATTTTTACAAATTTGTAGTGGATGACACTGGCTGTTAATACAGTTTTTTCGATTATTAATTCATTCATTAAATTTAATTAATTAATTTTAGTTTTAAATAGGAGAAAAAAAATTTCTCTTATATAAGATATTTAGCAGAATATAAATTTAGGAATCAATACTGTCAGTGGTGAAGCGTGTAGATCGCTGGAAAAAAAATTCTTTTATCGTTCTGGGTCTGAGTCAAGGAGGGAACAAAATGAAAAGTGAATGAATTAGTGAGAGAGATGGAAAGTGTGTATGTGAGAGAGAGAGAATTTCTTCTAACTTGAAAAAATGAATGAAAATTATTTATAAGGGAATTTTTGCAATGGAGTGAAAAAAAAGTAGGAATTGACATATATTTTTTTTATATTAATTGTTGCTGATTATATGCATTAGCTTCCGATTCGGAAATCAACTCTATCGACGTGGAGAATCCCTTATCGTAATCATATCGATTCTTTTTAACTCACTACTTTCCTTTCCTTTGAACTAAATGAAGGAATTTCCGGCTTGTTAGATACCGGAATAAATATAGTTATATATTTGTTCGGTTTTACATGTTTTTACATACTTTCTTAACTCAATCCACTTTCTCACTCTACGTTACTTGAAAAATAGTAGCTTGTATGAAAATGAGAAACATTTTAGCAAAAGTTATTTTCCGGGATAATGGTCAATATTTTTCAAAATATTTTTTTTTGTTGTAATAACTTTCTCATCAATTCCATTATTTACAAGGCATCATGGTATCAGACATGAACAAATGCCGGACTTACGGCCCAGTGGAAACAAATTCAGCTAGCTTGCGGGAGAATTGAGATTTGAATCCTCTGTAGTTGTAGTCACTGCTTTCAAAAACGAGGAGACTCGAGGGCCGTTGTGACAACTGTCTAGCATAGATAGTCAGAAACCCTGAGGAGTTTTTATGTTTTTCTTCGATACGTTACGCAAATGCGAGACAATTATCTCTAAAAGTCATCCAGGAAGACGCTGTCCTCACCCGCTGGAGGGCTGTTCGTGTTATACAGAAAGTTAACACTTAAGTTAATTAACAATTAATTAACTTAAGTGTTAAGTTGCATCTTTTAGTTTGCTCCGGTATTTCTAAAGCTTGCTTTATAATTGGCTTAAACTCGAGGTATGTTTTAAAAATCTCATAATCTCTGAAAATTTAAATTGTGATGTCAAACAAATATGCAATTTATGATTAATGCATTCCTTAAACACGATGGTATTAAATAAGAGATTTTGCGTGATAAATAGATATTGTTAAAACGTCAAATAAATAATTATTTTCTTTCGAAATTTCCGCAAAAGTTGAGCATCAAGATTTTAATATTTTCCCAAGTAAGTCGATTCCGGTTCCCTGCATTGCTGATTAAAACCGTTTTCAGAATTTCCAAAAGAAAAAAAAAAGTTCAATATTTTCTCAGCATTCTTTTCGAAAAGGAATATTTCATTATATATTTTTTTCGAAAAGGAAAATCAGGAATATTTCATAATTGGATGGTTATCTTAATTAATTTTTTGTTTTAGAACAATCAAAAGATTAAGAAAGCTCAAAAATAAAGCCTGAAGGATTTGAAGGAGGAAATTAAAAGTCACTTTTATTAAGTCATCATTTTTAGACATTTAAAATGACTAATTTTTTAAAAGGATCGATCAAGATCACACAAAAGGTATTCTTTCCAATCATATTTTTCTTATAATTTGGTAAAGAATAGAACGGAAACGGAACTTGCATAAATTGATAATGAAGTAATGCATTTTTTTGTTGAACATCGAGGATCTTTGTTTTACACTTACGTATGCAACAAATAAGCCAAGGACATAGTCTTCCGGGGAGACTTTTAGGATTAATTGTCCTACATTTACATATCATGTGAAATACAACCTGTGAAAACTTCCACAGGCACTTATTATTGTTACTAGTTGCTTTAAACGCGTTTTTACAATGATCATGTAATATCTTGGCATATACTAGATCTATAATGACTTCAAAAAGAGGGTCAATTTCAGGTTCAAGGGAACACTTTAAATTTTATTTACAAGCATTATTTATACATAGATAACTCTATTTACAATGAAATGAAAATTTAGAATATCAATTTGATTCACAAGTGCTGTTCAATACAAGGTCGGAAAGTTTCAGAGTCCTCGAATCTACGACAAATCCACAATATCTGCGGTAAACTTTAATTATCACACGGTACGATTCAAAAAAACAAGGGACTCAGTTTGTAAACAGACGTAATCTCTGTCCAATTCAGTCAATTTCAGAAAAAGAGAAAACTCGTCGCAGAACACTCTTCCGTCCTTCCTAAAAAACCTCTTTTTAAGAAAATCTGTTAAGAGGAGGGGGATAAATTTGCCTCACTTCTCCCTGGTATCGACACTTCCTCAGCCCATGGTCTATCCCCAAAAAAGATGCAACAATTCATGGTGTAGACCATATTCCATCTGTAATTGTTTCGACCTGTGAAGGTTGCACAGAAAATCGTTAATTTCATGAGGTTATTTAATTTTTATCCATGCTACTGATTATCTGCTATCATATTTGAGTGACAGGTTATTGTAATTGGTACAAAACACTAATTGCACGAATATAAATATGCATAACACTGCTTATCTGCTGTCAGATTTGAGTGATAGGCTGTTATTATGCACTTGTTAAAGAATATGCATTCCTCTCTCCTATGAAAGAAATGCTTCAACTCTTCTCGTGCCAACAAAGGCTACAGTCCTCTGCTGGTAATTATCTACCATCATCCCGGTTTTTAACAATAGTGACTGCAAAGAATGCCACCAACAGATGAGAACCTACCCCTCCTGCATATTAGCTGCTCACGTTATCACTGAGACAAGAATCGAATATATTATACGATTAGATCAGCATGGTGGATAGAAGATGGAACTTCCAAACTAAGAAAATACATTCGAAACCTGAAAACAATACCGGGAATAGCCATGACAAATCTGTAAATTGTAAAATTCGTATTGGTTGCTTTCTTATCCTTTTCCTTCGCTTTTGAGAGTCGTCTTGGTTAAACACCAGATAATTACCAACAGACTGCCTATTTATGCGGGATAATGAAACATTTAAACTTGTTATTTCAATCACCAACGAGTCTACTGCTTTCTGACAATAGTGACCGCAGAGAACGCCACACTGGAATAGAACCTGTGTCTTCCTGCAGGATTTCTCCTTACGTTACAAATTGGGTAGCTTATTATGTCTGATAATAAGTATGAATCATGCTTATGTGTCTGATAATAAGTATGAACCACGCTTATTATGTCCGATAATAAATATGAACCCTCCCTATTATTATTAAGTTTGAACCATGGTTATTATTTGACACTTATGAACCTTACTTATTCTTCGTAATGTCCTCGGCAACGTTGTATTTGCTATATTTATGTTGTTAATATGACGAATGACCTGATTTCCAATTGCTTGGCTTAAGAAAACATTCATTTCTCAAAACATCCATCGTTTGGAAGAGTGCAGTTCTTTTAGTATTAAGAAAGACGAATCTGAACTGCGCAGATAATAGCGCCACTATCAATAACGACCCTTCCAGAAAAGTGTCCGATCAAACTTTCCGAAATTTGAATTTATTGCTCTTCCCCAGTTGCGAAGGGGAGGATAATTAATAATTTCCGCGCATCCAACTCGTATCCGTCATGGTCAGGTATCGCACTCAAGTCCGACTTTTGTTTCAGGTCCTTGGTGAAAAAAAGAAGTTTGAGCTTTTGTGATTAGACGCGAGAAGTATCCATGAAAGATTCAGCAACAAGTTGGAGGAGAAGGATGTCTTCTTCAATGGTTCAAGTTATGGTGATTAACGGGGACTTGGACAACGGATCGATGTGAAAAATGGTTTGCAGCGAAAGAGGTGTGGATGATTGGAAGCATTAAAGAGTAACGATGCGTTGAGTACATTTAAAGGGTGCTTAATAGTGGTTTTCGTGGAATTATGTTTTTAAATGCTTTACAGGATTTAATCTTTTGCAATGAAATTCACTGAAAAACCAGAGCTGCAAATAAGGATATCACTCTATAAAATAAGGGTAAGATTGATTATTTTATTCAAAAAAATTTAAAAACAAAGAAAGAAGAGAGATTAAAATGAAACATTTCTCACATTTTCAATTCCCAAAGATATAAAATATCGAATACTATTAAAAAACAATCTTCTGTTTTGTTTATGCTGTAAGTAGAAACTCAAACTTATTTTCAGATATTTTTATTGAATTTGGGAATTAATGTCAATATTCTTCTTGTACTATATAACCGTAAAGTTATATTTTTTTTTACATTATAACATAGCTCTGCATTTTCTTTTTTGTAAATGATTTTATCACTTTTTTACTTGAATTTTTGTGTTATATTTCTATGATTTTATTCTTGTACTTTTCTTTTGGTTATTTGTTATTGTTATCGTTGCTATTTATTATTTTACATTTTTAAATTTAAGCCGGTTTGTCTATATGCTGATAATGTTATTCAACCAAAGTTCCAAACACATATACAAGCCGAAATGGGAAAAAAAAAATTCCTACAACGTTCAAACTGTTATGGGTTTTTCTGATAACAAAGTTACCATTTTTAAACTACAATAAAAAATACAGATTCGCAGATAGCACTTTTTATTACATCCTAGACAGTCTATTAACAGCAGATTATAGGCTTAATTACGAATCTCGTTGTGGTCGGAATACGTCCAGATCAATGTTTCAGTCATTTATCTTATCACAGTTCAAATGCGAATAATATAAAATTTTATCATTAATGTTCTTTAAATAACAAACTGCAGGACTATTCTTTTTTTCTTTCGACTAGTCTACGGTTTCTTGGACATTTAAGTATTTTTCGAAGTATATGGAAAATAAAATTCTACACCACATGCATCGAACAAAGAGTAAAAAAAGGACTTTAAAAACAAAATATGCAGTTTTTTTCAATGAAACAGACTTAGCGTGCTTAAAAATACTATGTCATTTTACAAATAATATATCGGAAAATTACTTAAAATTTTAATTTACATTAGCATTATAAGAACTGTCTTTGAATTGCTGATAGAGTAGTCAACAACAACTCTGGGATATCACATCAGTGTCGCCAATAACGACATGTGAATAGCGGACATTTTTTTAAAGGATTTGTTTTTCAAATAGCTGTGTGTGCTTGTACTGCATATCGTGGGAAAATCCAGAAATCATTTTAAAAGCAAATCGAATATCGATGTGATATTCTCAATTTAAACACTTCCTCTAGAAGACTTCCGATAATATTTTTAGGAGCAAATGCGTCGGTGAATGGGAGAAAAATACGATATTTACCATTACGCAACTTGACTGTCACTATGAGTTGCTTTACACAAGTTAATATATAACACCATAGAGTTTCCTCGCTTCTGAAAGTAACGACTGCAACGGAGGCTGCTAACGTATTTATAACTGAGCCTTTCCACAAATCAGTTAAGCACGCGTTACAATAGGTTATCATAATTACCAAAAATTTTCATCTATTAAAGGAATAACGCTGGATCTTGGTGATTGGAGCCTGAACAGTAATATTGCAACCTTAGCAGCCCAAATTATCACTAGTCTGCGAGTCTATATAATTGAGAAATAAGAGCCTACAATTCATGAGCTTATGAAATGGTCTAATTTGATTGAGTCGTACCTAATAACTGGAAAAAATATTTAAAAACGGGATTTGATAAATGCTTTGTTTAATTTGGATCATTGGTATAATTTTTACTGCATTAATGTACCTCATTATTGCACTTTTCTAATTTAATGTTTGAATTTGCATATTATTATAAATTTAATTCGTGAGTGTTTTCTGATGTCATAAACTGATAAAAGTTGATTTCACATACGGTTTTATTCTGATACCACATGCAGGTCTATTCTGAAATGATGTGCAAGTTTATTTTGGACATCATATACAGGTCTATTTTTATATCATATGCAGATCTATGTACAGGAAGAAGATGGCGGGTGATATTTTTTATAAGCCCAGATTTACTTTTCTCATAAAACGATCTTGAGCGATCTCTTTTTATTTACTTTCTTATCATTTTGTAAATAAAAAATACCGCAATTATGAGCATAAATTAACTTTCAATAAATGCCTCGGCTTACAAATGCGTATCTTTGAAAAATAAGCTTTAAAGAGGAATATGCTTTAAAGGGGAAAATTTTATTTACATAGTATTATTATGGACACCATTTGATATTCACCCGTACACAAAAAAACTTAATAATGTCTAAGTCACTCTACTACTATGAACTTCTGAAGTATATGTGATTAAACACTTTTGATGAAAAGAATCGATGCCAAAGAACAAATATCAGTTGTGATCCAAACAACCTGGAAGATTTCTGTGGAAAAGAGAAGGATTTATACCGATATCACTGGAATTTAGGAAATAAATCTACCAGAGGTAATAAATCAAGAGCTTTGATAGACCCCAAAATGGGTCAGGAAATGATTCTGTATCGTTAGTGATACAGAATCGCTTCCAATACCTACTGGTGCACAATACTCTTCTCTTTTCTTTGTAAGCAAGCCACATATTAGAGATTTTCAAAAAAATAATAAAATCCCTTTGTCCAAATGTTTTTTTTTTGCTATACTTAAACTGAAAAACAAATGTATTTAATATTTAATGTAACCAAACTCATTTTGAATCAATTTATATGTTTTTTAACTAAGTAAGTTTTCTTAAAACGTAACGTTTTACGTAAACTACGTAAGTTTTCTTTATAAAAAAGTGCGATAAAATTATAAACCATTTTATATTACATATTAACTCAGATTCAATATGTAATTTAATATTGGTACTTCTTCGATGGCGCGAGAACTCCATGATGGGCCAAGGTCTTTTGCCAGATTCCGAAATATGGGATGTTGTTTATCTTTTTGCAGGGTAAGGATGTCAGCCCTACTCCAAATGGTCTTGTTAGACCGGGACCTACGGATTAAAGTGGATTCCGAACCATTACAAACATCGAATCCCTGTTGCCTGTGGTACCAAGAGTCAGAGCACTATGTAGTGTGAGAAAGTTATTGAACCATCAGATCCTATTATTGATACTACTTAGTTCTATTATATAAATTTTTGTTGAAGTGTAGAACGTCTCCCTCGTTCCTCCTATGTGATGAGGAATCTGTTATATACCTGCCATTTTAGCAGCTTGATTCAAATGTCCTGCAGACTAAAGCAGCAGCTACTTATAAAAAAAATACCAGATGTATCACTGAGAATTCATAACAATTTTTATACAAACCAAAGTTTGGTTTTGGTTTTACTAAGCTATTCCTTGTAATTGTTTTCCGCTTTTAAGTACAGGGTCCATGAATTCACTATATAATCGACATCGCTTTGTATGTGTCACAATGTCTCATAGAAGGGTGAAGTTGTTATTTTATGAAGAGACATTACTTCATAACTCAGCCAGGATATTTTAATATATATTTCTTTATCAAATATCAATAATTTATAACCTTTCAATCCAATATAACTTTTTTCGATCCTTTAAAAATTAATTTTTTACCCACCAACACAATTTAAGTAGCAGCCTCAATAAACTTTATTCCTTATATTTAAATTCTGAATGATCAGTTTGAAAACTTATTTGAAATACATAGATATTTTGTGAATGGTACGCAAATGAAAATCCCATTAAATAATGTATCTAAACTTAATTAATCCCTAGAAGTCAATACTATTAACTCACAGATCCATTAATGAAATAATGAATGTTTCGCATTTAAAGCGAATACAAACATATACAGATTTTTCTGTTTGGAACTGGAGTTAAATTTTACAATGAGGTGGTTAAATGTGATCCCAAGTTCTAGCATACTTACAAAATACTGTAACTAATTTGACTGAATAAAAATTACACTTAAAATTACTGTAAAAATATACTCTTTCAATAAAATATAAATGAAACGGTTTTTAAAATCAGCAGTGTACAAAATCAATATTAAAAATCTGTATTCTAAAAAAAGCAAAAATTTAAGTGTTAAACGAAGCAAAAGATTTTCTAGAAAATCACAAAAGAATTAACAACTGAAGACAAAAATGTTTTAAGAGAATAATACGCATAATTTTACACGCTAGTAAAAAATGTGAAAAAAAGATAATTTATTAAGTTCAAAAATATCTATCAAATTAAATAACTTTGCTAAGTCAGTTACAATGAAAGCGATACAATGTTTAAAATTTAAAAGATAAACGGCAGCTTATCTTTTAAATCTTGTTAGAAAGTGTGTTTTAATAAATAATCAACCAGCTCTTTACCATTCGAACATTTAGTAAATGGAAATAAATGACTTTATAATTGTTTTTGAATTTTAAACACATTTTCTTGGGCTAAATTGATTGAAAGGTTCACTCGAATGTTTTAGGCAAGTAATATATAAGTTATTGCATATACGTATCTTATATTTATGTCAAATTGGCTGTTTACAATCTCAATTTATCTAGAACAGTCGTATAGGTGAATTTTAAATTTAAACAGTTATTATTCATTTTTCCTATTTCCATCATTTCTTTTAAAATATATCAATGAAAGTACTGAAAATAAAGGAAAAAAATCTTTAAAAATGTAAAGAAAAGGATTATAAAGCATTTTCACTATACAGAATCAATATCCATAAAAAGGAAAATCAGTATACATTCCATTTTTAAAAAAATTTACTATCTCAATTTTTCTATCGGATTTTGTACGGCAATTACTCAGAGATTTTTTTGAACGACAGCTTCTTTTAGAGTGCAAAGTATCTTTTTAACTACTACATTTTTTATTTATTAAGCCTACTGCAATCTAAAAAGAAGTTATTTATCAAAATATTAAATGAGCATGATCGAGAAGTCTTAAAATCCTCAGAGGACAATCTAAAACTCAATCTGCAGATGATAATAAGTTTTTAATGTTCGTTATTTTTTATTTATATAAATAATTGTTTCGTGTTGACTAGTTAATAAAATTAATAATTATTAAATGTATTACTTGATATAAAAAAGCATGAATTGTAACCTAAATAATGTGATGAACGTTTTCATTTTCGAAAAATTAGTGGTTGTCCGCATTACCCCAAATATCTAGGTTATGCATCCTAATTATCTTGCTAGCATGGAAGGCAGATGCATAACTGAGCAACACTTGCGAAAGGTAATTAATATCTTCTTGGTTTAACATCTCCTCAAGGAATTCAGGTCTTAAGCTGTGGCGCTAAGAAAAACATCCCAAAATAGCTATCACCAGTGCTCATCAACGACTTTGGTAGATAAATAGATCCATTCCATATCAACAGTGTGTAAATCTCATAATTAATCTGTAACCTGTTAGCCGCTATACTAGCAGCTAGTTGTGTCAGGATGAAATATTCTCTTTCTAATTATATTGATTTTTATTTACACAATTAGTTTATACATACACATGGCACCTACAATAGTATTAATATTTTAAAAGCCAAGAGCTCGTCCCTGACCGTCTGTTTTGATTTGACGCTCCTAGCGCTCACCTCGTGGTCTGAAGATCTCACCGCAACTGCTTACCACACTGGACCAGACAGTTACGATCACAGTTACCAGTTATAATCGCGACCTCTTGCGGTTATAAACCTTACAAACCTTAGCAAAAATGGTATTTTTTTATATTTTATCTCAGGAACCATATGCCAGTATTTTGCTAGAAATTATGCTTAGTCTTAAAAAAATCAGTTTGAAAATTTTTATCTCTCCACATATTAAACATATTTGTTTACCAATTTGTTTGTATTCCCTAAAAAATCTGGTTTAAAGATTATTTATTTATTATTGTTAAAAGGTAATTATGTACTGATGTCAACTCTATGCGGATTTCTGTAGCATTTACGTACATATATTCTTTTTAATTATTTTACAGATTAATACTTCCAATCACGCGCCATTTTGATATTTCGCTTCTATTAGCTGTTTTATTCATGATGCTACAGCTCATGCAATTAATTCATTATTATGCCACAGTTTGTTATTATCATGATATTTATCACCTTATTTCTTTAATTTACAGAAATTTAAAAAAAATTATATGTATTTTGGTCCATATTTGATAGTAAATCATGCGTTTTGAAAGTATCATTTCAATAAATAAAATACAATTCTTTGCAGTTTACATTCATTTACACGCTAGAGCAAGTCAAAGATTTCAGTTTGAAACTATTATTACAATTATATAATGGAATATTTTTTCAAAAATAATTCTTTTCTTAAAATATTTAAAATATCATTGCTTTTAAAATAGTTGATTACGACCTAATTAGTTTTTGAAATTTTCGAATAAAAATAATTATAGATAAAACTATTCTTTTGAAAAATTAAATATTTTTTCCTGATAATGTTACATTGTTATCAAATACATATATCTTCCATTTCTTTTTAGAGCAAAATCCATTTCTCTTGCTTTTGTCTGTTCAAACAAAAAAGGTATCTCGTAAATATTGAACGAGGATTTCCTCCTCGTTCTACTTTTCTCAGAGAAAAGGGGAAAATTTGTTTTTTGCGAAGAAAGATATCAGAAGTTTCAAGGGCGAAGCAAGAGGTCGCCTTATGTTTCTGTTGTTTCGATATTTGTAGTAGAAAATTACCGAATGGTTTATAATCCTGGAATAACTTTCAGGATTTATTTTTCAATATAGGAATTTCTGCGATTTTATTAAACTGTTATTTTCCATTTTATAAAAGGTAAATAATTATCTCTATTTTATCAAAGTAAATATTTTTTGTATTACACAATATCATTGAATAAAAGTTATTATTACTCAATAATATTAGATTAGACTCAATAATTTTTAGATAATTATAATTCTGAAGTCCTGATAGATTATCTCTTAATTTATTTTTATTTTTGCCTATTATTAGAAGTAATTTCTAATAACTGAATAATGACAATATTCCCAAAACTAAAATGCGAATGGGTTATTTATAATCGACCTATTCACATCGAATCTTCGAGTAATCTAAATATTCTGCATTGTTCACAATTTTGAAAATTACTGAATTTTTTAATATTTCAGAATTTGCAACACAAAAAAATATATATAAAAAAATAAAGAATAAATATGCTTTAAAAACAGAAAAAAAATAAATACTAATTTTTAAAATATATATATCATTTTTTTTTGTTTTTTGAAAGTTAAATTATTTCTAAATAAAATTTCATTAAACAATTTATTTGATTAATCCTCATGTACAATGACTCATTTATATTCAGTGTAGAATCCATAAACTATATCGTAAAAATTCATCATTTCCTCCATTTTATAAACTTTAATTCTTTACTTTTAAGCCTAAAGCATCTCGCAATTAACAAATCGATAAATTTTTCAATTTAAAATTTGCTACACAGAATCGTGTCTAAAAAGGCATATAGATCTTAGTTAATCTACATTTTGTGTTTGGTTAATTTATTAATTGCGTAACTTATTTAATAATTCAAACTTATTAAAAATTTTCTCGTTATTTTAACCTTACTGGGTTTGTTAATTATATTTTATAATGTTAAGTATAAAATTAGAAAAAAAATGCATGAAGAAAATATATATAAGAAAAATTCTCAAATATTTAAGAAATACATAAATTCTACGTCAAATATTTTTGAAATCAACGATAATTGGTTATAAAAAAGTTTTGTAAATAAAAATAATATTAATTTTTTTCTAATAACAATTCAATTGCATAACACCATAAAATAAATAATAAAAGTATCATAAACACCATTTTGTTAAAAATTTGCATTATTGACTCTTATCGAAATGGGCTGAAAAAATCGTGCTGACACATGGCTGTGCCAATTTAATGAACCGAGTTCGAAACCTGACAAAGCAAGATAAATCAGTTGGCTGGTAAGATTTTCCGTTTTATTCGAAGTAAAGGAGAAAAGGGTATTTTAGAGAGAAGTATATTCAAGAGAGTACACTAATATATCATAGGTAGTCCAAGTTCCTAACCTTGGATATGCATTTTTAGGTGCATGCAAAGACAATATAGGAGTAGGTGAAAATAATATTAGTAATTAAGAACAATTTAAAAAAAGAAAAAGTAAAAGGGAAGTAATAGGCGTACACCTAGTAATGATTTAATCATTTTATTTCAACTTCAGACGATTCTGATTCGGGTATTCCCAGATGTTACCATTTAAATTATATTGTCAAATTATGGCAGCAATGTAAATATCCGTGCATTTATTGTGGCGAAATATACTTACATTTCAAGTTTTCAGGTTAAAGATGTAAACCTTCGAGTAACAAATATCACGGAAAATTATCAAATATTTTATATAATAAAAAAAATAGATTGCTCTCAGAATTCGACATTAAAGAATTTGTTCTTCCGAAAACGAATGAGGTTAATCATAATTATATTAAATTAAAACGTGCTTATAAGGAAACAAACATTTGTAATTAATAAATCCTGTTTCGTAACTGGTTTTCTGTGATGATCAACTAAATGGAATGTTTTTAATTTTGCATCCTTAATATAAAAATGCCAAATAAATTAGATATTTATAATATTTAATTGAATAAAGATCTAATAATTACACAATTACGTTTAATTTTATTCGTGTACAGAAAGGAATGTAGATTACGAATTTTTTTATTTGTTAATAAGTATTATGATTCATTCTTCCGCGTGCCAATTCATAAAATAGAAAATTGCCTAACATGCTTTGCTTGTTAATTCTAACATTTATTTAACTGTAATTAATAATACATTTAATAATCTTAGATGAGTTCATTTATTCCCTTTCAGAAAACAAGCAATCTCAAACTAAGAAATAAAATAATCCAGCGAGATATTACGAAATTAAAGAATTAAGATAGGTTGTGGTTTTAGTAATCATGTGCTTCTCATGTTATTTGTAAATTACATATCCATTACTGAAATATCTTCAATAATATTAGAAACAATAATTTTTATCAAATAATTTTAATGCTATCATTCTACTAACAATTTCACCCTTAATATTTGAAATGCTGTGTTTCTCAAATGCCGGAAAATTACGCTAGAAAAATACAGCATGATCAGCGTTACTTAGGAGTAATCTTGTGGGTCTGTTATATTGTATTCATATTTTCCACCACAGTTTACAATAAACACAGCAAGACATGTTAATTGGAATAGAAGAAGAGGTAATACCCATTTAAAAAAAGAAAAAAAGGATTTTCTTGTCTAATGATTCATAGTACTAATTCTCTCGACAGACACAAGGATTTTTGATCCATCTACATCGCTCAGGTTTCCAGACACTAGACACACCAGCCAACTACATTGGTTTTCTAACCTAACGTAACCTGATATTCACATCCAAACTGATGTTGTTCGAGATGTTACACCATAAAGCATGTTATTTGGAATAGAAGAGGAAGGTAGTACTCATTTAAAAAAAGAAGAAAATGATTTTCTTGTCTAATGATTCATAGTACTAATTCTCTCGACAGACACAAGGATTTTTGATCCATCTACATCGCTCAGGTTTCCAGACACTAGACGCACCAGCTAACTACATTGGTTTTCTAACCTAACGTAACCTGATATTCACATCCAAACTGATGTTGTTCGAGATGTTACACCATAAAGCATGTTATTTGGAATAGAAGAGGAAGGTAGTACCCATTTAAAAAAAAAAAAGAATTTTCTTGTCTAATGATTCATAGTACTAATTCTCTCGACAGACACAAGGATTTTTGATCCATCTACATCGCTCAGGTTTCCAGAAACTAGACGCACCAGCCAACTACATTGGTTTTCTAACCTAACGTAACCTGATATTCACATCCAAACTCATGTTGTTCGAGATGTTACACCATAAAGCATGTTATTTGGAATAGAAGAGGAAGGTAGTACCCATTTAAAAAAAGAAAAAAAGGATTTTCTTGTCTAATGATTCATAGTACTAATTCTCTCGACAGACACAAGGATTTTTTATCCATCTACATCGCTCAGGTTGCCAGCCACTAGACGCACCAGCTAACTACATTGGTTTTCTAACCTAACGTAACCTGATATTCACATCCAAACTGATGTTGTTCGAGATGTTACACCATAAAGCATGTTATTTGGAATGGAAGAGGAAGGTAGTACCCATTTAAAAAAAGAAAAAAAGAATTTTCTTGTCTAATGATTCATAGTACTTCTTCTCTCGACAGACACAAGGATTTTTGATCCATCTACATCGCTCAGGTTTCCAGACACTAGACGCACCAGCCAACTACATTGGTTTTCTAACCTAACGTAACCTGATATTCACATCCAAACTGATGTTGTTCGAGATGTTACACCATAAAGCATGTTATTTGGAATAGAAGAGGAAGGTAGTACCCATTTAAAAAAAAAAAAAAAAAGGATTTTCTTGTCTAATGATTCATAGTACTAATTCTCTCGACAGACACAAGGATTTTTGATCCATCTACATCGCTCAGGTTTCCAGACACTAGACGCACCAGCTAACTACATTGGTTTTCTAACCTAACGTAACCTGATATTCACATCCAAACTGATGTTGTTCGAGATGTTACACCATAAAGCATGTTATTTGGAATAGAAGAGGAAGGTAGTACCCATTTAAAAAAAGAAAAAAAGAATTTTCTTGTCTAATGATTCATAGTACTAATTCTCTCGACAGACACAAGGATTTTTGATCCATCTACATCGCTCAGGTTTCCAGAAACTAGACGCACCAGCCAACTACATTGGTTTTCTAACCTAACGTAACCTGATATTCACATCCAAACTCATGTTGTTCGAGATGTTACACCATAAAGCATGTTATTTGGAATAGAAGAGGAAGGTAGTACCCATTTAAAAAAAAAAGAAAAAAAAGGATTTTCTTGTCTAATGATTCATAGTACTAATTCTCTCGACAGACACAAGGATTTTTTATCCATCTACATCGCTCAGGTTGCCAGCCACTAGACGCACCAGCTAACTACATTGGTTTTCTAACCTAACGTAACCTGATATTCACATCCAAACTGATGTTGTTCGAGATGTTACCCCATAAAGCATGTTATTTGGAATAGAAGAGGAAGGTAGTACCCATTTAAAAAAAGAAAAAAAGAATTTTCTTGTCTAATGATCCATAGTACTTTCTTCTCTCGACAGACACAAGGATTTTTGATCCATCTACATCGCTCAGGTTTCCAGACACTAGACGCACCAGCCAACTACATTGGTTTTCTAACCTAACGTAACCTGATATTCACATCCAAACTGATGTTGTTCGAGATGTTACCCCATAAAGCATGTTATTTGGAATAGAAGAGGAAGGTAGTACCCATTTAAAAAAAGAAAAAAAGGATTTTCTTGTCTAATGATTCATAGTACTAATTCTCTCGACAGACACAAGGATTTTTTATCCATCTACATCGCTCAGGTTGCCAGCCACTAGACGCACCAGCTAACTACATTGGTTTTCTAACCTAACGTAACCTGATATTCACATCCAAACTGATGTTGTTCGAGATGTTACACCATAAAGCATGTTATTTGGAATGGAAGAGGAAGGTAGTACCCATTTAAAAAAAGAAAAAAAAAAGGATTTTCTTGTCTAATGATTCATAGTACTAATTCTCTCGACAGACACAAGGATTTTTGATCCATCTACATCGCTCAGGTTTCCAGACACTAGACGCACCAGCTAACTACATTGGTTTTCTAACCTAACGTAACCTGATATTCACATCCAAACTGATGTTGTTCGAGATGTTACACCATAAAGCATGTTATTTGGAATAGAAGAAGAAGGTAGAACCCATTTAAAAAAAGAAAAAAAGGATTTTCTTGTCTAATGATTCATAGTACTAATTCTCTCGACAGACACAAGGATTTTTGATCCATCTACATCGCTCAGGTTTCCAGACACAAGACGCACCAGCCAACTACATTGGTTTTCTAACCTAACGTAACCTGATATTCACATCCAAACTGATGTTGTTCGAGATGTTACACCATAAAACATGTTATTTGGAATAGAAGAGGAAGGTAGTACCCATTTTTTTACCCCCAAAAGGACTTTCTTGCCTAATAATTTATCATATTAATTCTCACGATAACACACTGAATTTTGGTCCAACTACACTGAGCAGGTTTCCAGACCAACTACACTAGCTTTCTAATCTAACCTAACCTGATCTTCACATCTAAATTGATGTTGTTCTTGGTGTTCAATCATGATGTTTACAAGCTTAGTGCCTTGATTTAAGAAGCGTGAGTTTATAGAGTTAGAGTTTAAAATTAAGTAAAGAGTTATTTTTAAAATTTTAAATATTTTAGTGTTTTTTGAAATTAAAAATTTTTTATTTCTGCACCCGTGATATATATAGTAGCATGTCTTTCAATATTAATTTCATTCAGTGTCAAGAGCATTTGTACATACTTTATATAATTTAGGGAAGAAAAGATTATATAAAAACGCTATAACTATAGCAAAATACAAGTTATAGTTATATTATTTTTAAGGTTTATTTTTAATAATTTAAGTTTGATTTTCTTAAACAGTTTAATATGTTTCTCTTTTATATTAAATTTTAAAAACACAATAGAAGGATAAAGTTTTTAAGAATAGCAAGCACAGATATCGGATTCTTTTTACTTTGCAGAACAAAGAATATACTTTTTGTTGTCTTTCATCACAATAAAAACAAAACATCTTCATTTATTAATTTTTTTGTGTTCCTTGTTAAGAATAATCAAATTCTTAGAAAATTATTTTTATAATTTTGCGAACAGTTTTTTTGCGTAAATGTTTATATTGATTTTTTTTTTTAGAAAGTTATTTATTTGTTGAATATTTAATTTAATATATAGGGAAAAAAAGCATTCTTTTTTTTATATAATTTATTCAGAATGACAAAATTATGCTAAATTTTACAGAATTATTTTTTTTATCGTATTGAAAACTTAATTAAAGTATAAACATTTGATAATTTTTTATTCAATAAACATAATAAATAAAATAAAAATTTTATTTTTTTTTATTTTTGAGTAAAAAATCTAAAAAAAATTAAGAAAATTGTCAATTATATTTCAATAAATTACGTCCAATAAATATTTCCTATATTTCCAATAAATTAAGTTATAGATTTATTTGATTAAAGCTCTGAATATTACCTGTATGAATTTAAAATAGTTTCATAAATTTAAATGTTATACTAACAAAACGTTTTTGTATCATTTTTTAGAAATAATTTAATTTTTATTTGGTGTGATTTGTAGTTGGAATCTTTTACTTTTAAACAATCTTTATATATATATCTCTTTTTTATTTAGTTTTCTTTATACATCTAAAAATTAACGTGTATTTAAAATGTTTAAACAATGATTAATTTTTTTAAATGAATTTGTATTTAATTAAAGCATGACATTTAACTGAATGTATAAAATATAAATTAGTATTTAAACATGAACTTTAATAACGTTTGCATTTGAAAAATTATATTTCTGCTCTTAAAAATGAACAGCACATATTAATGACATCTAAAAATTAATATGTATTTAAAATATTTAAACAGCAATTAATATTTGAAATGAATTTGTATTTAATTGCTAAATGAAATTAAAATGAATTCATTAAATATATATTAGTATTTAACCATAAACATTAATATTGTTTGCATTGGAAAAGTTATAGTTCTTTTCTATGCACAGCATATATTAACGATATTAAAATTGTATTTTAAAGTTCATGATTGAAATACGTATACTTCAAATACGTTGCTTAAAATAAAAAAAAAAGGAAAATGATAGTATTTTTACAAAATGCATATGCCTTTCTCAAATTGTATTCAGTAAATATTTTGAAACTAACACAATTATTTTAAATTAAGTTGAAATATTAACTCTTCTTCAAACACTTATGATTTATTCCATTTTTCATTAGGAACTTCGAATAGCATAATTTATTTAAAAATTGAAAAATATCATAATGAGTGTCAGGAAATGTAATTTATAATTTACATTGAAATAAATTTTCATAAGGTAGAGTTGGTATTTAGTAGAAAATTTTTTCAAAAATAAGTAGAAATTTGTCAAAATACTAAGCCATTTAATTGATGTACTTTGAAATTATAAATAAAACCGAGACATTTCAAAATGGATCATTTTTAAGTAAATAGTAACTATCCAACAATTCATAGAATACAATACAAGTGTCAACAATTATTAGAATATATTTTGCTGAAAGAACCTTTTATTTACTTGGATCTCATTTTCATTTTTGAAATATTTCTACACCTACTTTTAAATTAATTTAATTTCCATTCGATTAATAAATTATCATCAATAAAAAAAGACTTGAAAAAGAAAACATTTGGAAACTGCACAGAATTAAATGTTCTTTTTTATTAGTTGACTTACGTTTATATCTATAGCAAATTAAAATAATTAAAATAAACTTTGACAATCAATAAATAACTAAAGTTCATTTTTTACAACATATGTACAACCCTAAAATGATTCTTGAAGTTCAAAAAAAAAGTTTATTAAATATGCATTTTTTAATTATTATTTTCTGGAGTATTATTTGTTAAACTAAAATTAAATACGTTTCAATTCTTATTCCTTTAAATTCATTCGTTTTTTAATTTGCTTTCAAAATATCGTAGCGGAATAAAAATAAATTAATCTTATTAAATGATCAGCTTACAAAGTTAGAAATTCTATGTTAAGAATTTGAATTACACAGAACTATATGAATAATAAAAGATCTGTATGACTGATGAATAATTCATCACTTCCGCGTTATAATCAAATTTATGAATAAAATATCTGGGAATGTATATGTTAAAAAGGCGTAAAAATAATGCTTAATATTTTTTTTTTTATAAAATAAGCTATATCTTTTAATTATTGAATACTCTTTAAATTATGTAATAAGAAATAGTTTTTATTATTCATAAATCTTTTGAAATTGCTTCGCATGTTATTCAATCTATTATTATATATATATATATACTATATATTTATTATTCTTCATTTATTATATTGCATTATTATATATTTCAAACGCCCTCCTCTAATCATCGTCAAGCATTTACATTTTCGAATTTCCAGTGAAAAAATGCACCGTCTACAGTAGCAGATGATTGGCAGTAGCAGATGAAAAAAAATCTGAAAAAAATTTATCATTTTGAGTTCTAGTCAGGGTTAAGGAGGGAACAAAATGGAAAATGAAACATGTGAATAAATGAGTGAGAGAAATGGAAAGAGTGTGTGTGAGAGAGAGAAAGAGAGAATCTGTTCGAAAAGAAAATTATTTACAAAAGGATTTTCTGCAGTAAAAAATAAAGTAGGAATTGACTTAAAATTTTTTTTTATCTTACATGTTGGTGATTATATGCATTAGCTTCCGATTTGGAATTCCATTTAGATGGAGAATCCCTTATCTTAATCGTATCGATTCTTTTTAATCCAGTATCTTCCTTTCCTTTGGACTAAATGAAGGAATTTCCGGCGCGTTAGATACCGGATTAAATATAGTTATATATAAGTTCGGTGTTACATGTCTAAGTTCTAACTAAACATTGTTGCTTAACTCAACTCACTTTGTCACTCTATGTTATTTGAAAAATAGCAATTTGTATGGAAATAAGAAACACTTATTGAAAAGTTATTTTCCTGGGTAATGGTTAATATTTTCTAAAAATATTTCCTTTTCGTTGTAATAACTTTCTGAGCAACTACATTATTCACAAGACATCATGACATGCTCCACTCATGGCCCAGTGGCAACGAGTGCATCTAGCGTGTAGGAGGAATAAGGTTCGAATCCACTGTAGTTGTATTCACTGCTTTGAAAGACGAGGATGCTCGATGGCCATTGAAACATTGTGTGTGAAACCGTTTCGCGCAGATAGTCTGTGTGGTTGGTAGAAGTGTTTCCGGGTTTCTCCCATATTTTAAGCACATGCGAGGCAATTACCCCTAAAAGTCGTCCAGGAAGGAACTGTCCTCTCCCGTCAGTGGGCTATTCGTGTTATTCACGAGGCCCACTGGTGTTCCCCCCACGCCTATATAACTGGAAGAGGTATACAAAGACCTAGGTACGGGAGTATATTACAGAGGGAAAAACATGAAATAAAAATTCTTCATTGCCGCGACAGCCCCAGGGTTGCCAAGATCGTCTGCCTACTGGCAGATTTCGAAACAGAAGTTGTTTTCTTTTTACGGGGTAGTGTTGTCAATCCAACACCTAGCCTACTGGTATGTATATCTACACTCACAAACCAATAGTACACACACATTATTAGACCGGGATCTATGGTTTAAAGTGGATTCCGAACCACTACATACATCCATGGCATTGCCTGTATTCGAACGCTAAACCTGTGGCAACGTGCACCACGGCTCTAGTCACTCGACAATCATCCCCCCGTCCAATTTTAATTTCCACTTTATAAATATAATACCTTCTTTTATTAGCGTTTTACAAAAGTAAATATTCCATAAAAATAATTATACTGTCAGATTTTGACGACTGCACAAAAAGATATTCAACATTTACATTCAACAATGTAGCATTTGGAATAATATTATTTATTCCGAACAGACTAAATCAGATTCGTGAACCTACCAGATTTGAAATCATCTAATGAAAAACATTTTGCTACTTTAGCAGTCGAAAGAAAATGAAAGATTTCTTACATAATGTTATTAAACCCAAAATTCAATTTTTCAATGCTTAAAATTGAAATCCCCGACAGTTGTGCAATTCTTGAACTTAACTTTATAAGGTTTCTCCGAAAGAAAAATTTGCGACAGAATATAACAAGTGTGTCGTAATTTTTCTGTCTGCAATTTGAACGATTTATATGCGCAAAATGAAATTTAACAGCAAAAAGCATTTATGTAAGAGAAAATGAGGTCGCTGTTGTTCATATGCAACGTTTTATTTTACAATATAGCATTTGAACTCAATATATTTAATAATAAGCATTTTAAATTACTATTATGTAACATATGGAAATTTTTTGAATTATATATAAATATATGGAAATTTTTGACTAGGAAATTTTGCTTCTTCTTATAGATATATAATTATTGCTATATATTCGTATGTTAGACAACTGAATAAATTTAGTAGATTATAAATAGAAATCTTAACAAATATTAATATAAAAATATTTTGCCAAACTGCATGAGTGTTGTTTCAGTTTCATTTATATTATCGTTTTTTAAACAACCCAAAACGACATAGCAGGATTGAATGGAATAAGGAATATAGATCCGAACCGCCATATGCATGTCATAACCGGTATATTATATACTGAGGAGAAACGCTAAATTATTAGACCGACAATTCTTTTCTTAATGCTTGAAGGAGAAAACGGACATCTTGTAAGGATGAAGTAGTTGCCTGGGAACTCAGCCTGAATAACGTTGAAACTACTACATATCAACCTTTTTGACTATAAATTGTTTCAGATGAAATTGCCCAACCTTTTAAAATGCAAGTTCTTGCATTAATGTTAATAAACATATACCAGTGTATGCCAGGTTCGAATTCACTGGTGAATGTCGTTGCAGTCACCAATTTGAAATGAAAAGACTCACTTTTGAATTCGAGAACGTGCGTATTGCGTCTTCCATCAACATTGAGGCTACCCTGTGGAAAATTTTGTTGTTTTCTTCCACATGACAAGAAAACGTTGAAATTGTTCTGAAAAATCCCTTTAGAAGAAACTACTCTGATCATACCTCCCGGGACTGTTAATGGTATGCAAAGCATTTATTAAAAACTAAATCAATAGACGCAAGCGATATCATCAATAAACGCTAAGAATCAGTCTGCGAAATTGTACACATAAAATGTTTAATAACAATGTGAATAAAAAAGAATAAAAAGTTAGTGTATAAAGCAACAATACAACAAACCCAACAAACTACGATCTAGTGATAACATGCATCACGATTGTTAGATGGATAGTTTCCGAAAATTCCCCGTGCGACACGGAAATGTGGGACAGTTGCACTGAAACATCTTAGAAAGGCAATACCTTACCATATGCACTATTTGGTGGGTTGTTCACGGTATTCATAAGATGAACAAGAGGTTCAAATTAGTATGTTCAATAACAACACGAATAAAAACACAAAGTGTGCAAATGAGCGAGGATTCGATTCACATTCATCAAGTTCCCTACAATCAAAGATAAATAATAATTTAGATAAAGAGTACGTTCGGTGATGATCACAACAGTACTTCACATCAAAAGACAGACTGTCTCCTTGTTATTTCTTTTCTGCAATACCATACATAAAGGACAATTGTCCTGAAAGATATAGTGCAATAGGAGATGAGCAATTATAGCTTTTTCAGATTGCTACCATTTTTTTTTCATATTTTAGGAAATCACCTTGAAGCGAAACATACCTGACTAAATAAATAATCTTCGTTTAAATTATTCCATTGTAATTGATTTTAATTATAAGGATATTCAGTCATGATCTCTGAATATAACCTGAATTTATTTTTACAAGAATTTGATAATTCCATTTATCAACAGTGCTATTATGCAATGTATTTTTAAGCGAATCAAATACAGGCTTCCCTACTCGTACTCTATACAGTTATGGCGTTCGGTACCACAGTTTTGGGTTCGAGTCCCGGCGGTGCCATGGAATTTTTGTAATGGTTCGAAATCCCCTTTAAACTGTTGGGCTGACCGTAGGGCTGACGTAAAAAGGCAGACGGCCTTTTTTATGCGCCAATGATGATGACTCTATATAGTAATAACAATTATACGAAAAAGATTCTGAATTTCGTCTAAAATATTTTTTAGAATTAAAAAAAATACATTAATCACACATTTTTGTACAGTTTGAGAATTTTTAAAGTGTTTTTTTCCAAAAAGCGTTTTTCAGAAATAGAAAAGGATGGTCAATTATAGAGAGTTACTAAAATAACAATATTTAAATTACTTGCGTGTTTTGAATTGGATCCCTTAATTTTTTTTATTATTATTTGAACTGTTTTAATGTTCTATCTAATATTAAAATCTATGTCGTAGAACGCCAGCCAATTGGAAGCCTGTATCGGCAAAAGATGCATTTTCCGATTGGTTGGTATTCTTTGATGTAAGATTTTAGTGTCCAGTAGAAACTTATAATTAACAATTTAGTTCAGATTTAGTTTGGTTTATTACTCTACGTCATTTTGTGCACACATTAAGCTAATTAGACCGACTCTTACAAGTTAACTTGGATTCCGAACCACTAACAAACATCCATGCCACCACCAGGATACGAACCGGAAGCATGTGGTAACAAAGGTCAGAACGCTAGCCAGTTGGCCATCAATTTAGTTCAGGAGATTGGTGAAAACCGCAGAAATGAAACGGCGATTATAAAAATCACATGACAAGTTCTCATATCTATGCTGGCGATGGCCATTATAAATGCTTATATCGAAAAATACTTCCAATAAGGTTTCGAAACGAAAGTAAATTACAAATTTTCTAATTACTGCTTCTCGAGATATTCGTTCCAAAGAGTACTGAATGAAAGGCTTCTCATGATACACCCTTTGCAACGTTGAATTTGCTACATTTTCTAGTGACTTTCGTCAAAGAGACTGGATTGTAAAATGTATCTGTGGCTATGCCATAGATGACGTATACCAGGAATGGCCGACCCAAATGATCTTGCGGGCCATTTCGGAAAAGTATCGTAACACAGCGGGCCGCATATAAAATTATATATCCCCATATTAGATTTAGACCGACTACAGACATTGTTTTGGAGTGAAACATTGAAACATGAGTTATTATTATTGTGTTTACTATTATTCTTGCAAGTAAAAATAGATGATATAATAATGATACTAAACGCACATTGTAAAGAAATATATAATACTAAAAATGAAATATAAAAAATATATAAATATCAACGAAATAAAAAAATGGAATTATTAAAAAATATATATTTTATTAGTGCGATATTTGTTTCTCCACTCTTTCACTTCGCTTTTGCAAATCGATCTCAACGTGGTGTATTTGCACATCGTAATGGGTGTTGCAAGTTAAGGTCCGTTATGTTTAAACGTGTTTTACGTTTGGTCATTTTCATTTTCGAAAGAAAAAAAAAATGATTCGCTGGTGTAAGCTGAACCAAAAGCGCTAACAATCAACTGTGCGTATCTAGGGATGGTCACTTAAAGTGAAACATAGAATCAGCTATATTAGATGTTTCAAGATATGCAGAATATAATTTAATTATTCTGCGAACGCATAACTGTAAACTCATAAATAAAACAGGCCTTATCTGTCATATACTCGCAAGTATATTATTTTAAAATCAAAGTTAATTTTTTCTCATAATAATTTTTGAATATATGGATGCATACATAATGTATTTTTTTTTAACTCATTGGTTTTCACTATTTTTGGTCATTATAAAATAAATTTTATAAAAGTGTGATAAATCTCACTGGGTATCCCTGGCATATATAGTACCTATATGTATTCATTAAGCTTTAATGCATTTTTCTGTGATTGCATGAGTAAAAGTGAACAGATGAAGTCATGAAGTGTGGATTTCAAATTTCAGAGTCAATTATTTGGATAATTTAGCTAAAGACTGGATAAGGATGAATAGTTAATAATAGTGAATGACCTGTAGTTTCTGTAGTGAATGACTTAGGTCAGGTGAGCCGACAATTGAAAAAAAGTTCGGCAAAATGTAAATTTATATGATTTTTTGCAGTCAGAATTTTGCATTACGCTTCAATTTTTTCGTACTGCTTTTAAAAATATTTTGTCACTGCATTACATAAAGATTGCAGTTCTTAAAAATTAAAAAAAAAATAATAAAATAATAATGAGGTAGGGAAGTGAATAAAAAAAAAATGGCAGAATTAACTAAGCTTCTTATTCTGAGATTTTTTTTTTTTTTTTTTTTTGAAAATTTAATTATGCGTGTCGAACACCTACTTGAAAAAAAAAAATGCTTTCATTTTATTTTTCTTACATCTAGTAGAATTTACTTTTTCTTTCCAACAACAACAAATGTCAATTTTTTAATATAAATTAGGCCAAAAAAAAGTTTTAACATTTACACCGTATAAAATATATTCTTATTTTTTATTAAATAAAACCTAAATTTTCCTTTTTCTTAAAAAAAAAAAAAAGAAAAGTATTACTGGTTTTTCTGTTAAAAAAAATCTAGTTCTGTTTTACATTTATTTACTAATATAATACTTTTCCTACTGAAAAAAAAATCTGGATTCATTTATTTTATGAATTTAAAAAAAAAATTCTTTTCTTTCAATATCTAAATTTTCATTACACTTTAAATAAAACTTGCATCATCTGCAAAAATGCTAAAGTTTTATGTCATACAAAAAAAAATCTGTTTTTAAAATAGAATTTCAAAAAACAGGTTGGTTTTTACATCTAATTTTCAAAAAAGAATTCTGAAAGTGAAAAAAATGGAAACATTTTTTTTTTTTAAATCATGGAAATGATGGTACATATGCAAGAATTTTTTTTCTTCTGTATTATCTTTTAAAATAAAAAAAAAAGATCGCTATCACTTGTACATCTGTCATAGTTTACCATTTTCAATATTTTCATTGACAGGGCATGGTTAAAAAGACTTAAGCACAAAAAAAAAAAAAAAAAAAAAAAAAAAAAAAAAATAATTTGTGTTATTTAATATACATACGATGACTTAAACTTTATAGTCTTAGATGTCTTGCATAGTTTAGATAAATACATTTACATTGTTAAATTAAAAATAAAACTTATCATGTCAATACGTAATAGGCTTTCTAGTCAAATATTGAAAGGTGTAGAAACATCTGATCTACAACGATAACTGTAGTTTCTATTGATAGGTTCCACTATGCCACAGAGCTTAAGATGGTGTTGGTGCTAAATAGTCCTTTGATAATACGTGACAATTAAATATATACAACAATATTTAATTAGACGACAATTGATTACTAAATGCAAAAATTGGTTTCATATTAACTGAACCCTACATTCCTTTGGAAATTATGACAGGAAAATAATCAATCAATTATGTATATCAGTAAAATAAAATCGAAAAAAGCTACTGATACAGATCGTATTAGAATTGCATGTTAAAATCTGTACCGTACTGTTATATTTTGTAAATAACTTACCTCATATATCACCATTCCTGAATAATTTGGATTCAGAAAGCAGCTCAGCACTTCACACCAGCTTTTACATGTTAATGAGTTGATCCATGACGACTTTATTAATCGGAAATTTACGGGAATATTTGTTGTGGGCGTAGTCAAAGATTTTGATAAAAGTTTTCATAATGGCTTAATATTCAAGCTCATGCGACTTGAATTTTCGGCTCATTTCATTAAAATTATTCTTTCAAATCTCACTTCAAGTACTTTCCGAGCACGAGTAGGCAAGACGGTTTCCCCAATCAGGGGTGGAGTTCCTCAGGGATCCTTATTCACCCAAGATAATTTTTAATCTTTCTGAACGATATTCCGAAACCAGTTGAGGGTCAAATGGCCATATTCTGAAATGACACAGCAATAATTTCATACCAAAGAGCAACAGCGATAATTTCATACCAAAGAACACCAAATTCCGTCCTTGTTCAACTTAATAGATCCATTAATAATTCCATCACTAACTTAATAATTCCATCACTAGAAATATGGCTAACCAACTGGAAGTTTAAAGTAAATCCGACCAAAAATTCTTGCTTCCTATTTACCTGGAAGCCGAACGTCGGTTCCCTTTTTTTAGGTTATATGTTTTTTCATTTTAATTCTTCAACTTTTATATTTTAATTATTTGAAATATTTAATCTAAAAGCATTGTTTTTATATTATGTATGATACTTAATAATATATATATAATTTTTAATAAAACTAATCTTTAAATAAAGAAAATTTTTTTTTGTACTGGAATTTTTGATTACATGTATAAAAGTGTTTATACTAGGAATAAATTTATTTTCATGATTATTTTCATGTTAATCATCTCATTTCTTTTACCAGCACTTCCCCTGCGTTTCTGTATATAAGTGCCTGGGGTTGGTTCTTAACACAAAATTGAATTTCAACTCCTACATCTCTAAAGCAAGCAAAAAGGTCAAAAACCTACTTGCTCGAAAGAGCTGGCTAGCTATCAGATACATGCCTTTGCTTTACAAGTCGATCTTTTGAGCTATTCTTTTATACCTACATCATATTTGGAAATCAGAAATTTTTCAATCAGAAACTTAAAAAAAATTGCAGGTCTTCCAAAATAAAGGTATAGCCAGAATTGTTAAGGCTCAGTGATTTGTTCGTAGAAAACAAATCCACAGAGATCTCGATCTCGATCCTATTATGGATTACATTTTCAAAAATTTGAAATTGTTTCATTCTGATTGCCCTCAGATCCAAAACGAAGCGATTACACAAATACCTCTCTACCATCTAGGTGTAGCGAGTCCAAGAAAAAAGCCTCGTGCCATTTACGATACTGTATGGGAATCATTTCTAACACTCAAAAAAGTGCTATGATTTTACCATCATCCAACATAATAATTTTATCCCTGCAGTAGGTCTATCTTAGGATCGATCCCCGAACTCACTCAAATCAATTCATGCGGATCTGAACTGCTTTCTTTGGCTTTAACTGTTTAGTCAAATGCTACAATGTGCACTTATCTATCTGTCCATCAAAGTTTTCTTTCATTTTATTTTTAATGTTTTTTTCGGGGGGGATAAGGCATCGTGTAATGGACATGTAGTTGTGGTGGCAGCTTTTAGTTTTTTTCCAATCTCCTTGACTTCATTGTCTCCTAACAGGCGAATTTAAAAAAAAAAAAAAATCCTGTAGTTTTGTTTTTATTTTTTTAATCTTTTTTAAATTAAGCAATGATATTTAATGCAAATTTTATAATTAATTTAAGATGTGGAGGTATAGTGGTACTAAATACCACATTGAAACTCCGTAATTGGCACGCCCGTTGTTCATACAATTCTATGCTGTAACCCTTACAAAATATATTGTTTTCTGGACAAAATCATATTCGTTTTCTTTTTTTTTTTTTAGTTCAACAAAAGTAAATTTTATAAAAGAATTCTTATTAAGATTTTTTTTTTATTCTAATGCAGCTGGAAAACACATTCTTATTAAGATAGTAATACAATTTAACAGAATTTTTTTTTTCTTTAAGAACAGAAAAAGCTAATGCGTTGTTCATTATTATAAGTTTAAAATATATAGGAAACTTTGATTAGATATCTCTTTTTTCAAAAAACAGCAAACGTTCTGAACGTTACTCATTAATATTTTGATATCCTTCTCTCTGAATTACCATGCAGCTGCTTCACTGATTTGCATTTTTTGTTTATTGCTGCGGCCACTCAATGCTCTTCACCCTCCCCCCCTCCCCTCCATCCACTGCTGAGCTATTGGTTGATGAATGTTCGAAATGTTTTGGTTTCTAGAATATAACAAAAAAAAAAAAAAAAAAAAAAATATCACTTCCTGCTTTAAATTCTATTGGAAATTCTTAGTCACAGATGAGTTTTAGTTCGTGTTTTTAATATTCTTGCGTACAAGTTAGAACAAGGTTATGCAGGCATTGGCGAGTATTGTTCGTGTCTTAACTGTTGCTTTTGCCATTCTGCCTTAAGATTTCAAGCGCTCAATTTTATTTTTGTGGACGCCTGCTGGCCTAACTATGGAAGTCAGTAAAGGCAAAGAATTTGTATTTACTTGGACGATTGAAAATTTCAGTTTTTGCATTCAGAGTTGTCAAAACTGGTTTGAAAGCCCGCCGCTTATTGCAAGAAATATGGAAAATTCCAGATGGATTATATTACTGTATCCTAGAGGCATTATTGATGAGAATTATATATCCGTTTATCTTAAACATGTGGATGGTAATCTGAGTGGTCAGAAAATTAGTTTCGAATTTCAGTTGATTGGTTTTAATGACTCTGTTAGACGAGATGTACATTTATGTCAAAAAAATGTACTGCAGGGCTTCCCACTTTTCCTTCTAAGAGATGCAATCGGCATGAATAAAAGAAACAGAGACTTTTATTTACCTCATGATACATTCAGATTACGTTGCAGATTATGGTATTCGGGCACTGAGATTGTTGAGTATGGGCAGTGCTCGGCCAAAACTCTAATGGGAGTGGAACGATTGTGCTTAGTTTGGGATCTGCAAGAATTCAGCACTCTTCGAGCGGATCTGAAGAAAACTCTTCCCTTTACATCAAGTAGTGCATGTCCTTTGGTGTCAATGAGTCTCTTTTGGACTTATAAAATTTATTTTACTGACGAATTGACTGTTGAAATTGCGGTGAAGACAGCAGTTAACACTGTGTGCTCATGCAAAATATCAAACGTAGCCATTGAAGGAAAAACCATTCCACTCATTGAAACTGAAAAATATTTTTATCTTAGAGATGATGTGCAGATTTGGTCACTACCACCATTATTTTCTAAACGACATTTGATGACTAGGAAAGATGCGTACTTAAGTAATGGTACATTGTCTCTGAAATGCGAGTTCACCTTCTCCACAGGTTATTTGACTCATGGTACTTTGGAAACGTACAATGGACCAAAAATTTTTCATTCAGTTGGCGAAGATTTCCATAATGTGAATTGCCCAAATTTTGTTAAGGCGGAATCTATGAATGAACTGAAAAATGATTTGGAGTTCTTGTATACTAAAAATATCAACTGCGATGTGAACCTCAGAATCGAGTCTGAAGTAATCCCCGTGCACAAAGCTATTTTGAGCGCCAGGTCTCCTGTCTTCAGAGCTATGTTTTCTCATGATATGAAAGAAAACGTGAGTGGATTTGTAGATATCTTAGATATCGATTTGAAAACAATGCGTCTGATGTTGACATACATGTACACCAATAATTTTAAAGATCTTGATGGGACAAATGTACAAAAACTGTACATCGCAGCTGACAAATATGCATTGTTATCCTTAAAAAAACGATGCTCATTGTATATGTTAAATCGCATCACTGCAGAGAATGCTTGCCATGTCTTAGCTATGGCTGATATGAATCGGGATCTTGATTTCAAAACCTCTGTTCAAGACTTTATTGTGCGTAATTGTGAGGAAGTATTCAGTACATCTGCATGGAAAATTTTTATAAGCACTCATAGTCACTTAGCCGCAGAAACAATGCATCTGAAATACTTGAAAGAATAGATAACTGGTTTCTATACAAGGATTATTAAGTATTTCATTTTAATTCTTGATAAAGTGTTCAATTCAAGTCTTGGAATCTCAAATCATGCTTTAGCTAACGAAAATATTGATTAGCTGTAAGAATAATAAAAATAATGGTAAACTTTTGAAACGTAAATTAATATCTGATAACATTACTTTATTTAAATTAAATTGATTTTTTTTTTTTTATTATTGCGAATATTTTATTAACTACCGTTTAGAAGAGATTGTTTTAATCTTTAATCTAATGTTTTTTTCCATTTTAATTCTTCAACTTTCATATTATAATTATTTTAAATATTTAATCTAAAAGCATTGTTTTTATATTATGTTATATAATATGATATTTAATACTATATATATATATATAATTTTTTATGAAACTAAATCTTTAAATAAAGAAATTTATTTTGTACGGAAATTTTTGATTACATGTATTAAGTTATTGTTTATACTAGGAATACATTTATTTTTATGATTATTTTCATGTTAATCCTCCCTTATTATTGGTGAGAAATATAATCCGTAAATTATTCCTTGTTAACTAACTAATTTAAGTTTAGGTTCTTATAAAATGTTACTTTCTTATAATGGTAATTGATAATCTGATCCTAGGTATTAAACTCAATAAAAAAATTATAGTTATCATTATTTAGTACCTTTTTTTTTTTTTTGCTTATTTTAGACAAAATCATATATTTCTTTATTTATTCTTTTTTATATTTTGTAATTCGGTGTGAATTTTTAATGAATATTTTAATAGCTTAATTAAGATTTATATCAAAAATAATATCATATTATATTATTTTTAGTAAATGAAACTGCGGTATTTTATAAGAAAATGCAGATTTTATCATAAATCTATATATTGCATTTTCATAAATTTATTATGGTAAAATCTTTAGTTAAATTAAAGCTTAATATGTTAAAGTTTAATTTTCTTAAGTTTCTCTTAAAAATATTACAGCATCAAATTCAAGAAAAAATAAGGTAATTTTAAATTCATTTATATATAATATTAATCTGTATAAAAGAAGTTTTGTAGATATGTGTGAATAATTTTTTTTAAGGAAATAGTATTTTTTCACATTTTGATTTTTTTTTCTGTGATAATTCCCTTAACAATTTGTTAGGAATAAAATGTTTATTATTTTCAGAATGATGCATATGCAGTACATTTAGATTATTCATTTTTTTTTAATAACTTCCAGTTTATTTACTAAAATTATGTGTCAACAAATATTCTTAAAAGAAATGGCAAATTATTAATCAAAAATAAAATATAGTAATTTAATCTTCTTGCATCATAAAGTTATCATTTTAGAAATGCGGAATTATTTTATTATTAAAAGTGCTCAGTTTTTATAAAATAACAAATATATTTTATAGGTTGTTAATTTTAAATAGTCTCGAGAATTTTAAAAAAAGAATTAAAATATTAACAAAAACAAATTAATAAATTTAAAATGTGTGTATAGTATTTTTCATTAATGTAAAATAAAAGAGATTTTCTTTTCAAAACAAAAAAATAGATATCATTAGAATTTTATTAAAATAAACATATATGACACTACATAAAATGTATAACTTTAGATGCATATACTACTATAACCTTGATATAGATAGTTGCAAATACAGTAAAAATAAGTTGCAAATAAAATCACTAAGAATCTCTTGTAAATTTTTTTTTTATTCTTTGCGCTTATTTTGAAAATTGCTTTTTATACTTTTTTCTTGACCTTTCATTTCTGTTCTTAAAAAATAAAAACTTTTTTTTGTTCTTAATTGTTATAAAATTCTTATCATAAAAATTAAAGTTTCTTACAAGAATATTAAAATAAATTACGGGAATAATATGCATACAATATAAATAATTGTAAGAACTAAATTATGTAGCAAATTTCATTAAGAAACATCTCAAATAACATTCTAAATTCTTTTAAGATTATTTATAAAATGTCATTGAAATTATTTTAATATATTTATTCAAATTGTCTTTTTTAATTATGATTTTTAATGTATTAGATATTTTGTATTTGCGATTGAAAATGTTTCCTTGATTCCTTAATACTTTTTGCCGTTATTTTTTCATAATAAAATTACCAAAATTAACTCTGTTCTGGATTTTTTTTTCTATTCTAGTTAGGACGAATCGGTTATATCTGACAATTTATTATGAATTATATCAATCTAAAACAACATGTAGTGCGATTTTATGTTTGCTAATTTAAGAATGAGTATCATTGTGCATAAGATATTTCATTTTTGTAGTTTGAAAAACTTTTAAAACCACAGTAACTGCTGTAAGAAAGAATGTTTCGTAGTCAGCCAAGAATTTGATTTGGCTTGTCGCTCTACGGTCATTTTTTGCATATTTTAGGATAATTAAACCGGTAATTAAACTACAGTTTAATGTGGATTCCGAACTACTAACAAACATCCATGCCGAGATTCGAATCTGAAGCCTGTGGTACGAAAGACCAGAACGCTAGCCAATTGGCCATCAGGTCATCTCAGCCAAAAAGAACGGTACCAATGCACCACTAATACAGACAATCACATAAGTCAATATATGTAATTATAAAAAGTTAAAAGATGCAATATGTTTTATATTGAAATATAAATTGTCTTCATCTATATTTATATAAATAAAAAACACTTGAAATTTGTGTACATACACAAGGAAAATTAAAAAGCTAGCATAGCTAATGCAATTGGAAACTATTAAATATCGTGTAAGCTTGTCTTTGTCTATCAATGATATCCTTGCAGTCTCCCAGGCATTGTAGCAATAAAACTTTATGTAGTATTTGGCATAATTTCAGGCCACGATTGAAACAATGCATTTTTTTAGGAATCTTTATCTCGGACTTGTATTTATTTTTTAAATCTTCTGTCAAGCTCATACCATACGTGTTCGATGGGGGTTCGAATATGCAATTGAGGAGGTGTAAATTTTGTAAAGGAGCCATAATCTCACAATTTTCAATGTGTGTTTAAGTGTCCTGTTCAAATACTCACTGGCTTCTAAACTGTAGACAGTCAACAGATAACTGCACATTATCTTTCAATATCTTCAAATATTTGAAACGATTCATTGTACCTTCAATCAAAATATACCTTCAAACGATTCATTGCACCTTCAATCAAAATATACCTTCAAACGATTCATTGTACCTTCAATCAAAATATACCTTCAGACGATTCATTGTACCTTCAATTAAAATATACCTTCAGACGATTCATTGTACCTTCAATTAAAATATACCTTCAGACGATTCATTGTACCTTCAATTAAAATATACCTTCAAACGATTCATTGTATCTTCAATTGCAACATACCTTCACACAATTCATTGTATCTTCAATTACAACATACCTTCACACAATTCATTGTATATTCAGTTAAAATATACCTTCAAACAATTCATTGCATCTTCAGTTACAATATACCTTCTAACAATTCATTGCATCTTCAGTTACAATATACCTTCTAACAATTCATTGCATCTTCAGTTACAATATACCTTCTAACAATTCATTGCATCTTCAGTTACAATATACCTTCTAACAATTCATTGCATCTTCAGTTACAATATACCTTGTAACAATTCATTGTACCTTCAGTTACAATATACCTTCTAACAATGCATTGTACATTCAGTTACAATATACCTTGTAACAATTCATTGTACCTCCAGTTACAATATACCTTCTAACAATTCATTGTACCTTCAATGTAAATTTCCCAGCGTCAACAGCCTATTTTGATCTCCAAACCATGACTCCATTTCAAACCCTACTTCACTGTTGGTACGGCATTTATGAGTTTAAATTCTTCATTTCTGAGACATAACACTTTGGCATGTCCGTTAATTCCGAAAATATAACTACTCTCATCGTTATAAAGGACATTTTTCAAAAAATAAAAATCCTTGTGGATATATTCGTAAAGCAGATTGCCATCAAATCTTCGAGATCGAATGGATTGTCGTTGCATTTCGTCTGCATTAACACACTTGAGTTGTCGCCGAAACATATTCTTGATTGAGGAGAGGACAATTTCGGATGCAACCTTCCTTTCATTGCTAGAGCATCTTAGTCATTCAAAATCCTTGGAAATCCATTTCGCTGCTTGTTACAAATATCCTGCCTGTTTATTCGTTATCCCTTACAACTAGGGATTGCAATATCGGACCAAAAGTTCAATACCGGTATACGGTATTTTTTAGATCTTGATACCGGTTTTAATACCGATAGTAGAAATTTTAAAAAAAGGAATAAAAGGTGTGTTTTATTTGTCAGTTTTATTAGAGAATGTAAATATGACAAAAAAACTCTCGAAATGGCAAAACCATCTAATGCTGTCATATTACTTATAATTTCATCCAAATTATCTTTTTTTTATTTCAAAATAATCTAAAATCCCTGATGGCTTGGGCTTAGAAACTGTACTTAAGTTTGTATCTTCAAGGCAATTAGATTCTTTCCTCTTTAACGAATTTGTATCATGTTTCGTTTTTAAGTCCGCTTGTATTTCCTCCATTCAATTTAATAACTCTTGAATATTTTTTACATTGTGCCACCATATTCTTTTCACCATATAAATAATGAAACCAAACCGACATATTATCAACTGATTTTTTATGTTCTTTAAAGTTATCCTCATTCATTATTATGGGATATTATTTATGAGTATATATATAATAAATCTGAAAAATATTTTGAATTCCAAAGTATGATGTGCAAATACAATGGGAATAACAAACTCACCAGTTTAAAAAATAACGAAATATTACACACTTTCTTCACAACTACAACCTTGTTTTTACAGATTAGAATTTTGAATAAGAATTTCACAGGTAAGAATTCTTTTATAGATAAGAATTCTAAATTTCTAGTAAATAACGAAAAACCGATTTTGTGAATACCGGTATTACACAATTGCACAAATAGCTCAAAATACCGGTATTCGGTATACCGGTATTGCAATCCCTACTTACAACAGTTTGAACTGTAGACCGACTTTACCTAACATCTTTTTTTTTTTTTTTTTAAACCGTAAAAGTTTTATTGTGTTCGACTGAATTATCAAATTCGAAACGCCAACACCAATTATCTGTCTTGGAAACCTTGTTACTGGAACAGTAAAATTAGAGGGTGGCAGAGCGTGCCAATTGTAGCTGGTATTTTTGTAGTGTGTTTATTTTTTTTGTAAATATGCTTAATTTTAATTGTGTCGTAAAATTAAATTGAATGTAGATTGTGTAATATACAGTGTTATGATAGGTATAACACTTATAACGGACACCACAATCTTTGATTCACCTCATATATTAAGTAATGATAACGAAATAGCATTTTAATTTTTTTTTTAAATTACGTACAAGGTCGTTATTATTCAATTCCTTTTATTAGCTCACACTCTCCCTATATGTATATATATATCTTGTTCAAATTTTCAATCGTTCATAAAATACTTTTTATTCATCCACTCACGTTCAAATACATTTCTTTTGAACTTGTAGTGGATGACACGTGATGTTATTACAGTGTTTTCAAACATTAATTCAGTAATTAAATTTAATGAATTAATTTTAGTTTTTTTAAGATGTAAGTTGCATATATCTACTAATAGAAGGCGCCAGATAAACTTTAAAAAATGAATGAAAATTATTTATAAAGGACTTTGTGCGATATAGTGGAAAAAAATAGGAATTGACTTCAAATTTTTTTTTATATTACTAGTTTTTATTTCTTGCTAATTATTTTTAACATAATATTCCATTCCTTTTCTCAGAAATTATTTGTATAAGCCATATACGATGTGAAAAGCTAGCTAGCAATAATATAATAGTTTCCTTTTCAGAAAAAAAAATATATATATTCATGCCCAGAGTGTCTATTCCCGTAAAAAAATTGTCAACATCATCTTATCTCAAAGTATTATTCCGGAAAATGCTGGATTTCTTTTTATACCTGTTCATAAGTTTTGAGAACAACGGAAATTCTGTGACAGAAGAACGTCAGAAAGACTTTCACATGCGAAATGTTGCGTTGAAAAGAACACTAAAATCACCTGGAATAGTTATTGGATCAATAGACATGTTATTCCGAAAAAGGCAGTTACTTTTTATTGTTGCCTTTTATCACTTCATATGGACTTTTATGTGACAAAATGCATTTGTTTCAGTGCTTCGTCTTGTAAAAATTGTCTTATATATATATGAATGGTTAATTGAAGCTGTGTTTGAAGATTATATAAAGATTATTTTTATAAACTGTTTTTATTGTAAAAGTTTATTGGAATTTAAAGTAAAATTAGTAATAGTACATATAATCAAATATTGCATGTTTATAAAATACTAATTATTCAGTTTTCTAAGTTAGAAAAATTTTAGGGCCTGAATGGCCGAGTGACTAGAGCTCTGGCACTCGGTGCCACAGGTTTCGGGTTCGAATCCCGGCTGTGCCATGGATGTTTGTAGTGATTCGGGATCCACTTTAAGCCGGTATAATATGACCTTAGAGAGTTGGGAGTATAGCTGACAACCCTACCTCATAAAAATGTTAGCGTCTCGGAGCCAAGTCAGACTTATACGTACGGGTGCTCCATCACAACAGAAGGTACCTTATTTATCTCCAGTCATCAGTTCACACGGGTTCGTGGGCTTGGTCTAGATGTCTACCAAGTGGGATAAGAAAGAACACAACAACACATTTTTATCATGGCAAACTCATTATCTACAATAATGCCACCCAGATAGAGTAACAGTAAGGTCAGCTAGATTCCAAGACAACAAGATTTCAAGCATCTGCTTGTGTCAAAAAGGGAGACTTGATGGAAATTGTATCAATGAGTCTATCATACTATATAGTTGATTTTTCTTACTTTTCCAGGTATTTTACTGACACTAAATGTACATAAAACATTTTTAAATCCTTACTTTCCCTATCATAGTTCTTCGAAAGATTGATAAGGCCTTTGATAAGGCCTGTTGCAATAATTGTGGAGGAATTTTCATAATCAAGAAATATATATACGTAATGGTGAAATGTGATATTGTGGGAATTGTAAAGGAATATCGTATTAGATGGCTGAGTTTAGATACACTCATGTCCATAAATTAAGGATAATGAAATTCAGGCAAAGAAGGAGACAGAAGCAAAACAAATTTGACTTATTTGTAAAGTCTATTTATTAAAGAAAAGGTAAAGAGCAAAAAATATGCTATATGTTTGACATAATTAATAAAAATTGCAATTTTTACTCCCTGGAGCAAATTTTAAAAAAGAACCTATTTACAAAAAAAAAGTATAACATGATTAGTATGATGGTTAATATGGAGTATGTCTCCCGGACGATGCAATACAACGCCTAGGCATGCTGAGTATCAAATTATCAATCTAATCTTGGACGCCGCAGGAGTGCCACTGGCCTTCCCGAATTAACGGGATTTCAGTGTTGATTGCACAACTACGGAAAGGGAGGATTGAAAAACCACTCTGGGTAACGCAAGCAGCCCTTTGGCTGAGTTCACTGTTGTTAATCAGTGATAATCACTGGGTCCGTTCCGCTTTGAGAGTTGTCTGGTGCATATCAACACACCAGAATGGCTCTCAATCGTGAGGAATTCTAGGAACTCTTGCTTTAGGACTTTTTGAGTGGTTTATGGTGAATAGCATGTATTCCATGCTTTCCGCCAGCAACCGCTCTACTAAAACTACTTAAAAAAATCTAATATATAATAAAAGGAAAATTAAAATGAATTTAGACAACTTGAGAAAATAATTGCAGTTATATAAATATGTACAGTAGAATTGTTGACACAAGGTTCTTAGTGATATGTACTATGAATAGTAAATAGATAAACATAAACTGTTAAGGGATATGGTTACATCACAATATTATTGACATGTTTATGGTTTTTATTGTGTGATATAGTCTATATTTTGCGTTACAAAGTCCATAACCTTGATAATTTTTTCTTTTATTTTTTTGGAGATTGCTGCTTTTTTTGCCCAGGCTTCATATGTTTCTGGGTTTGATTGCAGTGCATGATTTGAGTCTGTTAGAGAGCAAGAGAATAGATAATGATCCGGTGTGCCTATTTCGCCACAAATGCAATTGTCCGTATCTTTAATGTTAAACCTGTATAGGTATGCTGGAAAGGGACCATGGCCCATAACAAAGTAATTTATATTTGTGTATGTTGACATTTTTGTGGACACTTTTGGGAGAAAGTGATGAGTTCTTCTTCCTGTGATCCCATTGTCCCATTCTTCTTGCCATATCTTGAGGCTGTTGGTTTTTAGTTCTCGTTTTAGTAGGCTTGTTGGTTTTTTTATTTGGGATTGATGTGTATTTTTCATTGTTGCTTCTTTGGCTAGAAAGTCGGCGCGTTCGTTACCTTTGTTGCCTGCGTGTGCTTTAATCCATAGTAGGCTTATTGATTTGTTGTTGATTGTGTTTAGTGTGTTTCTGAGATCTTGAACCTGGCTATTTGTATTGAAAAATCTGTTGATGGCTATTATAGATGATAGGCTGTACGTAAAGATGTTGATTCTTTTATATTTTGTGTTTTTTATCCATGTTAATGAGTTCAATAATGCATTTAGTTCTGCTTGGAAGACTGAGTTATTGCCTTGGAGTCTCTCTTGCCATGTGTGGATTTCTATGTCGTTGTCCATTGCTACAAAAGCTGAGCCTACCCTATTATCCATTTTTGATCCGTCTGTGTATATTTGAAGATCACTATTTCTTTGTTCTGTATTTTTTAATATTTTTGATGGTTTGGCCCATGGAAGTTCGCACCACTGTGATATTGATTCTTGATAATCATTCTGTAGATATGTATGTTGGTGGAATGTTGCATTAATTTTAAGTCTTGTGATTTGTGTGAATGTTGCTTCCCTTTTTGCTACTAAGTAGGTTGGCTCTAGACCACTTAGTATTAATAAAGCTGAGGTTGGAGAGGTTCTATAGCCGTTAGTTATTTTTAATGCAAATTGTCTCTGTATTGAGTTGATATGATTAATTTTTCTTGTTGTAAGGTTATCGGCCCATATTGATGCTGCATAGCATATAATCCTCTCTACCACTGATTTATACCATAGTCTGGTGAATTTGGGTTTAATACCCCATCCTCTTCCTGACATGGTTGCTAATTTGTTTGATTTGATTAGAAGGGTGCTTTTAAGATGTTGGATGTGAGGGAGGAAGCTTAGATTCTGATCTAATAGAACTCCTAGATATTTGAGTGTTGAGTTACATTTAATGGTCCTGTTGCTAAATTTCAATATTGGTTTTCTTTTTACTGTTCATTTTTTCCCAAATACTATTGCTTGGGTTTTGTCCTCTGAAATCTTTAGTTTTTCTTTTATTGCCCAGGATTGAAATTTTTTAAGAGCTGTTGTTGTTTTTGTTTCTAATGACATTCTATTGTTGGCGCTTATAATAAATATGAAGTCATCTGCGAAGGCTTGTAATTTTACATCTTCTTCCCAGGTTTCTTTTAAAATTAGATTTGCTATTAATGTCCACAGGAATGGGCCTAGGCATGATCCCTGTGGGTAGCCTTTTTGTAGGTCGTGAATAATTTTTCTATTTCCATGGTTGAATTCTATTTTTCTATTTTTTAGGTAATCACATATAATGTTTATTAGGTCTTGCGGGCAGTTGTCTTCTTTTAATGTCTTTATTATAGAAGGCCACCACAGTGAGTCAAATGCTCCCTTGATGTCAATGGATATTATTATGGTGTAGAAGTTGCGTGCTTTGTTTGAATAAATCTTTTTCACTAGATTATGGAGGGCTTCTAAATCCAAATTGGTTTTTATGAATTAGGTTGTTGCTGTTGTAGTGAAATTGCAGTCTGTTTAGTATTAGTTTTTCGAAACACTTGCCAAGTATTGGGAGAAGCGTGATTGGACGATATGAAGAGGGAATTGTAGGGTCTTTATTGGGTTTATTGAAAAGGATTACTTCTCCGTATTTAAAAGAAGTCGAAAAGCTGCCCATCATTATACATTTGTTATAGAGTTGCAGCATCTTTGCTGGGTCTAGCTTGTAGAATAGGGTTAATATTCTGCCATCTGGTCCTGGAGCTTTGTCTTTAGATATGATTTTGACTATGTGGTTGAGTTCTTCTTGCGTGAAGGGTTGAGACTGTTGAGTGGTGGCGTTGGTTTGTCTTATTCTGATTGAGATGGTCCTAATTTCATTTTGCTGATAGTTGTCTTGTTGCTCGTTGTCGTCTTGGAAGTTAAAATGTGTTTGATGTTTTCCTCGCTTGAGTTGTTGGTTGTTGTGCTGTGTAGGATTGGAGGCTGAAAGAATTTATTGAATGCGGCTTTGTATGTTTGTCCGTATGGGGATTTTGCTTCGTAGCAGAACTTTTTCCACGAATTTGATTTTTCTTTATTTATTAGCTTTTTTAGAATTGCTTTTTCTTTTTTATGTTGGGAAGTCCAGAATATTTTTTGATCCTTGTCTTTTTGTGATTGGGCTCATCTTCTCATTGCCCTTGTTCGTGAACGTTGTTTTTTTATATTGTCATTCCACCATGGTGTTGGTTTGGCTGTATATTTTTGGTTTTTTCTTATGAATGCTATTTCTGCTGATTCTTGTAATGCGGCTGTTATGTCTGAGGCTGCTTTTCTAATTCACCCTTATTATTTATTTGATTTAAGTCTATTGCAGGTAGCTTTCCTTTTAGTTGTTGGTTAAAATTTTTATAGTTTCCGTATTTAGTTTTAAATCTGGATATTATTGGAACATTTACTTCACTGTTGATATTGAAGATTATTGTTTGATGGTCACTTCCTATTTCAAGGTCTTCTATTTTCCAGCTGGAGATTTTATTGTATATTTTTGTGGTGCACAGGGTTAAATCTGGCCACCCTACTGCATTGTCTCTGGTGAAGGTTGGTTTTGAGCCTTGAGGGTTTATTATGAATAGGTTTCTGTGAGATATGAATTCTATGAGATCTCTGCCTCTCTGGTTCTCTGAGCTGTAACATAATATTGTGCTGTGTGCGTTAAAATCTCCAAACAGTAGTTGGTTGGTGTTGTCAGGAAATTTTTGTTCATAGTACTGGATTGGAATATTTATTTCTTCTGACGGAGATGCGTAGAGGGATGTCATTAATAGATCTTCTCCTTCAAGTGGAATTGTGATTGAGATGCTGTCTGGTGCTTTGTCTGCTATTGTAAATGAATGATGACCTTATGATTATTGAGACTCTTTTTGTGGTGCTTGTTATTTGTTTCCATCCTGTGCGGACTCCTGGGATTTTGTCTGTTGAATAATCAATCTGATCTTAGGGAATAGTACACCACTCATCAAGCAATGCCCTCCGAAATTCCGGTTGACAGGTGGGAGGGTGTTCACGGCATTCGTCTACAATGTTTGCACGGTGAGGACGGGTGTTGTCATCCATAAACAGAAATTCAGCACCCATGGCGCCCCGAAACAAACGTACATGTTGTTCCAGAATGACATCCCGATAGATGTGGCCTATCATCGTTACACTCTGAACATGCAGGTCAGTTCTGGAACCAAGAATAATTCCTCCCCAAACGAGCCATCCTGCACCACCGTAACGGTGTCGATTAATGGTGTTCTCTTGGTAGTAACGGGTATCTGGCGCTCTCCATATGAAAGTCCGGCGAGAATCAGACTGCAAACTAAACCTGGACTCGTCGGAAAACATCACACAAGACCACTGTTGCGGTGTCCACAATGCATGCTCTCTACTCCAGGTTAATCGCAGGAGACAGTGAGTTGCGGTAAATGGAACACCGGCTTACGAGCATATAGACCAATGTGCTCTAAGCGTCTGTACACGGTCTGCCTTGAAACTGTCGTACCGGTAGCTGAAGAGAGCTGACGAGACAGGTCTGATGCTGTGCTCCGTCTGTTTCTTTTGGCAGTAACTGCTAAATACCGGTACTCATTCGGCATTTTAACTTGGGGGCGACCTATGCTGTAACATCTACTCACATTACCATCATCTTGGAATCGTTGCCAAAGCCCGGAGATGATACTCTGGGCCATTCCAAGTTCCTCGGATACTTCCAGCTGGGTACGTTCACATTCCAGTCGTCCGATAATTCTACCACGTAAAAAATCATCCAAATGCTTCCTTTATGCCATAACTATGCGGTTATTGCACTAAACGTCTTTTAAAGCGCTTGTGAACAATTTTACTGCTTTGCCACCATTCCTTATATACCCCTCTCTTACACTCTCGTCATTGTGACGAACTATCCGCGCCATCAGGTGGTTTCCTGTAATTTGCATATTCTTCTTCAAGATGTGTGTGATAATTCTACAGGTGAAATTTTTAGTTTAAAGTTCAATTTCTGTATGATTCTGAATTATCCTTAATTTATGGACATGAGTGTATATATGACAATGCACTTCCAGTTAAAACGGTAACTTTTCGGCAATTGAGGAAATAAGGAAGAAGATCACTCACAAGGTGGATTAATGATGTCAAAAAGGATCTAAAGTTAATTGGAATCATATAACTTCAGATCTTGATTGGCGCCGGATAGGGTCAGATGAAAGAAAAATGGAGTGACAGCCTTGACCTGTAATAGGCTATAATGCTTAAGCAGAAGAAGAAGAACTTATTTCTAAAATTTCTGTTCTTGAAAAGAATATTGATTATACAACTTAAAGAAAATTGAAAATTAACAGACTAACTAAATAGAGGTATAAATAAATAACTCACACAAATAAGTTTAATAGATATTACAGACAATAAATTATTATAATTTTTAGGGTAAACAAACAATGAATATTAAAAATGTTTATTTATATAATAAAGTCCAGACTTGGGCCCTATTTGTCACATGTGCAGCTTGCGTGAAAAGAGGATCAAGTTTCAAATCCACTATTGACATCTGTTGCAGTCATTGAGCTTAGAAATGGGAAACTTGGTGGTGATTGTGACAACATGTGTAAAGAATCCTGCGTCGATTTTCAAGCTGCCTGGCAAGAGTTTTCCGTGTCCTTCTAATGGTCCTCCTAAAATGCATCCTCCTCCCCTCTACAACCCTCAGTGAGTTGTTCGTGGCATAGCTCAATAGAATACAAGGTTCACCGATGATTTATTCAGAAGAAAACACCGAGAATAAATCTAAATATTCTTCATAATGCATCGGATGGTCCTGCTAATGCATACATACACTGAAGTGACAAAAGTCATGGGATACCTCTTAATATCGTGTCGGCCCTCCTTTCGCCCGGCGAAGTGCAGCAACTCGATGTGGCATGGACTCCACAAGTCGTTGGAAGTCTTCTTCAGGAATATTGAGCCAAGCTGTCTCGATAGACGTCCATAATTGTGAAAGTGTTGATGGTGCAGGATTTTGGGCACGAACAGACCTCTCGATGATGTCCCATAAATGCTCGATGGGATTCATGTCGGGCGATCTAAGTGGCCAGATCATTCGTTGGAATTGCCCAGAATGTTCTTAAAACCAATCGCGAACAGTTGTGGCCCGGTGACATGGCGCATTGTCATCCATAAAATTCCCATCGTTGTTTGGGTACATGAAGTCCATGAATGGCTGCAAGTGATCTCCAAGTAGCTGAACATAAGCATTTCCAGTCAATGTTCGATCCAGTCGCACCAGAGGACCAAGTCCATGCCATGAAAAAACAGCCCACACCATTACGGAGCCACCACCAGCTTGAACAGTGCCTTGCTGACAGTTTGCGTCCATGGATTCGTGGGGTCTGCACCATACTCGAACTCTACCATCAGCTCTTACCAACTGAAATCGTGACTCATCGGACCAGGCCACGGGTTTCCATTCATCTAGGGACCAACCGATATGCTCACGTGCCCACGAGAGTCGCTGCAGGCGATGTCGTTCTGCCAGTAAAGGCACTCGAGTCGGTCTTCTGCTGGAATAGCCCAAGAAAGCCAAATTTCTCCGCACAGTTCTAACAGACAAGTCCCTTGTACGTCCCACATTGATTTCTGCGGTTATTTGACGCAGTGTTGCTTGTCTGTTAGAATTTACGACTCTTTGCAGACGTCGCCGGTCTCGGTTGTTAAGTGCAGGCGGTCGACCACTGCGCTGTCCATGGTGGGATGTTATGCCTGAAATTTTATTCTCTCGGCACACTCTTGACACAGTGGATCAGGGAATGTTGAATTCCCTAACGATTTCCGAAATGGCATGATCCATGCGTCTAGCTCCAACTAACATTCCGCGTTCAAAGTCTGTTAATTCCCGTCGTGCGGTCATCATCACGTCAAAACCTCTTCACATGAATATCTTGAACAGAAATGAAAGCTCTGCGAAAGCGCTGCGCATTTATACCTGTTCTACGCGATGCTACTGCCATCTGAAAATTTGCATATTGCTATCCCATGACTTTTGTCACTTCAGTGTATATAGTGCGAAAGGAACCTTGTTCGCATTTTCTTTTAGAATGTGTTGCAGTTCACTGCTAACCGGAGCAAGGACAAATTATGTGCATTATATGTAAACAATCCAATTAGCAGCCAAGTCTCCCGGTTGAAGTTTTACATGTTTTTCTTACACTTCACGTAAATTCGGAACCATTAGTCCTAAAGGTCCACACGGAACACAATTTCTTTCCCTATATCACATCTGTGTGATATAGGGTTATATAAGTGAGATACAAGGTTTACCAACACACATTCACATTCAGAAAAAAGGAGTTAATAAAGGTAACTCGGATATTAATATCTCACTATATAGTATATTAGATATGACATTAAGATATTAGTATCTGTATAGCATATTATTAGATATAAACATATATATCTATATATATATATATATATATATATTATATATTAGTATCTCGGATATATAATTTCCTTCGGCTACTAATATCTCACTTCATATAACATCAGCCAATCGGATGCCCGAGTGAGCAGAAGATCCGGTTCCTAATTGGCTGACAGGATAGCTTGGTATCAAATGGAAAACTCATCTTAAGATAAATTGCTTTCTACAATCAATAGAATTATTCATCTAATTTTTCAATTAAAACGAGTTATATAATTTAATTAACAAGTTTTAAATATAATTAACAAAAAAATTACGAATTAATTCATTTAAAAACAAATATTTTTACAAGTGTAAAAAATAATATAGATATATGTACGTGTACTAGATTGAAAAAAAAATAGTCAAATGAAATTAAATAACATATTGTAAGAGTTAAAGATGTGTTTAAGAAATAAACTAAAAAAAACTTGATACTTAATGGTAATTCATTTCAAATCCCATGTTTTAATCAAGTCAGAGATTAAAAAAAAGGTGTTGTTTTTTCATACGAAGAAATTCCTTCTTGCTAATAGCGTTTTCCTTAATGAATTTGTCACTTAATTAAATTTGCGCGAACAACTTTTTTCCTTTTCAAAACTTTGTTACCATTTGAGCTTCAGCTCTGTTTTTAATTTTCACACCCTTGACATATTTAAAAATCTTGTTCCTAAATTGCGGGCGAAATTAAATCCTTAAACAGCATGAATTAAAACATTGGGGCTTGTAACAGAAATTGCCGAAAGTACTTCAAAATAGTTACAAATTCTTCTGAAAATAGTTTTTCTTTAACTAAAAGTTTTATGGTTTTTTTTGTATTTTACTTTAGAATCTGCGGTGATTGACAATTAGGAATTTATCACACAGCTGAATTGAAAATGAATTTCTTTATTAGTCCAATAATTCATGCTTAAATCATTGATTTTAAAGTTTTGATACATATAAAATAACAAACTGTATTTCTTATTTTCCCATACGGCAGCAAATGTGCATAACATTCGACTAGACAAACGCCATATATGTTAAAAACTTTATAAAAAGACGCAGTAAATTTCTATGAACTGAAAATGATCTTTCATAGGTCTTTTTGGATATGAATAAAATATATATGTATTATATACGAAGAAATGTCAAAAAACATTCAAGTATTCATCTCATATGTTTTAGCATATTGCTAATATATTATTTAATGATAAGAATCTTTTATATTCTGACATTGAGAAAATCTATAAGCTTTCTTTACTGCATTTTAAAGCGATTTTCCAGTTAACGAAGATTTGCCTGTTTGAATTTCAATATAAGAGCTCATGTTTTAGATCTCTCATTATAAGATATCATCATTAAAACAAATTTTATTAATATAAAGTTATATATTTGTGAGGAACCTGATAGCCAAATGACTACCATTCTGGCGCTATGTACAAGAAGTTCCAGGTTCAAGCCCTGCCGATGTCATGGACGTTTGCAGTGGTTCGGAATCTACTTTAAACTCTATGTCCTGGTCTAATATGACTGTTTGGTGTAGGATGGAAAATCCTATCCTTTAAAAAGACAACAACTTCACATGCTTTGGAATCTGCCAGTAGTCCTTAAGCCTTCTTCCACAATGGGGCTGTTGCGACATTGAATAAGAAGAATATATTTATGAACATGTCTATTGAAATACAAAATGTTCCGAACAGTGCTAGATTTATTTAAGTAGGGGCTTGAATGGCAGAGTGTCTGGCACTTAGTGCCACAGGTTTCTGATTCGAGTCCTATTGGGGCCATGGATGTTTGTAGTGGTTCAGAATCCACTTTAAGCCGTTGGTCCCGGTCTCATATGACTGCATCATTCCCAAATAGTATAGGGGCAACTCAGTTCTAGTGGTGTGGTATAGTAATAGTAGTAGATTTATTCCAAAACATGCTTGAAATTTAGAAAAAAGTTAAATAAATTAATTAAGTATTTTATGTCCATTTCAAGAAAAAAGTTTCAAATGTAATTTTATCTAGAAATTTGCATTCTTATTTATTTGTTTATTATTAATACAATGGCAAAAGATTTTTATTTATTATTTCCTACTGATAACTCAAATATAGTTGATGTAAATATAGTAAATCATATATAGTAATAGTAAATCATATGTCATGTATAGTAAATCATATATAGTATAACTCAAATATAGTTTTGTGTAAATTCCTAACAAACGTATTTATTGAATTTTTTAAAATTCATAGAGTAAATAAAATTATTTATCAATAGAATGTCATTAAAGTAGTATTTTATTGTTTATAATTGGTTTACTTTTATAAATGCAATCAATTGTCATTTGTCATGAGTGAAATTTACTCTAATTTAAAAATCAAAAAACCTTTCGAAAATTTTGTTTCATGATAGTTTTATTAATTTGCTATGTTTTTGATGTGCGATACTTAATTTGGTACTCCCATTAATTGGATTTTAAAATATATCTAGTTCACTAATTAAGCTATTAACTAAAAGTTTTCAAAAAATTTATTCCCTATAATTCTTTGGTAAATTAGTTTACGAAATTGAAACAATAAAATTTCATCACAATTAATTTAATTCAAATTATTTTAATGAAGTATATCTACTAATTTTAGCTTCTAAAAGGAAACTGATGAATATGGATAAATTGAATTTTTTAAAAATTAAAATTACACTAATTTAAATAGTCAGTATGTGTTTCAGATCTATTTTCCAAAAACGTTTTAGAAATGGAAAAAAAAACAAAAACCTTTTTGATTGTCTATTTTTAAAACATTTAATTTTACATAATATCATAGTTACTAAAATATTATAATTTTAAACTTTATAAAAATCCTTTATTTGTAAAAACTGAAATTTGTAAAAATTGTAAAGAAACTGTATGACCTAAAAGCATGAAATCATTTCTTTCTATCTTCTATTTATGCTTATGGTCACATATGTTCAATTTATTTCTTTGTTTATATGCATTTTTTGGGTGATTTTTTTTCTGGTTCGTTAAATATTATCAAATTAAAAAATTTATTTTGATAATATCAAAAACAATCATAATTTTTTCCTCTTCACTTTAAAAACATTTTCTTTAAGAAATTCATTATTCTTCATTTAACAATCAAATAAGCGTAATTCATCCATGAGAAGATCAGCCAGTTGTCGCTTTTACAATCTTTTTTAAGGACATATTAAAAAAAGAAATATGTATATTATTTTAACTGAAAGATGCATATTTTTTCAATTCTGTTGCTTTCTGATTTTTCTTATAATTATTAAAAAAAATCTTCTTTTATTCAATTAAAAACTATGCATGATTACAGTTGATTGAATATTATATTCATCATTTTTCAGTTGATAATTTTATTTCGTTGTCAACACTTCAATTAACTAACATCTGTCTTTTTTTATCTCTTTCTTTATTAAAAAAACCCAGGAACTGCAATTATAAATGATTATTTTGATCCCCCCTGTTGTTACTTATTAAAATTCTCGACAAATACAGCAATTGTTAAGTTAAACACATGTCCAAAAGATAAATACTATATTTGTTTTTATGTTTTCTAAAATTGTCTTTTATTCTGTTTCCCATTAATTTCATTCCATTCACACGCAGATTTAAGTGCTAATTTTGCCTGACTCGTGGCTCAGTGCCACGGTGCGCAGCTGGTGGGCTTCAGGGCTGAGATTCAATCCGCCGGCGGCTTTGTTGTAGACACTGTTTCAAAAAAGCGAGGCGAATCGATGGTGTATCTGATGGACTACCTGGTAGGACTTTTCCGTGTTTTCTCTCATACGATACACAAATGCAGGATAGTTCCCATTAAAAGTCATTTTATCATTAGTTGCCATTAAAAGTCATTTGCACTACACTCTTTCTTCAGCGACACGGAGCCAAGTCAGACTTCTACTTACGGGTGCTCCATAACAACAGAAGCTGCCCCCCTCCTTCCCTCCACACATGAGTAGATCATTCATGGGATGTCCGTTCCAAATTGAGGATTAGACGCAACAGACACATAACTAATTTTTATATCTTTTAGAATTGGCATTCATAATTCTTTTTTTTTCTTTCTCATCTGCATTGTATTTGAAAATTGTATATAATTTCTAATGGGAGATATTATAATTTTACACTGTCAGATAATTTCAATATTAGAAATAATGCAAGTTTTAAAATACTAAATTCCTAATGATAATGATATTATATTATAATATCTAAATTTTGCTTCTCTACATCTCAAAAGAATGGTGATAATTTTCATTAATCTATATAAATCGAAATTTCCTTTTATGTAAAAATAAACTGCAAAGTCAGCGTTAGACAAGATATTTCAAATTAAAAAAAAATGCAATTTCTGTAAATGTGTAAATTTCTGTTTATGTTAATATAATTTTAAAACAGAAATATATTTTCACATCCAATCCATCACTTCAACATCAAAATTTTGACTCAAACTCATCGTGGGAGCAAGTTCCACAAAAACCGAAAATGAAAGCATGGCTTTTCTGAAATCTGTCACGGATATTTGACAAGAATTTATTATTCCCCCAAATGATCAAAAAGACCAAAGACTCCCGGGGGATCACCGGGAAATGTATCACCCCAAAACACAAAAACTCGAGCCAAAAACTTTTCTCGAAGAATAACTTTCAATTCTTTATCAGTCTTTCACGGGCAGGATCAACTCTTTTTAGTGATTGGCTCTTGCCTTCTAGGATCCGTTCTTTCTCCAGGCACTCATGGGAATCTTTTGACTAACTCGGCGATTCTTTGATAAGGGCAACACAAAATCAACAACGACGTTTTTTTTCTGCTTTTGTGTGGAGGATGAAAGGAAAAATTTCGGCCATCTGAAAGTTTTTCTTGTCAGGTTATAGTTGATTCTAAATAATCGGGAGTGCCCGAATCTTTTTACTCTTCTTAATGTAATTTCTTTTGAGCTGGAACGTATTTGGACTTTAAAAGAGTCGAACACATTTTGACATTAATTTCCATGGAGTATTTTTATGTGTTCTTTACTAAACATTAACATGCACTGCCTGTAGAAAATTTAATTATGCATAATTCATTACACAGGATATTCTTCTTTTTCTTCATTGGCACAACAGCCTCATGGTGGGCTAAGGCCGCCTACTGGTAGATTTCGAGACATGAGATGCTTTTCTTTTTACGAGACAGGGTTGTCAGCCCTACAGTCTGTAATATTAGGCCGGGACCTACGATTTTAAACTGGATTCCGGACTAGTACAGACATCCATGGCACTGGCGGGACTCGAACTCGAATCCTGTAGTAGCTAACGCCAGCGTTCTAATCACTCGGCCATCAGAGGCCAGATTATTCTTATTATCAGTAATACTTTTAAGTATTTAATTATTATTATTTCTTAGCCCACTTGATTGACAGAAACATCTAGACCAAATCCAAGAACCCGTGTACTTCTTAAACAGATGAGTCATGAAAACAGCAGCATCGTTTGCATCCTTGCGCTCAAAGACATGGGGTATTATAAGGGAGAAGTCTGACTTTACCCCCACTCGGTTATATTCATAATCACTAGGTACCCATTTTAGTCGAATTTTATTACATGGACTACAGTGGGGCTATTCTAACCCTACCCACACGGGGAGTATTTACGTATAAGTAAGAATAAATATTCATATAAAATCTAAGACAGAATTGACTAAATTGCTAAGTATATACACTACTACTACTACTACGCCATCCACATCACTGTGCCTAGATCTGAGTTGCTCCTTTACAGTTTGGGAATGATGTTGGGGAGAGAAATCTGGCAGGGCTCCGTGATGCTCTTACAGTCATATGAGACCCAGACATACGGCTTAAAGTGAATTCCTAACCACTACAAACAATCATGGCAACGTTGGGACTCAAACCCGAAATCTGTGATTCCGGGGGTCTCTAGCCACTCGGCCATCATGCCTTGCTAACTATATACAGAGCAGATTGACTAATTAAGTAATGCGGTCAGAGGACGTAAACGCCAGCCACTGGACCACGAGTCTAGCGAGATGCTAACATTGTGCCGCTGTCTCCATAATCCAATATGTTCCCTATATACCACTGTGGCACTTCAGCTATTTCGAAGAACTGTAGATGAAAAGTGCTAAACTTCCTTTGTTTTTACATTCCAAATTATGATGATTCAATGTGGGTGAAAAGCAGCAGGTCAACTTCACAGAGCCTGTTTAAACCTTGCAAACGAAACCATACAGAAAGTTTTCTTGCATATGCCAAGTATAGGCACGCTAAAACAATAAGGTGGGATAATCTTTAGACGTATGAAAATTACTGTATAAAGAGAGAAACGCGTGAAAATTCTTACATGCCGTCCTTGGAAGTATCAATTTAAAATTATAGTAGAAAAACAGCAATGTGTATCTGATTCTCAGTTTTTTTACCGTGTGGGATGGACAACCCATGTGTAATCTACTCATGGATGGAGGGAAAGAATGAGTTTCTGTTGTGATTGAGCACTAATAGGTAGAAGTCTGACTTGGCTGCGTGTCGCTGAAGAAGGAGGGTAGTACTTTCCGGGGGTCTTTTAGAAGGAACTACTTTGCATTTGAGTATCGTACAGGAGAAAACTCGGAAAACTCCCTTCGGGTAGTCTGACTCACGAAGCAAGATGCTGAATCGCCATCGAGTCTCCTCCATTTTTGAAACAGTGCCTACAACAAAGCCGCCAGCGTATTGACCCTCGACCCTAATGCTCATCTGCTGCGCGCGTTGCCGTTGTGCCACGAGTTGGGCGGAAAATAGTAGTACAGTATAGTAGGTCTGTTAAACATAAAAAATGCTGAATTTACTATAGATATGATTTTTAGTGACAATAAACCTCCTTTGAAATATGCAACATTTGAAAACTGTAATAGTAAGTCGAACAAACTCAAGCAAATCAAAATTTTACCTAAATAAGGGCAAAATCTATCTTCATGAACTATTTGATCAGTTACAAAAAATTCCTATGTAACGGAAAAACAAATGTCTACCGAAATAACTTTTTCACCAACACATCATAAGAATGTTTTTTAGACATCTATCATGACAACCTTTGGTGTTGATGTTAAATCGAGAAATGATACGACATGAAAAATGGCAAGGACATATCCTTAAAAAACAATTTACTGTGAAGGCGCATTTTCATTTTTTAAACATAATATCCCAAAGCTACATCATTAGTTTCCTCTGCGTAAACCAAGAGAAAGCATTTTTATTTCACTCCTCCGCGACAAGAAAAGCTTTGGACTCGTGTCACTCGAGATTAAATAATGGAGTTTCTGGCGAGTAATTAGAGGGGAGTCATTTGTTCGCGTTTGCTGACCGCCCTGAAGCCACTGTTTTCTGCTCTGCTGACGGGTCCATTGTTATTGAACGTGTCCTACGCGAAAATGTCTCATGTAAAATGCATTTGTTCGTATATTAATTTTATTTTCCCTTTTCATAATGAGTCAGCTCTTTCTAAAGTAAAATATCTGCGTTGCAATCAAGAATTTGGAAATAATGTATAAGTAATCCTATTGGCTTTTGTGGTGCGTTTTATCGTTCTGGGTAAAGTATCAAGACATGAAGGATTCATTTTTTTTAAATAGTGAAGCAATCATCTTTTTAGTAACATTTATTTTAAAATTGAATACATGAATGTAAATAGTATTTTAGTAATTAATTTTTTTTTCCAAAATAACAGGATTTAATCGATTGCAATGTCAATGGAATAGTGCAGTAACACACATTACGCCTGTATATGTAGTAGTAGGCTAGTACAAATAGTAATAGAGTAATATTTAATACAATAATACGCCAAAATAGTATAACAAACACTTAAGGAACTACTTCGACTACTATTACATCACTGTGCCTAGAGCTGAGGTTCCCCTTTACAGTATGGGAATGATACTGGTGAGAACTCTGATTGAACTCTGTGACGCTCTACGGTCATATAAGAGTGGGACCTACAAATTAAACTGGATTCCAAACCCCTAACAAACATCCATGCCACCGCCGAAATTCGAGCCTGAAGAGTGTGCTACCAAAGGCCAGAGCGCTAACCACTTTACCACCAGGCCGCGTATCGTATGGCAGAAACATGGAAAATTCCCACCAGATAGTCCGACTCACGATGCTAGATCCTGGACCTCCCAAACGCCTTCGATCCTCCTCGTTTTTTGGAACAGTGTCTACAATAAAGCCTCCAGCGGATGGAACATCAACCCTAATGCTTACCAGCGGCACACGTTGCCACTGAGCCACGAGTTGGGCTGAAAAACAGGAGTGTAGTATAGTAGGCCTCTTAAACCCGGGTAACGCAGTATTTAATGTAAATCTGATTTTTATTGATGACCACCCTTTAAAGAATGCAAGATTTGAAAATTATAATTATTAAATTGTTCGCATTAAAAAATAATTATATTTATTAACGCGAACAAATCCAAGCAAATCAAAAGTTTACTTAAATGATGGCAAAATCTTGCTTCATGTACAACTTGATCAGTTACAAAAAAAAATCTAATATTAGATTTTTTTTAAATCTTTTCTAATAAGATTTTAAGGAAAAAAATCAAATGTCTACCGAAACAACTTTTTCACAAAACACATCAGAAGAATGTTTTTTAGACATTTATCCTGACAACCCTTGGTGTTGATGTTAAATAGCGAAACGATACGACATGAAAAAAGACAATTACATATCCTTAAGAAACAATTTACTGCGGAACGCATTTTCATTTTTTAAACGTAATATCCCACACTCTACATCACTAGTTTCCACTGCGTAAACCAGAAGAAAGCATTTTTATTTCACTCCTCTGCGACAAGAAACGCTTTGGACTCGCGTCACTTGAGATTAAATAATGGAGTTTCTGGCGCGAAATGAGAGGGGAGTCATTTGTTTACGTTTGCCCACCGCCCTGAAGCCACTGTTTGCTGCTCTGCTCATAAGTTCATTGTTATTAAACGCGTCCTACGCGAAAATGTCTCATGTAAAATGCATTTGTTACTGTGTTAATTTTATTTTCCGGTACATAATGGGGTAGGTTTTTCTAAGAGAAAAAATCTGCGTTGCAATCAAGTGTTTGTAAATAATGTACAATTAATCCCATTGCTTTCTGTGTGTGTTTTATCGTTTTGGGTAAAGTACCAAGATACGAAAGATTTCTCTTCTACACAGAAATGAATCAATCATACTTTAGTAACATTTATTTTAAAATTGAATACATGTATATAAATAGAAATTTAGCAATTATATATATTTTTTTTGTAAAGAAACAGAATTTAATCGATTGCAATGTCAATTGAATAGTGCAATAACACACAATACGCTAGTATCTATAGTAGTACACAAGTACAAATAGTAATACTGTAACATTTAATACAATATTACGCAAAATGGTATAACAAACACTTAATGCACTACTTCTACTACTATTACATCACTGTGCCTAGAACTGAGTTGCCCCTTTACAGTTTAGGAATGACGTGGGTGAGAAGTCTGGTTGCACTCTGTGACGCTCTACGGTTATATAAGACTGGGGCCTACGGCTTAAAGTGGATTGCAAACTCCTAACAAAAATCCATGCCACCACGAAAATTCGAACCTGAAGATCGTGATATCAAAGGCCAGAGCGCTAGCCACTTGGCCACCATTTCGCATATCGTATGGCATAAACATGAAAAAATCCCACCAGGTAGCCCGACTCACGAGGTTAGATTATGAACATCACAAACATCATCGATTGCCCTCGTTTTTTGGAACAGGGTCTACAACAAGACCTCCAGCGGATTGAACATCAACCATAATGCTCACCATTGACACACTTTGCCACTGAGCCACGAGTTGGGCCGATAAACAGAAGGGAAGTATGTAGGCCTCTTAAACTTAGAAAAAGCTTAATTTAGTATAGATCTAATTTTTAATGACAAATAATGTCCCTTTGCAGTAAGCAAATTTTGAAAACGGTAATTATAATCGAACAAACCCAAGCTAATCAAAATTTTACCCAAATAATGACAATCTAGCTTCATGAACAACTTGATCAGTTACAAAAAAAAATCTAAAGAAATAACTTTTCTTTAACACACCAGAAGAATGTTTTTTTAGAAATCTATCCCGGCAATCTTTGGTGTTGATGTTAAATCGACAAATGATATGACATGAAAAATGACAAGGACATATCCTTAAGAAACAATTTACTGCGAGGGCGCATTTTCATTTTTTAAACATAATATCCCAACGCTACATCATTAGTTTCCTCAGCGTAAACCAGAGAAAGCATTTTTATTCCACTCCTCTGCGACAAGAAGCGCTTTGGACTCGTGTCACTCGAGATTAAATAATGGAGTTTCTGGCGCGAAATTAGAGGGGGGTCATTTGTTTACGTTTGCCCACAGCCGGAGGCCATTGTTTTCTGCTCTGCTCATGGAATCGTTGTTATTAAACGTGTCTTACGCGAAAATGTCTCATGTAAAATGCATTTGTTCCTATATTAATTTTATTTTCTCGTTCACAATGAGGTAGCTCTTTCTAAAGGAAAAAATCTGCTTTGCAATCAAGAATTTGCAAATAATGTATAATTAACCATATTGGCTTCTGCGTGTGTTTTATCGTTCTGGGTAAAGTATCAAGACATCAAAGGTTTCTTTTTTAAAAATAAATGAAGTAATGATATTTTAGTAAAATCTCTAAAATTGAATAGATGAATAAAATAATAATGTAGCAATATAATTTTTTTTTGTAAAATAACAGGGTTTAATCAATTGAAATGTCAATGGAATAGTGCAGTTACACAGTACATAAGTATGTATAGTTGTATACTAGTACAGATAGTAAGACAGTAACACTTAATTTATTAATACGTCAAGTAGTACATAGAACACTTAATGCATCATACATAGTAGTACATTAACAACATCATCAGCACCATGATGGGCCAAAGCCGTCTGTCTACTGGCAGATTTCGAGACAGGAGATGTTTACTTATTACGGGGTAGGTTTGTCAGCACTACACCCAACGCTCTAAAGTCATATTAGACTGTGACCTAGGTTGAAAGTGGATTCCGTGTTATTACAAATATCCATATCACCATCGGGACACGATCCCAAAACCTGTGGCACCTAATGCCATAGCGCTAGTCACTCGACCATCAGGCCCCTGGCAACTATTACTAACAGTAACACTTGAACTTATTTAAGTATTGTTTCTTATCCCTCTTGATCGACAGAAGCATCTAGACCAAATTCATGGTCCCGTGTACTTCTTAGACGGACGAGTCATGAAAAGAAGTAAAAAATGCAACATAGTTTTAACATTGCTGCAAAAAGACATGGGGCCACCAAAGAGAGAAGTCTGACTTTAACCCACTTGGTTGAAACACATAAAACTCCCACCAGGTGATGGAGTTTAACTAACGAGGTAACTCAACCCAGGAAGTTGGAACTAACGACGCAAGATGTTGAACATCCTAAACATCATCAATTCTCCTCGTGTTTTGAGACAAAGCCGCCGACCGATTGAACCTCAACCCTGATGCTCACCAGCGGCGCACGTTGCCACTGAGGCACCCGTTAAGCGGAAAAACAGGTGTCATTCATAGTAGGCTTCTTAAACCTAGTGAACGCTGAGTTTACTAAACACCAGAATTTTAGTGAAAAATGACCTCTCTTTAAAGTACATAACATTTGATAACTATAAATGTAATTCGAACAAACCCAAGCAAATCGAAATTTCACCTAAATAATGGCAAAATCTACCTTCATGAACAACTTGATCATTAAAAATAAATCTAATGTAAGGTAAAAACACATGTCTACGGAAATAACTTTTTTGCCAACACATCAGAAGAATGCTTTTTAGATATCTATAACGATGGTGGTATCACATCTTTGGTGTTGATGTTAAATCGTGAAATGATACGACCTGAAAAATGACGAGGACATATCCTTAAAAACAATTTACTGCGAAGCACATTTTCATTTTTTAAACATAATATCCCACACTCTACATCATTAGTTTCCTCTGCATAAACCAGAGAGAAAGCATTTTTATTTCACTCCTCTGCGACAAGAAACGCTTTAGACTCGTGTCACTCGAGATTAAATAATGGAGTTTCTGGCACGAAATTAGAAGATAGTCATTTGTTTACGTTCGCCGACCGCGCTGAAGCCATTGTTTTCTGCCCTGCTCATGGGTCCATTGTTATTGAACGTGTCCTACGCGAAAATGTCTCATGTAAAATGCATTTGTTCCTTTATTAATTTTATTTACCCTTTTCATTATGAGGTAGCTCCTTCTAAAGGAAAAAATCTGCGTTTCAAATCAAGAATTTGGAAATAATGTATAATTAATCCTATTGCTTTCTGTGGTGTCTTTTATCGTTCTGTGTAAAGTATCAAGATCGTGAAATATTCATTTTATAAACAGAAATGAATAAATCATATTTAAGTAACACTTATTTTATAAACAGAAATGAATAAATCATATTTAAGTAACATTTATTTTATAAACAGAAATGAATAAATCATATTTAAGTAACATTTATTTTAAAATTGAATACATGAATATAAATAATATTTTAGAAATTTATTTATTTTTCCAAAAAACAGGATTTAATTCATTACAATGTCAATGGAATAGTGCAGTAACAAACATTACGCTTGTATATGTAGTAGTACGCTATTACAAATAGTAATACAGTAACACTTAATACATTGATAGGCAAAGTAGTACAGCAAACACTTAATACACTGTATATATTAGTACAGTAACACATACTACTGTATCCAAAAAGTAAGACCAATTTTCATTTTAAATTTATGGGGCTTTTGGAATTTAAATGTTCTTTTCTTTTTAAGATTCTTGGCACTGTCCTTGTCATCTGCATGAAATTTGACGTCAAAATATTCATTAATGTTGGAGTTACGCTTGGCCTTGTAAGACGGTCAAAGAGATTTCGGCGATTTTTGAAATGTCTGAATTCATTGAGCAAAGAACTTGTATTAAATTTTTTTTGCAGAAAGATATAGAATGTTGCAGAAAGCATTCGGTGAGCATTCCTATATCGGAAAGAACTTTTTGCAAGTGATCAAAACAGTTCAAAGAAGGCACAGAACGTGTTGAAAACGAAGAGCGCTCTGGTCGATATAATCGGAGTATTTCACAAAGCTAACTGTCTCATATTTGTGTAAGGTACGAGGAAACATCTGGAATATACGTTAAAAGGCATTTGTACAAGTGAGATTATACTGGTGTACCCACAATTGTGGGTTGTTCGAAACAAAAACTGAAAAAATTCCTACAAAGATTGTCCTTAAATCGCATGAGAAAAACTTCTTGTACCATAACTGTCTTCCAATTGTGAATTCCATAAGCAAAAACGTGAAATATTCCCAGAAGGTTAAGAGAGCCTCGTTCGAGGATAAGAAACATGCCTTATTCTTGGAAAGTAAAATGTTACACATTTATATAGTATAAAGGAGAAAACCTGATATATTGCTACAAGGATTATAGGACTACATCAATGTACCATATTGAAGAAAATCTATAATATCTCTGCAAATTTTCGAAATTTATACGATAGGAAAACTGGATCCCACAGAAATGACTATCCAACAAACGCTTGTTATATGGAGGAATACATGGATTACTCCAACAATTATTATTGTTTTACATATAACTATCATACGGGAGAAAACCTAAGATATATCTGTAAAGGAATTGGCAAACATTTGTGTGATGTATAGCAGAAAAACTTGAATATTAATGCAAGGAGTCTGACGAAGGTGTGACTGTTGCGATCTTCATCAAATCTCCTTTTTACGAAAGGAATGACTGTAGTCAATGGCTTTTGAATCATTGTTCGATAGATAATAGTCACATAAGCATTCAGCACTCATCAAGTCATCAATAATCCGGTTATCCGGTTTTTCTTTACTTGTAACGCAAATATCAGTAATAGCCGCAGTAAATTCTCCAGGAAATCATTCATATTTTTTCATTTACATTCTTAATACTGAAAGACATTTTTTTTTGCTCTTAGTAATGTAATGTTGAAACTTTTATGCATTTATTGTATCAGCTTAGAATAATTTCAAGTTAAATTCTGTTTATTAAAAACGTATACATAAATTAATTTCCGCCTACTTTAAAATATATTAAACTAATGTAACTATCCACATTAAAATTTACCAAAAACTTTTATAATACTATATATATCATAATTTACCATAATACGTTTAAAACATTACATTGAATAGATAAATATACCTTATTTTAAAAAGGTAATACTTCAAAAAATGTTGGTGAATTCTTTTTGTGTATTCTTGTATCTATAGATAAATAATAATAGATTATTAGCAAATTATCTTATATATATATATATGTATGTATGTATGTATGCATATAAGAGAACATTTTCGTTTGGAAAAGAATAGAACAAAAAGATTGCCTTTACAAAATTAAATTTAATTATTAAATTAATTTAAATCCGCCTTCTTTACAAAATTATTTTTTTATTATGGTGAATTAAAGCATGTAGTTCCTTAAATTATATGATATTTTATCCGGAACTGAAATTATTACTTAAAAGTATCAAGAATTAAATTAAGAAGCCACAAAAATTTAATTTTGGGAAGTAAAGTTATTTTTTTCAATAAACTTTTAATTTAAAAATATTTTTGACTTCTACCAATGATGGTAATTAATTCTTTTAAAGATAAACTAAATACAGTAAATTATATACATTATATTATGAAAGCTAAATGATTTATATTCATTGCCTTTGCTGGTATATTTTTTTGGAAGAATAGATGAATACTTTGTAAAAATTCATCAAATTTATTCTAGTTCGTTTAGCTTTTTAATTTAATATATAAACTTATGGCATATTTGATAATTAATCACCTAAAGTATTACGTAATTGAAACATGCCAAAAGTTAATGAACATTTTGGGTTGATGAAGAGTGTTATGGAAAAATGCATTAGATTAAATTATGTTTAATATACAGTTATTAAGTAGTTGAAGTTTAGAAGTCAGCTATTTATGAGAATATTTAGTAATTTTTTTCTATAGTACTGTATATTGAATAATTTTTTTATTTTTCAAAATAAATAAATATTTTTTTTCGTCTTGTTTAGTTTATAGAAAATGTATTTCATATAAAATTATACCTTTTTGTATTTTAAAGTATATACTTATCATTTAAAAGAGTTACTTATTATGTAAAATAGAAAATATTTTTTTTTAATACGAATCATTTTAATAAGTTAAAAATATAAGCATAAATAAACATTGAAATTTAAGTCATTCATAGAATAAAAAAAATAATTATCTTGACAGCATGTCTTTTACTTGACCATTAATTGAAGTTGCCATCAACAAAGTTGCCAACAGCAAAAACCATTTCGCTAATGCAATTATTTTAATCACATCTCAGCATAAAGTTTTCATTGCATCAAGAAAATATTATTAAACGGTGTCTTCAAGTGAAAGGAGGACTGTGATATAAAAGTTGTTATTAAATATCTACAGCAAGGAAAATATATGACAGTGATAAATAGGCATTTCCTTTTCAATGAATGAGTGTGAGGAAATTCAAAACGTTATTGTATTAAAGTAAAACTCCATTAAACTAATAAACAAAGAAACAAAATTACATCAATTGACATAATAAATGTTTCTCGGCTGACTATTAGCAACTTGTGCAGTTAGTATACAGGAGGTCCGAGGTTTGAATCCGCTGTCAGTATTTGTTGTAGTCATTGCTTTCATAAAACAGGTGACTAGATAGCGGTTGCGATATTATGCGTACAAATGTTTCGCATGGATAGTCAGACTGACTGATGGAAGTCTTCTGGGTTTCGTCTCACACGGCATGATAATGAGGGGAAATTACCGCTAAGAGTCTTATCGGAGTCACTGTCCTGCCATCATCAGTATTTATGGGATTCATAAGTAGTATTTGAGTCTCACCGATGTTCCAGAGAAAAAAAAAGAGATAGATACATATTTGTTTCAAGCATAGGCATGTATTAAGCATAACATATTAATTAAAATATTTAAGTAAATATTGGTTGTATTAATTAGTTTTATAATTGTTAATTGTTCAGAATGCTTAATTTATTTGATATGGTGTATAAAATGCTTTCGTTTGAAAACATTGCGCCAAATCAATACAGCACAAATAATATTCTAAAGCTATATTGTCTCATACGGCATGGTAACGCGGGTAAATTACTCTTAAAATTATTGAGTCACTGTCTTACCATCATCACTATTCGTAGGATACATAAGTGGTGCACGTGTATCACCGTTGCTCAAAAAACAATCTATTTATTTCAAATACATGTATATATTATGCACTATTCATTCATTATAAAACTTTAAATAAATGTTTTTGTATTAATTAGATGTTTTTTAATTGTTCAGAATGCTTAATTTATTTGATCTGTTGTATAAAATGATTTTGTTTTACAATATTATGCCAAATCAACACAGCACAAATAATATTTTATAGCTCTATTATACGGCACGTTAATGCGGCTAAATAACCTTTAAAAGTCTTCCCGGAATCACTGTCTTGCCCTCATCTCTATTCATGAGATACGTAAGTGGTACATGAGTCTCGTCGATGTTCAAGTAAAATAAAAAAGGATAGATACATATTTGTTTCAAGTACAGGCATATATTATGTACTACTCATTCATTATAAATAATTATATAAATGTTTTTGTATTAATTTGATATTTTATAATTGTTAATTTTTCAGAACGCTTAATTTATTAGATCTGCTATATAAAATGCTTTTGTTTTACAAAATTATGTCATATCAACACAGCACAAATAATATTATTTAATAGCTATATTACCTTATACGGCAAGATAATGTGGGGAAATTACCCTTAAAAGTTCGACTGGAGTAACTATTATGACGTCAGCATTATTCATCAGATACATAAGAGGTATATGAGTCTCATCGATGTTCAGGAGGAAGAAAAAAGGATAGATACATGATTGTTTCATGTATCTGTATGTATTATGCATATCCCATTTATTATAAATGTTTTTTGTGTTAATTAGATGTATTAAAATTGTTATTTGTTCAGAATGCTTAATTTATTTATTTGATCTGTTATATAAAATGCTTTTGTTTTACAAAATTGCGCCAAATCAAAGCAATAGAAATAAAATTTTGTAATTAAATTAATGCAATTTATCAGCTGCATAATAATACGTAAAAATGATGTTATTTTACGTAGCAGTTTTTTAAAAAAATATCCTTCTCATGGTTTAACATATCATTTTATATTTTTTATATGACATTTAATTTCGTAATATTTACAAAACAGTCCTTTTCAGTAAAATTAAATATTATATGCTAACATATGACAAATTCTTTGCTTTTATTAATGAATGGTTTTTCAATATTTTTTCTAAATGGATTTGAATGAAATATAAGGAATAATAAAAATTATTTAAGAATGAAAAAAAAAACAAGATATTACAAATACTGATGATTTTAATTCAAAAATTTTTTAATTGTTAATAAAAAATAATGATGCAGAATAATATTTTTTCATCATATTTAAAAAGTCGACGCGTTGTTGATATAATTTTAATAAGTAATTTTAAATTAATATGATTGATTGATAATTGAAATTGATATGAATGATATTGAATTGAATGATGATGATTGATAATTGAAAAGGAATGAAAAAAAGATTTTGATAAATGATTTAATTTTAAAAAAAAGATTTTAATTAAAAAATGTGAGGTTAACGCTATCTAAAAGAAGTTACAGAATTTAATTTTCTAAGTTTAGGAAAGTAAATAAAGTCAGTAATAAGTAAAGTTAATGTTGTGACGGCCCTTTAAATCTCTCTTTTATATTCATACGGTAGAGTTTTTAACGAGCCCTAACGTCCCTATAAGCACCTTGTAATCTCGACAGCCTACTTATACGGCTTTCTCTAAAAATACCCTTAATTGTTTTAGAGCTTAGTCATAAAATTTTATAGGCCATTTGTTCTCTTATAACGTGAAATGCAGTTAATCATCAAAATGAGAGATCTTCATTTTAGAAAAGACGCGGAAATAGTTTGCATTTTATAAGCATTCATAAAATGGGATATTTTTTTCTTGTGATCTGAAATATTGAAGCATTATTTTCATTACACACTAAAGATTTCGAGTTATTATTTTTGATGCGTTTATTTTTAAATGCCGAGTATTTTGAAGTGAATCTGTAATCACTACAATGAAAAATGTGCAGCAAATACAACGTTATCACAAAGTGACTGATAGACTATTCTTACATAATATCATCTTAATTTGAAATGAACGTTCAATGTGTTGACCTCCGAGACATTAGCATCTTCATCTCTTCATCTTCAATTCTTAATAAATGATTTTCCGGATTACGGATTTATCACGCCCATATTTAGTATATACTACGTTTGTGCAAATAGTAACGTAACTGTTAATTTAACTACTTTGACGAGAATCAGCTTTCAACACAGTTGACGAAAGTAAAAATTAATCATTACTTTTAGCGGTAGAACTCGACCTCAACGCAAGTTGGCGTTATCTGTAGCGTGCATTTCAGCGCAATTGATCCAACTCTTCGCATAGGGAAAGTTTTATATTAGCAGTTGATCTCAGTAATTTTTTAACAGCGTTTTACATATTCGGCGCTAAGTGAGTTTGGAGTAGCATGAATTTTAGCTCCCGTTCATTCGGTTAGAAAGGTTTTATAATAATACTTGATTTTAATGCCTGCTAGAAATTGTAACTCTTTAAAAGGAAAAGATTGATTAGTGTATTGTCCAGAGTTGCTTTAAATTTAATTCCAGTTAACCTCAAATCTCACACTCGAAGCTGTGTAATACATTTAAAATTTAAAGCATTCTTATTAAACATTTACACAGCTTGATAGTTATAATGATTTAATGATTGTTCGTTTTTTTTGGCAACTTTGTTATTTTTAACTTATTTTATATGATGCAATGATACATATATATTAGAGTGAATATTTTGTTAATGAGATTGCTCTAAAAAATTAATAGGTTGTGATGATATTGTGAAGTATATACCAGATATAATTATATTATCATATAATATATAATACACATATTTTTTCTTAATTCTCTTTCATCAAATATTTTTTATCAACAAAACTTATCAAAGTATAGCAAAATTCGAGAACTGAAGAATCTTCTTGGTTTGTGATAATACAGAAAAATATTAAGAAATAATTATAATAGAGACTGAAGAAAGTATAATGTATAGGAAATATTGTGAATAATAATCTAAATCTTTCTTAATATTATCCAATATTAAGAAATATTAGGCAAAATATTTCCTAAAAGAAAATTATTATTAGCCGAGAATATATTTTATAGGTGAACCAACCGATTATTTATGGTTCAACACATCGATTTTCATGCAAACATTTCAGATTGCGTTCTTTTCAGAAATGCATTTAAAGAAAACGTTAATAATATTTTAGTACAAAAATTTCATCATATTCAAAAAGATTTGTGTTTTATCAATATTTTTTAATAATTTCTATAATATATTATATATAAATAATAATAAACCCATAAACCTTCCGTTAAGTACTTTAAAGGTAAGAACATAACGCTTTAAGTACTTTAAAGCTAACAGATCCATTCTTAGTTATCATATGTGTGGAAAAATCAGAAAAATGAACAAGTGCAGCTTTTATCAAAACATAATCATTGATAAAAAATTATATTCCATAAACTTGTAGTTTTTTGTGTTTTTTTTTAGTTTTTTTGTGATCAAAAGAAGAAAAAAAAACATTAAAAAAATTATCCTTCTTTTTTATTCCTAACAATATAGTAGTTTTAAGATTTTAAATTTTAAATCAATAATTTTATAAATTATTCTTTATTTTCTTTTCTAGAAAAAATGACTTCGCGTATTATTATTTTTATAATTGACAAAGTAATTATTGGTGAAAAGTGTTTTCATTATTAATAACTTTCTATTGAATAAATTTTAATTGTATTTGTAAGACTGCACAGATCTTTGATTATTGTTCACATTAACATTCATGGAATAAACGTTTTACTACAAATGATATTTATTAATAATCAATTTTGTTATTACATTAAATGTATAAAAGAAATAAACAACAACATAGAATTAAATGAAAAAAACAACAACAACATAGAATTCAAATTTTGCAGCATCTTAAGTGAAATGAAACATTACTGAATTAAATGAAGTAATCATGTTTATTGTGGTTAATAAAATATTGCAAGAAATATTCCTTTTCATGACTAGTAACACGAATAAATAAAAACTCTATAATTTAACTTAATTTAATTCCTAAAACATATATTTTTAATGTTTGAAAATATAATTTACGGTATTAACAATTATTATAATTATGCTATTTATTAAATATAAATTAGTTTCATAAAATATATAGGAAATTTACAGATAATGTTACATTTTTGCTTAATTTTTTATTCACAATCAAGAATAATAAAAACATGGATGTCAAAAAATTATCTTATGAGACAATTTATGTGCGACATTATTGACATACTTAATACTTATTGCTATTCAAGATTTTAATAGCAACTTTTAATAACTTCAAAGATACTTTGTTTCAACGTAGCAATTCAGTTTTTTTATTCCTAGAATTTTTAATCTCAATATCATGTTTTTTATGGAAGAAAGAATTGGTTTTAAAATAAAATTTTTCTCGTTATCAAGTGTGGCGAAGTCGATGTGTAAGTTATTCACTCTTTACGTGAATAAACTTCTTATTCAAGAAAGTATCTTCGGGCTAATCATTAAAGATGGGAGAATAAAGATACTTTAAGACGGAGACACATTAAATGATAATTAGAGTTTCTAAACAGCCTCAAGCCTTTAGTGTGAAAGTTTCCTTAAAAATATTTTGTCACGGTCTTGGACAATATATTGATTTACTAAATATCAAAGAATAAATCGAAAATAACAGAAACGAATTGCACGGTTAAAAAATTCAACTAGTATAATACTTTTATTAGGAAAACTATTTAGTGATGTTAACAGAAAGATAAATAATAATTTAATAATTAAATTTAATTCTTAATTACTTTGACTGAAAATTATCATTGACTACAAAACAGCTCATATGTACTAGATTCAACATCACCAGGGTAACAATATATCCATATCATGCACTACAATTAGGAACGAAATTATCTAAGAGTTGTTAACAAACACATTCACATATGTTAACACGTCTTCTAGAGCTAAAAAAGAACATTCTGTTTCACGGATTTAACAGCTTCTTTTTCGGTATAGATAGGAAAATACCCGATTTAACACGCCTTATTGGAAGCCGTATAAAGCTAATTTCAATTTGGCATACCAAAAGAAGTTTTGAAAAATTTCAAAATGTATTGCCTCTCTCTCTCTAAATATATATATATATATAGGACATCAAACAAGAACAAAAACGCAAATACCAAAAGACAACCATTATAAACACGAACATTTTGGTCACCAAAAGATACTACCTGTATTCGATAAATGCAAATTGAATAACAAAACTATAATAGCGTTATCAAATTTTATTATTTTACTTTTTTTTTAGAGACCAGGATGTAAAGCACCTCTAAGTTTTTGTTCCTTGATAACGCTATCCAGAGGATAGTATAAGAAATTTCCTTAGATTGCCTAATTTATTTCAGGTCTTATGAATTTTCTGAGCTAAATATTTTCACACCCTGTGGTTGTACATTTTTTACAAATGTATCTGTACTTTTTTGATTTGCTAATGCATTTTTAGAAAAGGTTACTCATTACATTTTTTTTTGTCTATTATATATATAAATGTTTTTTTTTCTTCTGCAGCTGGCAAATAGACCGTGATCTTCGCCATAAGGGCTGCACCGATGTTACTCACTTTGAATTACCCAGGGGGCGCGTGTACCTTGATGGTAAGCCAAGGACGCGGAGTAACAATGCCCCCGCAGCGCTCTACGATCCTATTAGGACCGGGACCTACGGCTTAAAGTGGATTCCGAACCACTACAAACACCCATGGCACCGCCGGGACTCGAACCCGAAACCTGTGGTACCGAACGCCAGAGCGTTAGCCATTCGACCATTAGGCCATCATATATATAAATGTAAATTTATAAAACAAAATGTATGTAAATGTATGGCACATATAAATGGAATTATGATATAACATTTTATTTAATTCAATACTTACATATATATATATGTTAAATGCGTCAACTAATTAAAAAAGTTAATTTCATGTTGAACAACCTAATAATAAGAATCATTAGTATTTAGTATTATAAACACATATGCATATAAAATCATTTGTATTCAAAAAATTAAAAGATTTTAAAGAAATATTTGTTTTTTGTAATTAACCTGATATTGATTTTTACTTACATATCATTTCAGAAAAAAATATTAACATTAAAGGAAGATGTTTAAAAAAGTATGATGTAAATTATAGAAATATGTTGAAAATTAACTCACGCATTGAAATCAAAAGAAATAAAATACGTTCGAAATAATCTATTCTGACATATCAGTTAATTGATTTTGAAAATTAATCTTTCCGAAACAGATGCCACGATTCTCAGAAGGAAAAATAATTGCAGCTTCCAAATCAATTAAAATTTTTCTACACTTTCTATAATTACTAATCTTTCATTGGAATGTAAGCGTGCTGAAATAGATGGTGGGCAATTATGATAAATAACCTAATATGATTAATCCAACGTTTTCTGAATGAAATTGAAAATGTGTTTTTCTTTTACTGTTTTGAATTAAAATAGAATACCCAACTTCATGGATAATACAGCGATAATTTGGTAAGCGATGTTTCAACTTTCTTTACAAGCGCGTGAAATCTTTAATTCGAAATGCAAATAAATTGCTTATTAATTAATATTTAAATGGATTTGGTTGAAAGCCAATTAATCATAAATTTCATTAAGGATTTTAATAAATTCGATGCTTTAAATAGCGTCATTTCTACTTTTCGTCTTTTTTTTTTACTAAATCCTTGATGATTACTTAAGTAATCTCAAATATTTATACTTAAATTGTTTGAATAATTTTTATTCAATTTGGAAATATTTAGCCTTTTAATTTTAAATCTTATTTCAATTTATCAATGATATATATAAAAAAAAAATTAAAGATTAAAACTTTCTTAAACTCATGTTTGTGAAATTTGCAACACCATGAAGGAATCGTTATAATTGAATGAAATTTAATACACAGTTGAGTGGTAGTGGTACAAATAAATGATTAAATGTTCAAAGCAAACAAACAATAACAAGAGATCGGAATCAGTATTTTGTGTAGCCACCACGCGCCGCAATAAGTGCTGCTACACGACGTGGCATGAAGTCAAACAAATTTTGAATGTCTGCCTGACGAAAAGCATGCCATATTGTTTGTATGCGCACCCAAAGTTCGTCTGCAGAAGCAGCAGGACAAGGATCACGAGCGAGACGCCGACCAACGAAATCCCACACATGTTCAATCGGCGACATATCCGTGGAATACGCAGGCCAAGGAAGAAGCTGTACCTGCCACGTTGTAAAGAAGGATTGAACAGTCCTAGCGATATGAGGGTGGGCATTGTCCTGTTGAAATACAGCACCTGGCAAGCTTTGAAGGAAGGGAACAGCTTGGGGCTGTAGAACTTCACTGATGTACCGGTTGCTGTTCAGATTGCCCACAATTTTTAGCAATTGAGATCGTCCATGATATGCTATGGCACCCCAGACCATAACTCCGGGTGTTCGTAAGCTGTGGCGTTCGATAATGCACTCCGGAAGGTGGCGTTCACCGGCATAGCGTCTGACACGAATGCGGCCATCATGGTACCACAAATTAAAGCGGGATTCGTCAGAAAACACGACATGCTGCCAATCAGCATGCCAGTCTCTATGCTGAGCAGCCCATTGTAGCCGCAGGCGGCGATGATTTAGCGTGAGAGGGATCCTGTATAAAGGAGTCCTTGCGCGCAGTCCACGCTGCAGCAGACGTCTACGAATTGATGAAGCACACAATGAAACACCTGTAGCTATTGACCACTGTGCTTCCAATTGTCTAGAGGAAGCTGTACGGTCCGTCAGCGCCATGCGGACCAGTTGTCTATCATCGCAAGCTGACTTCACATTTCGGGGTCCACTCCCGGATTTCCGAGTTGTCCGACACTCGTCCGTACACTGCTTCCAAAGACGCATCACTGTGCTGCTGTTACGCTGCACACGAGCGGCTACTGCACGATAAGACAATCCAGCTTCACGAAGGCCGATGATTCTCCCCCGTTCAAACTCTGTAAGTTGTTCAAATCTCGCTCTCTTTCGTCGAAGAGGCGTAAGTAACGATTAAGCTAACGTTTACCACTAGCAGATAACCACCGATAACCATACACGCCTCGCTACAGCCGTCTATTTATTCGAATCCATCCGCCGTTCAGAGGGCGCTGTTCAGCATACGCATGCGCTACGGATTTTAAAAACTAATCATTTGCATATCATGCACTAATTTGCATTTCCTGAAAATTTCAGCTCACTCGCGTAAGTCCTTCATGGTGTTACAATTTTCACAAACATGAGTTTATATTGAATCATTGGTTTGCCGTTATTAAAATGATTATCAATTTATTAAAAATTTAAAAATTTTAGATCTATATGTAGTGTTTACAGTAGACATACCAAAAAAGTATTAAAGTAAATTATAAATAAAGATTGTGAATCCTAAAAGTTAATCTCTCTCATATTATATCTATAACATTTAAAATTTATAGTTTTAAAATTGATGCAAACTTTATAAATTCAAATACGTATCTTCAAAATTCAAACAAAATGGAATTTTATTCAAAAACATTTTAAAATTTAAGAGGAGTCGGGAGTCAAGCATTTTTGAAGGAGTCAGAGACGGAGACGGTATAAAAATCCGACTTCCAACTCTTTAAAAAATAATTTTTATTTTTGAGAATTCTTGGAACTAATGTTAATATTAAATGCTAAGGAGGCAATTCAATTGTATTTGTATAATACAATCACTAACAATGATAATTATTGCTTTACCAGCAAAATAAAACAAAGTTGAGAGACCTCAGCACTGAAGCTTATAAAAACCTATTTTTTTTAACAATGACAGAAGATCCTTATGCAAGCTACTGTCTTATAAAGGAAACAAATATAATTTAATGTATTGCAATAGCATCTTTACGCTTAATGTGTATAATTTTCATTTGCTTGTCTTATCTTTATATCTTAAGATATTCTTTCGGTCTGTTAATTTAATAGCGTTCCTTTTATAGGATTTTGTAAGAAAATTTAGAATATAAATATGTTTTTTAAATCAGTGAAAATATCATTCTTTTAAAATTATAGAAAAAAATGCTTTGTTGTGCAAAAAATCTTTCTATGGATATATGAGTTCAAAAAAAATGCCGTAAGATTCTTTTCACAATTTTTTCTAAAGCCATTAGCAAAGATCATCATAGAAGACTGTACCTAGATTATATAAGAAGACTATGTCGAACTATATCTACTAAGAAGACTATGGAAACCTATACAAGGAAACTACATCGAGCTATACCTACTATAAGAAAACTATATAGAGACTATATATACTACATAAGAAGACTATATCGAACTATACCTACTATATAAGAATATATCGAGAATATATCTAAGTATATATCGAGATTTTATATATTAAGAAGTCTATATCTGATTGTATCTACTATATAAGAAGACTATATCGAGAATATGTGCAAACGTCTTACATCGATTGTCCTGTGTTTACTCTCTCATACGAAATGCAAATGTTTGTCAATTTTTCCTAAGAATACTCTAGGAAATCAATAATCTCAAGCTCTACAGTCATTTGCTTACTTTTAGTACATAATAGAAACTTTAATCCAAAGATTAAATAAAAAATATTTAAAAAAATGAAAAAGAAAAATAATTAAATAAATTAAAATAAAAATAAAATAAGAGTCTCTTAAAAGAAAAACAATTCATTCATGATGAAAAAATAAATCCTCAACAAGTCTTATTACTTGAAACAAACTATCGAATCACAATGAGAATGTGGCAATATGAATATATATTTTATATTTGAAATTTAGGAAATATGCAATCACTGCATTTTTAAAATTTCATTACTTTTTATATATTATAGATTTTACATTTGTCTAGTCAATACAAAAATAGGAATGTTCTTATTCATATTTTCTAAAAGCGCATTCACATTAATATTTATGCCTTTTTTTTAATATTTTTTATCGTTTTAAGATAGATAGATATTTTTAAATTGCTTAAAATAAATTACGCATTACAGCATGAAAAATAAGATTATCTTTATTATTTATTTATATTAAGTTACTTATATCCAAAAATTCGAAATAGAATCGATCTTTTGTATAAATTTTAAGTTGTGAATAATAATAGAATAAAAATATTTCGGACGCAAACAGAGAACGTATCTCGTGTAAACAGGGGAGAAAAATGGCATTCTTCCAAATATAAATAAAAACGCAAGTCTGAAGGGAGAAAACTTTTCAAAACTCTTTATTCTTCCAAGGTAGTTTTTATTAATTTACAAAAAGTTTTAACGTGTTTTACATTTGAATTCGTAAAAGTTTTTTAAAGAAGTGCATTTGCATGAGGGAACTTCTGCACGAAACAAATGAAAAAGGTTCTTTGTGGCAAAAATTTTAACTGCATAACATTTTTTACAGACATCTTGAGCATTAGGAAAAGTTTTTACGAAGTACAAAAAGGCATGCGATTAAATTTATTGCAATTCCAAATACATATGAACATTCAGTTAAAAAAAACCTATTGCTACGTTTTTAAAAACATCAGCCATTTTCTCGACTAAATAATGTAAAAGTTATAAAAACTAATATTACTAGAAAAAAAATTGCATGCAGCAATTTAATAGCTGAGTTTATACTTAAGATCTTTCGATTTTCATTAAACAGGGAGTTTCTTTCTAAAAGAATGTTGTAGATTTTTCCCTTACATAACAGAGATTTCAAATAGTTTTTATCATTCCCATAAAAAAGTGATAAACATTTCAATGGCAAAAAAAGGAAACTAAAAAGTCATGTTTAATGTAATATAAATATGGTATAAAAACACAACACTAACTATATCCTTTTTAACTATAACTATCTATTAAAAGGAAACTGGAAAAAAAAAAAAAGATTTTATATTTAAAAGAAAATAAAAAGCAAACGATATCTGGGAAAAAAAATCGTCTGATGTTCTACAAACACTTAAAGACCGTTAAAAAACTTCCATTTTTTTAAAAATAAGTCTGAAAAGGACGATAAGTGTTATGGAAATGAGTTCTTCTACAGCATCTTACACACATCTATTTTGCATAAACATATTTAAATTAATGATAAGGTGCCGTTAACGAGCTAAACAGTCAACATGGCAAGACTAATATTCTTTAAAAAATGATCTTTTAGTAAATAAAGAATATTTTTAACTGTAAGATACCTTTATATTTAAGGTGTCAAAAGTATATGATACATACATAATTATTTCACTTATGTAAACATTGAATTTTAAATTTAAGTTAACTGAGAAGATATTCGCAAATACCTTATATTACAAAAATAATTTGAACCTTAACTGAAGGTTTTTATTATTTATTCAAGGTTTTATAAACAAAGTAAAAAAATACTTTTTTTTTATCTTGAAATAAAAAATAGGCTTAGAAAGATATTAACCGAAAAATTATAAAAACTATGTTAAATAATTGAACATAAATTTTTTTTCTAAAATAATTCTTAATTTCGATTCTTTTTTAGATTAATTTCAATGCTACGTGATAGAATGATGCATTTAACCTTTTACATAAAGATAAATGTTTGCTTAATTTCCTTGAACTAAATTATGAAAAATTTTGAAATTCTGATTATGTTTAAATTAAAAGAAAAGTTGATCAAGTTTTTTCTGAATCTTTTTAAATAAGACAGCCAAAGATATTACAGTATAAATTTATATTTTAAAATCGAACATGTATGATGTAATTGTATGTATATTCCATGTATAATTATTTTAATAATATTTTTTTATTTCTAAAGCAGCTGGCAAACACTTAAACAGCTTGGGTTTGTATGCCTTAAGGGAAGCGCTGCACAGACGTTACGCACTTTGCATTACCCAGAGGGCGCGTGTAACTTGAAGATAAGCCACGGACGCGGAGTAACAATGCCCCCGCAACGCTCTACGATCCTGTTAGGACCGGGACCTACGGCTTAAAGTGGATTCCGAACCACTACAAACATCTATGGCACCGCCGGGACTCGAACCCGAAACCTGTGGGACCGAGCGCCAGAGCACTGGCTACTCGGCCATTCAGGCTCCTACTTAAATAATATTGTTGAAGGTAAAAAACTTTTTACGTTAATATGCATCTAAAGTTATGTATTGAAAGGGATATTGAGTAAAAGTGCATTTTATAAAAAATTAAAACAGTTATAAATTTACTGAGTTTATGACATCAACTCATTAAAATTGAAAATAAAAACTATTTTGTGTATTGTCTGTATTATCTTTGCCTATCATCATTCATATGGCAAATTTGCAGTAGATTCAGCTTTACTAGGAATGGGATGCTAACAAAAAATGTGCAATATTGTTGTTTTCTAACGTCATTTCAAATTGTCATTACAACGATAGATATACGGCAGATTAAGCATTATATGGCCTATATCGAAACTATATAAAAATATATATATATATATATATTATATAAGAGAGATTATATCAAACAATATCTACAATATAAGAAAACTATATCGGACTATATAAGAAGACTAAATCGAGAAAATGTGCAAGCATTTTGCATCGATTGTTCTGTGGTTAGATTGTTCTGTGGTTTCTCTGTCATACGACATGTAAATTAGTGTTCAGTTTTTTCTAAGAATTATCTTAGAAATCAATAATCTCCCCTCTATAACCAATGTGTTACTCTTAGAATATGGTGGAAATATAAGTCCTAACAATGAATAAAAAATTTTTAAAAAATGAAAAAGGAAATTGATTAAATAACTAAAAATGAAAGATTTAATAAACTGAGGGCAATCCACTCTTTTTAAGAAAATCAACTCATTAATGATACAAAAAAAAATTTCTTTTTTTTACAACTAAACAAGCACTTAATACTTGAAATAGTCTACTGAATCACAATGAGAATGTTGTAAGAGAAATATATATTTTATATTTGAAATTAATGTAATATTCCATCTAGGAATTTTACATTTCATTTTTTTTTTATATATTATATGTTTTACGTTTGTCTAGTCAACACAATAATACGAATTTTATCATTCATATAATTCCATCTACAAGTGCAATCCTATTAATATTCATACTTTTTTTATATATTTTACATTGTTCTAAGATAAAAAAATATTTTTAAATTTCATGAAATCAATTGCGCATCACAGAATGAAAAATAAGATTATCTTTATTATTTATTCATATTAAGTTAACAATTTTATATAGTTCCTATACATTCTTATATCTAAAAATTCTATACAGAATCGATTTTTCGCATAAATTTTAAATTGTGAATAATTCGAATAAAAATATTTCAAATGCAAACAAAAGAACGTATCCGAGTAAAGAAGGGAAAAATGGCCTTCTTCCGAATATAAATAAAAACGCAAGTTTCAAGGGAGAAAATTTTTCTAAACTTTTATTCTTTCAAGGTAGTTTTTATTAACTTACAAAAAGTTTTAGCGTGTTTCCCATTTGAATTCGTGGGGTTTTAGTCCGAATAAAAGAAAGTGGATTTGCATAGATAACTTTTACACGAAACAAATAAAAAATTCTCCTTGTAGTCAAAATATTAACAAAATTTTTTACAGACTTCTTGAACATTAGGAAAAGTTTTTACAAAGTACAAAAAAGGGGTACGCTTAACTCAATAGATTTACTTCTATTCCAAACACACATGAAATTTCAGTAAAGAAAACATATCGAGTGCTACTTTTTAAAACACCAACCTTTTTTACGACTAAATAGCGTAAAAGTTATAAAAGCTAATATTACTAGGAAAAAAATGGCGTGTAGCAATTTAATAGCTGAATTTCTACTTAAGAAGTTTGGATTTTCATTAAACATGGGTTTCTTTTTTAAAAGAATGTATTTTTTTCAGATACAACAGTTTTCAAATAGTACTTATCGTTCCCATCAAAAAGTAATAAACATTTCAATGGCAAAAAAATAAAATAAATAAAAGATAAAAAAAAACCTAAAACATCATATTTAATGTAATATTAATACGTTATAAAAACACAACACTAACTATATCCTTTTTAACTATAAACTATTTATTAAAAGGAACTCGAAAAAAAAAGATTCTATATTTAAAAGAAAATAAAAAGCAAACGATATATGTAAAAAATCGTCTGATGTTCTACGAACACTTAAAGACCGCTAAAACGCTTCCATTTTTTTAAACAAGTCAGAAAAGGGCGATAAGTATTATGGAAATGAGTTCTTCTACAGCATCTTACACCCATCTATTTTGCATAAACATATTTAAATTAATGTTAAGATGCCGTTAACGAGCCAAACAGTCAAGATGGCAAGACTAATATTCTTTAATAAAATTGATCTTTTAGTAAATACAGAATATTTTTTAAGCGCAAAGATACTTTCTTCTCAAAAATGTATGATACCTACATAATTATTTCACTTATGTAATCATTGAATTTTTTAATTTAAGTTACCTGAGAAGGAATTCGCGAATACATTAAATTTCAAAAATAATTTGTACCGTAACTAAAAGTTTTTGTTATTTATTCAAGGATTTATAAACAAAGTAATAAAAAATATATATTTTTTTTATCTTGGAATAAAAAATCGGTTTAAAAAGATATTAACCGATAAATTATAAACACTATGCTAAATACTTGTAAGAAATAAATAACGATGATTTTTATACATTAAATTTTTTAAACTAACATTATTTTAAAATATATTTCTTAAACATTTTAAAATTTATAATTGTCTTTGTTGTTTCTTTGTTTTTTTCTTTGTTTTTAAAGATATATATGTTTCAGATAAATTCATTGAGTTTATGACATCAACTAATTAAAATTGAAAAAAAAAAGTTTTGTGTATTGTATTTGCCTTTCCCCATTCATATCTGAAATTTGTAGTAGATTCAGCCTTACTAGGAATGGGTTGCTAACAATACATTTGGAATATTGTTGTTTTCAAACGTCATTTCCCATTGTCATTAGAACAGCAGATACGTAGTAGATTCAGCATTATTCAGGTTGCAACATGTTGGGACATATAACCGTTATGTCCAATTTGCCAACTCTATTTCGAAAGAACCCCTTTAGGAAGGCAGTCTGACAGCCTTCTTTTCATATATTGATGGAAAATAAAAAAAAATTCATTTTTTTATTTGTAATTTCAGTAAAATATAACTTCATAAATTTAAAGAAAATTACAGTTTTTCAATATTTACAAAGTTTCAATGCAGTTCTTTAAAGAGTCCTTACCGAATTTAATCGAAGATTTTTGATACTCATTATTTTTTTCTAGTTCAAATATTCTAATATAAATATGCTTCGATTATTTTATTACTTCTTTTTTTAGAAAAGAATAAAAAGATCTGTAAAAGATTATGAAAATTAAGAGCTTTGTATAAATATGCGTAAAATGAATATCTTAAAGCGAAGTGATTCTTTGCATTTCTTTACTTTCCACATTAGTTTTCAAATTCATTGAAGCCGGCTTTCAAAGAATACAAAAATTCCTCCGAGTAATATTAATGAAAAGAAAAATGAATTATTCATTTAAAAGATAAGTGTGCAAAAGGTTAATTAAAAGTTAAAAAAATAAATGTTTCAAAGTATCATTATCCATATATACTAAGTATCTAGAAAAATGAAGGATCTTTACATTTTTAACTCCAGTATGTAAAAATTATATCGTTACAATAAAAATTTAATTTGTTTTAATTAAATATATAATAATTTACTACAAATGGAAATTCTGAATTTTGTCCAAATTCATGAAACAATAATGAAGCAATAATCATAAAACAATAACTGAACAATAATAAATTCAGAATAATAATGTAAAGGTCGCTGTAAATTTAAAAGACAGGTTATAGTTAAGAGTGGACGATAATTAAATAACAAAATAAATTATGCTTTATAAAAATCAGTATTATATCAGAATCATATTCATAACTAAGTGCCGGATACCTGATAAATAGAGGTTAAAGAGAATCTATAAATAAATCAATCGCTATCCAAACACCTTTTTTCTTGGAGTATATTGAATAGAATAGTAAGAAAAAATTGAGTAATTAAAATAAAAAATTTAATGAGTATTGAGTTTGAATGTTATTGCAGCAGACTTGAGGGTGACATTAGTAGAAATAATCAGCAATTAATATGAGAATCCATTTTATAGGAAACCTGTTCACTTTCAAACTGATGAAACAAGGCAATACCGATCTTGGCTTACTTCGCCTTAAATATAAAATAGAAGAATGTTCATATGCGCAGTATAAACAAACAAATTTACATAGTTTGTGACAAGGCTGAACAGGTTCCCGCCAAAATTAGTTACACTTAATTAATTTTAAAACATTGCGTTTGAACAATCCTTTGGTGGTTCTGACTGTGAACACCCGTACACGCTGATCCTCGCCGGGATTCGAGCTAAAGGCCAAGTGGCTGATGGAAGATTGGATTCTTTTATCATGACTGGGTCTCCAACTTGGAGATTCTCTTCAGACTTCCTCCATTTCGTTCTTTGCTGGAGAGAATGTAAATATTCTCTCCGCCAACTTTTCCAAAAGAACCTTACGGATGTTTTGAACAACTTGCCATCGAGTTCGATGGGGTAGCGAACGCAACTAAATGTGTTTGCCGGTTCATCTGGTAGTAAGCTTAACTTACGAAATGTAAAGTAATATTTATTAAACATAGAGGTATTAGAACAAGGATTTCCAACATTAAAAAATACCATATGAAAAATCCATAAGACTGTTTAAAGCAAATTTTTACTGTACTTTAAACAGATATTAGAGAGTTTTTGCATACCGTACGTTAGTTACCGTAGGACGTCTGTTAGCTTTTTCTCCCTAGCGCGCATGCTCATAGGAAACTGAGCATGCGCGCTAGGGAGAAAAAGCTAACAGACGTTCTACGGTAACTAACGTACGGTATGCAAAAACTCTCTATTTACTTTTAGCAGATGTATTGTGTAGATTATTACACTTTAACAATTTCAAATAAGCCATCCAAAAAATCAGTTTGACAAAAATTGTTTCAAATATCGGGTTATATTTCAATCTGTTATCTATCTATAATATTAATTCATTGTTACAATAAATATATCATCATCGTTGGCGCAAAAACCTCATTGAGGGCCATGGCCATCTGCCTACTGCCAGATTACGAGATGAGAGATGTTATTCTTTTTTACGGATAGGGTTGCCAGCCTACGTCCAACCCTAAACAGTCATATTAGACAGGGATTGACATTTTAAAGTGGATTCCGAACCACTAAAACATCCATGGCACCGCAGGGACTCGAACCCGAAACGAGCTTCAGAGAACTAGTCACTCGGTCATCAAGCCCCAACATATACATACTAATTATAATTTCCTATTCATTTTTAAAGATTTCTCTTTTTAACATTTAAATAACAGCTTGTTGAAACTATAATTTTTAATAAGAAGCTAATAATTACATGAAATATTGGAGATGTTTGTTCAATTCTATTTTATTTTTTAAGAATTTAACCATTAATAAAAGTTTATCATCAAAATTGAGTTAAGAAGTTTAACATTTGCTCACAAACAATGTTCTTTGTGAAATTATTTTTTTTAATTTTAGGTAATCAGAGTTTTAAAAAGTTTAACAAAACCTTTTACATGCTGTTCTTTTCCTGAATATGCTTTACTCCATTATAATTATGTATTTTTAACAATGTGTTTGCTTCAGTCTAGTTTTTCTGGCTTATCAACATACCTTAATATCCCCATGATATAATTTATTCTCACCATTTTAAAAATGTAACAGTTTTTTAAATGTGTAGCGGATAAGCTGAAAATAAGACCTTTTCTACATTTTTGAAGAAAATTAGTTCCTTGTAGCTCAAGAACTATGAATGCAACACATTATATTCTTGAATTAGCTTAGACGTGCAATGTTATATGCATTTTATTTCAAGTTAAAGTAGTGGTTCACAATGTTATCCAGTTTAGAAATTCTATTATATACTCATACATATATGTATATCATGCTATTTTACTTAAAACTCAAGTTGTTCGAAGTAAGAAGTTATCTAAGTAAGAAAATTTGTTTTTTTATTTAAAATTATTAATAATGCATGAAGTTAGTTAGAACACATATAATATTTATGGTTAAAAAAATACATGAAAATGTTTCTGTTACTGAGCAGTTTGAAAAATGTTTGGCTTTATTTTTAAAAATAATTTAAAATTCAATATGGTGTTTAGTTATTCTGTTATTTAAAGTACTGTATAGCCTTCTTCTATCTATGGAATTTTTAACGGAATTTTAATATGTAAAATTGCCTTTACATAGCAAAATAAGGAATATATCTGAATCAAATTTAAAAAATAAAATCTAGGACAGAAAATGTGCTCACTGTGACAACAAAGAACTGCGACGAAAGAAAACAAAATTTACAAACATAAATTTGGGTCTTTAAGCTTAATAATGTTAAAACTTGGACATATTCAGATACTTCATTTGGGAAATAGACAATATTTTTTTGAATTTATCCCCAATTGTAGCATTTGGATTATTTTGGATATAAGAATATGTGTAATTTAAATATTGTTAAAAGTGAAAGAGAGATTTACTACAAATCCTCAAACTTAATAAAGTATTTTAGTTTAATAAATTTTAAATATCAAATTAAAGAAAATTGAAACAATTTCTTATTAGTTTTGTGTTTACTTGGCAGTTTTCTCACAACGTCATTCACAGTTTAAATGCAAATATAATAAGGTACACTCATGTCCATAAATTACGGATAATTCAGAATCACACATAAATTGAACTCTAAAATAAAAATTTCACCTGTAGAATTATCACTCACATCTTGAAGAAGAATATGCAAATTACAGGAAACCTCCAGATGACGCGGATAGTACGTCACAATGACGAGAGTGTAAGAGAGGGGTATATAAGGAATGGTGGAAAGAAGTAAAATTGTTCACAAGCGCTTTAAAAACCTGTCAGTGCAATAACCGCATAGTTATGGCACAAAGGAAGCATTTGGATGATTTTTTAAGTGGTAGAATTATCGGACGACTGGAATGTGGACGTACCCAGCTGGAAGTATCCGAGGAACTTGGAATCGCCCAGAGTGTCATCTCCAGGCTTTGGCAACGATTCCAAGATGATGGTAATGTGAGTAGATGTTACAGCACAGGTCGTCCCCGAGTTACAACGCCGAATGAGGACCAGTATTTAGCAGTTACTGCCAAAAGAAACAGACGGAGCACAGCATCAGACCTGTCTCGTCAGCTCTCTTCAGCTACCAGTACGACAGTTTCAAGGCAGACCGTGTACAGACGCTTAGGGCACATTGGTCTATATGCTCGTAGGACTGTCAGATGTGTTCAACTTAGCACAACTCACTGTCGCCTGCGATTAACCTGGAGTAGAGAGCATGCACTCTGGACACCTCAACAGTGGTCTTGTGTGATGTTTTCCGACGAGTCCAGGTTTAGTTTGCAGTCTGATTCTCGCCGGACATTCATATGGAGAGCGCCAGTTACCCGTTACCACCAAGAGAACACCATTGAACGACACCGTTACGGTGGTGCAGGATGGCTCATTTGGGGAGGAATTATTCTTGGTTCCAGAACTGACCTGCATGTTCAGAGTGTAACGATGACAGGCCACATCTATCGGGATGTCATTTGCAACAACATGTACGTTTGTTTCAGGGCGCCATGGGTGCTGAATTTCTGTTTATGGATGACAACGCCCATCCTCACCGTGCAAACATTGTAGACGAATGCATTCAATTGGAGGATATCACCTGTATGAATTGGCCGACATACTCACCGGACTTGAATCCAATAGACCATGTGTGGGATATGCTTGGCCGACGAATTGCAGCCCGTCAACCCCCTCCCACCTGTCAACCGGAACTTCGGAGGGCATTGCTTGATGAGTGGTGATATATTAGATTTTTTTTAAGTAGTTTTAGTAGAGCGGTTGCTGGCGGAAAGCATGGAATACATGCTATTCACCATAAATCACTCAAAAAGGCCTAAAGCAAGAGTTCCTAGAACTCCTCACGATTGAGGGCCGTTCTGGCGTTTTGATATGCACCAGACAACTCTCAAAGCGGAACGGACCCAGTGATTATCACTGATTCACAACAGTGAACTCAGCCAAAGGGGCTGCTTGCGTTACCCAGAGTGGTTATTCAATCCTCCTTTCCGTAGTTGTGCAACCAACACTGAAATCCCGTTAATTCGGGAAGGCCAGTGGCACTCCTGCGGCGTCCAAGGTCCAAGATCAGATTGATAATTTGATACTCAGCATGCCTAGGCGTTGTAAGGCCTGTATTGCATCGTCCGGGAGACATACTCCATATTAACCATCATACTAACCATGTTATACTGTGTTTTGTAAATAGGTTCTTTTTTTTAATTTGCTCCAGGGAGTAAAAATCATAATTTTTATTAATTATGTCGAACATATAGCATCTGTTTTGCTCTTTACCTTTTGTTTAATAAATAGACTTTACAAATAAGTCAAATTTGTTTTGCTTCTGTCTCTTTCTTTGCCTGAACTTCATTATCCTTAATTTATGGACATGAGTGTACTATAATGATCCTCAATGCTGATTTTCTTTTCAAAAAATTCCATAATTATTTTATGGATGCAAAATAAACGAAATTCTGAAATTTATACAAATTATCATAGAACTGCTTTTCATTCATTATTATCTGCTTTTTATTCAGCATTAACCAATCCAAAATAATGAAACGGTTTCTAAAATACAAATCTAGGCTTACGTCATCTGACGTTGAAACACGCGCTTTGCGCAAAGCGGATATCTGAGTGAATTTCTGCAACACAGCGTTTGATTTCAGTGTGTAAGGACTGGTATAGATTTGTTAAGGCTTTGAAGTATCATTTGGAAGTACGTGGGAAATGGAGACTCTCATAAGCCTTTTAGAAGTAAGGCAGACAATCACGGAAGTAAGCCAAATGTCTGAATACTTCAAGACAGACAATCTCTTTGTTTTGGAAACAATTTCTAAACGATGGAACTGTTGTAAGTAGGCCTGTGTAAGGTCGTAAACGAATAAAAACTGCTTCTGAAGATCGATATCTGGAAATAACTTCCCGTCTAACAGGAAGTCTGCAACTCGCCAGTTGACTTCAGAACTTGAAGTCGCCACTGGAACTGCTGTATCAGGGCAAACGGTACACAGAAGGCTTAATGAAAAAGACCTGTATGCCAGAACGCCAAGATTATGTGTTTCATTGTGTTCACAACAAAAGAGGGATTGCTTTAATTGGTAGAGGATGGGAGCAAGAATAATACAATATGGAAAGTAATGTCAAGTATACTTTTTGATATTGCTATGATTGAACATATTTGAACCTTGTGTCCATTAATGTATGCGCTGAATATATCGCACTGACATGAATTTGATAGAACTTATGGCTAAAAAGCATTGTTGACTACTTTTTTTCTTATAATCATATTACAAACCTCAAAAATAATTGACAAAATTGTCTATTAGGGGTTGGGAACAAAATACAATATGAAATGCAATAATTTTAATAATTTTCAATAGTTTTATTAATTTATTTAATTTAAGTTGTTTTTGTTAAGTTGTTATTTTAATGTTGTTTTTGTGGTTGAACATATGTGGGCTTCGTGTTCATTAATGTATGCCACAAGCCTCAAACGCGCCACGATTGAGACTTGTGATCGGTCGACGCTTTACACCTCATCACTCAACGTCTCGGTGTCAATTGGGCTTTAGTGTTACTATCCCATATTTGTATGAGAAAAAATCCAGAAATGTCTTCGATTATCGATTCGAATCGCTTGATACACGTAGTCATCATATGCCACCATGTCCCGAAATTTTGAAAACCCTAATGTTAACTGCCGCAAACATCTGACACTTCCTATACACTTTTGTCAAGTATTGGAAATTATAAAAGTCCTACTAATGAAGCAATATCAACATGGTTGGGTTAAGATGGATTTTCAAAATAATTTAAAAGGCTAATTTAAAGAAATTATTTCATTTTGCAATCTTTAAATCTTCTTATAAATTGTCATCTTAAAATATTTTGACAAAAAAAAAACCTTTTGTGCAATTTAACTGAAATAATTATTTGTTGACAAAATGTTTCCCTGAATCAATTCAGAGAGAAAAACCCCAATCAGGAAGACTGTGAACAGGCATTAAACCTCACTTTCGAATGAATGGAGGAAGAATCATAAATAAATAATATTTATTCCGTTTTATACACTTCTTAATCGAATAAAGAGTTGTTTTGAACTGTTACACTTTACACTCAATTACTGTTAAGATTTATTTTCGGCTCTTATTTCATTAGACAATTTTTTTTATTCAGATATCGTTTGCTTTTTATTTTATTTTAAATATGTAATTTTTTTTCTTCAGTTTCTTATTAATAGAGAGTTGATAGTTAAAAAGGATATAGTTAGTGTTGCGTTTTTATACCGTATTAATATAACATTAAATATGACGTTTTGGTTTCTTTTTTTTTTTTGCTATGGAAATGTTTATTACTTTTTGATGGGAATGATGAAAACTATTTAAAATTTCTGTTATATGACAAAAAAATATACAACATTCTTTTAAAAATGAAACTACCCTGCTTATTTAAAATCAAAAGTTCTTAAGTAGAAATTCAGCTATTAAATTGCTGCATGCTATTTAATACAGCATGCTAATTTTTGCTACATGCTATTGTTGGAGGCTTCCTAAGTGTTCGTAAAACATCAGATATCGTTTACTTTTTATTTTATTTTAAATATGGAATTTTTTTTTCAGTTTCCTTTTAACAGATAGTTTATAGTTAAAAAGGATATAGTTAGTGTTGTGTTTTTATACCGTATTAATATTACATTGAATGTGACGTTTTGGTTTTTTTTTTTTTTTTTTTTTTTTTTTTTTTTTTTTTTCTTTTCTTTTTGACGTTGAAATATATTTTTTTACCTTTTGATGGGAAGGATGAAAACTATTGGAAATTTCAGTTATATGAGAAAAAAATACAACATTCTTTTAAAAAGAAACTACCTTGTTTAATGAAAATCAAAAGATCTTAAGTAGAAATTCAGCTATTAAATAGCTAGAAGCCATTTTTTCTAGCAACATTATCTTTTATAACTTTTACCTTATTTAGTCGTAAAAAAGCTGATGTTTTTAAAAAGTACCAATCGATATGTTTTTTTTTTTTTTCTGAATGTTCATATGTGCTTGTAACTCCAGTAAGTTTGCCTTTTTGTACTTTGTAAAATCTTTTCCTAATGTTCCAGAAGTCTGTAAAAAATTTTGTTCTGTTATTATTTTAACCACAGACAGAATTTTTCATTTGTATCGTGCAGAAGTTACCTCATGCAAATCCACTTTCTTTAACTTGGACTAAAAACTCTACGAATTCAAATGGAAAGCACGTTAAAACCTTTTGGAAGTTGATATAACTACCTTGAAAGAATAAAAGTTTTGAAAAGTTTTCAATCTTCCAAACTTGCGTTTTTATTTGTATTTGGAAGGATGCCATTTTTCTATCCTCTTTACTCTCTGTTTGCATTCGAAATATTTTTATTCGAATTATTCACAACTTAAAATTTATGCGAAAGATCGACTTTCTTTAGAATTTTTAGCTATAAAAATGTATGAAACTATAGAATAAACTAATATGAATAAGAACGATTTCTTAAACTAATATGAATAAATAATAAATATTATCTTATCTTTCGTTCTGTAAAGCGTAATTGATTTTAAGAAATTTTTATGTAATAAAATATGAAAATATTTATCTATCTTAAAAACATAGTAAAATATAAAAAAATGTCTGAATAGTATTGTGAATGTATTTTTAGATAGAAATATATGAATGCATATATACTAATTTATGAATGATAACATTCGTATTATTGTGTTGGCTAGATAAATGTGAAATCTATAATATATAAAAAGCAAAATGCTTAGATTGCATATTTCCTAAATTTCAAATATAAAATATATATTCATATTGCAACATTCTCATTAATTCTTTTATTTTAAGTTATTTAATCATGTTTCTTCCTTGTTTTTTAAAAATATTTTTATTCATTATCAGGAATTATGTTTCCATTAAATACTAAGAATAACCCACTGATTGTAGAGGGGGAGTTATTGATTTTCAAGTGAACTCTTAGGAAAAGCTGACACTCATTTGCATGTCGAGAGAGTAACCACAGGACAATCGATGCAAGACGCTTTCAACATTCCCCATATATTCTTATTATATAGTAAATATAGTTCGCTGTAGTCTTCTTATATAATCTCGATAGTATTTTTATATAGTAGATATATAGGTTTCTTATATAGTCTTGATAATGTAGATAGAAAAAAATTTATTGTAAAAAAAAAAAAAAAAATTTTATTTTATTATTTTTAAAAATTGTATTTTACTTTTCTCCGCTTCTCACTCTCATACCTAAAAGACTATGCAGTCCCCTACCACTTAGATGAGAATGAAACATCGGTGCACCCTTGTGTATACAACGAACAGACCACCAACTGGTAAAGGGTGTTCTGGGAGGAATTTTAGGGGTAACGGCCCCGAAATTAGGTGTCGTATGGGAGAAAATCAAGAAAACATCCTAAAGGTAGCCTGACTATCGACACTACACACATTGTCCCAATCATCCTCGAGTCTCTTTGTTTTTGAAAAGAGTGACTAATTACTGTACACTAGTTGATTCAAACCTCAACCCCCCCTCCCCCTCCCTGTAGGCTTGCTAAACATGTTGCCACTCGGTATATAAAAGTAAGTTGTTTTTTTTCAAAACTTTTTCTTATAGTCCAACTTTAAAACAAATAGTACCCAAGTGGTATTTTGTTTAAACATTTATTCTACATACAAAGATCATCATTTGCTCTTTTGAATTCTCCTAATGCATGCATTTTTTAGCTTAGTTAGTATCGAAACGGAATCCTTTTTAATCTGTTTTGGCGATCGTTAGTCAAGAATTGGAAGTGTTCACATCCCAGAGAGTGGCGATCACAGCTGCGGGAATCCAACAGAAAAATAGTGGCTCGGGCAAGTTTCCTTGCGGGTTTCCTCTCCAAATGTCACGTGACTGTATCCCCACACTCTCCTTCTTGAATGGCAATTCCCGGGGGAGAATCGAATTGGTAAGATGTTCTGAATGGCGACCCACGCAAGGTAACGACAAATGTTGGTTTTTGGAAGTACTACTTATCTACACGCATGGATAAGACATTTATGGCCATTCATTAATCGATAAAAGGCATTTAAATTTAAATAAAAGAAATTAAACAATCTTCATAAATTCTTTCTTTCTACAGATTATCTACTTGTTTTAAACGTATTATTTCCACTGTTTGTATTAGTATCTCCATATCTTAATGTGGAACGTTTCCATGCTAGACTAATGAGGATAGGGCGAATGTTATAAAAACAGAATATTTTTAAAAGAAATGTTAAATAAAACATTAAGAGTTTTAAATAATTTTTTAACAAAAAATAAACAATTAAAAACTACAAAATTAAAATTACTATTGAATAAGAAACCTTACAAATTAAAAAAAAATATTCGAAATATTTAAGTTGTTAACATGAAATGTCGAATCTGGTCCTAATGATGATTTGTCGGTATGGTCGGAATGTCGATATGTCGGATCTGGTAAATACACAATTATTATCCAATGCAAATTTATTTTTACTAATGAAAATAAACGCCATTTAAAGCAATACATATACAAGGGACTCGAAACTAATAGCATCCCCATCTTTAGGGTCTTAATCCTCTCTCGTCAGATTCCGCCTTTCGGAGAATTTGTTTACTATTACAATGGTAGAAAGAAGGTGCAGCATAGAAGGTCAGCCCATGTAATAAAGCTGAATCAACTGCTTTCTAATGCTAAATGGCCTCATGTGCGAGTGGCTGGTAAACGAAAGTAATAACAATATGTTTTATATGGATATAAAGTAAAAATACTGCAAGAAGAATATAATAATTAAAATGATGTTGTTGGCAGATATATCTGTTAGTTAACCATTTTAAATATAGGTATGTAGGAGATTCACTAATTATGATAACTAGGTCCACTTCAAGTACCATGTGCATTTTTTATGAACATTGATGGACCTTGTGTTCAACTTATACAGGCCAAGAACAGCCCACTGGCGGAAGATTAGGGGCGAGCATTGCCTTTCTGAAGGAGTTTTAAAGGTAACTACCACGAAAATGTAATTGACAAAGCATCGATTGCATCACACGCAGCCAATGGATTCGAGACTGATCTCTCCTGGAACTGACTGTGCATATTATCACTTCATCGAATCCCTTCTCCTCTTTCTTCAACGAACTATTTGCTAGCTCAATTTTGAATTTATCCCAGTAGATAGATTTTCCGGTCTGTAGATTTAAAGTGCACATCCCTTTCAGCCAAACTTAACTTCGAATCGAGCTTCCTTAACTTAAATACCCAATTTATCCAAAACCCAAACTCTGTTCCTGATAATTTAAAGCAAAAGGAGTCTCATCATGAAGAATTACATGAGCCATGCAGGTTCTTAGTATTCAAGAATTTAAGCAACACCCTGCTAATTGTAGTTGAAAACAAAAATTCTACTTTCGAACTTTAAAGGCAATGCCTTTCTGAAGGACTGTTAAGGGCAATTGTCTTGAAAGGGTAAAAGCCAAACCATTGATTGCATCATACGCCACCAATAGACTCGAGACTGATTCCTGCGGCATGGTGGTTGTAGCTGCTACTATTTCGTCACTTTTTCCATCCTCTGCAACGGATAATTTGCTAGCTCAATTTTTATTAAACCTTTTGAATTCATCCCACCTCAATCCCAGTAGATGAATTTTTCGTCCTACATATTTAAAGATAGATTTTTCCGTCATTTTTTTACACCTTTTACAATCAAGTTCAGTTTCGAACCAAACTACCTTACTTTAAAAACCCAATTTTCTATATTACAGGCTCTAGCTCTGATAACTGAAAGCAAAAGGAGCCTCAAGATGAAGAATTACATGAGCCATGTCGGTTTTTAGAATTCAAAAATTTAAGTAGTCTCTGGTATTTGTAGTTGGTAACGAAAATTCCACTTTCAAACTGGAATGGCATAAATGCGTGAGTGAAAGCCACGAATATTACACTTAGACGGAACATAACCAAGTATCGGTTTGAAAAGACGATTTGAAAGAAAATTATGAATGGAGGAAAGCTACGAAGTTCTTGGAAAATTGCAATTTGCCGCAGGATGTTACGAAGAAACCAACGACGCAAAACGAAACGGATCTTTGCTTGAAAACTTTTTCGGTATAATTTTTTAGATAAAAGTTCCTCTCTCTCTCTTTTGATTTAATGCTTGACATTTGAAATCCATTAGGGAGATATTCAAAGTTTTCAATTTCCTAGTTTAACTTTTTTCAAGTAGAGATACCATAAATTGCTGCAGTAAATCCTAAAAGTTCGTATTTCTTTTAAAGCGGTTAAAAACCTTCAAATACTCACTAAACGAAACAGTTTATTATGTATTTCTTTTCTTTCTAAACCTCCTTTTTGAGTTTCAAGGCGTAGTTTCTTAGATTTTAGATGATCGATCATTATAGAAATAAAAGACGAAAATTGGATTTTTTTTGTGTGTGTGTTCTATTTTAAAATCGTATGAATCAAGGCTCTTTTTCTCTCTTACGTATTGCCGTAATGGTTTATGAAGGTTTTAAGGTATAAATATCACCAAATGAACATTTAAAATTGACATTTAAGTGTTCTAAAAGAGATTGGCGTTTAATAGAAAGAATACAATTTAACGCGTTTTTTTTTTTTTTTTCTTTATTGTCAAAAACTATTTTTTATTTAAAAGAAAAAGATTTGATGTTTTAAAAGAGCTAGGAAATAATAATTTAAAAAAGAAAAAAAAAGTGATAATTACGGTTTTGCTTTAAATAATGTCTTAAAGTCATATTAGACAAAAGTTGTTTCACAAATTTGTAATAAAAAAATATTAATAAAATATATTAAATAAAAAAAGTTAAATGAAGCTAATAAAAAATATTATCATAACAAAAAAATTGTTAATGAGGAAAATTTGCGTAGAATCTGTTTTATTTTAAGTATATGGTGAATTTTTTATTTATATATTTTTACCGTCTTTCGCTTTTGAGTATCCACTGAAGCTTCATTTAGGTGATTATTTTTTTTTTATCCGGAATGGAGTAAAAATGAAAGGAAAAAATTACAATTGTAGATGCTACGGCTACTCAGATACTTCGTTCTAGGTCATTTACCATTGGATGGCAGAAAATGCAGCCAGTAATACCATGTGCCCTGAAAAAATTAACGAATTTTTTTTTTTTTGTTTAGAAAAACAATCCCAAGGGAGGTTTCAGGTGACTACACACTTCACTTCACTTCTGCTTGGGACAAACGAAATACCCTAGAATCAATTATGGCTGAAAGAACAAATAATACTATTTATGACGAAAATCCATAATTTTTATGGTGAGCTTCGAAAAACATGTTGTTCCTTAACTTTTGGAGGGCAGTATATATGAAATTTTACTTAGAATAAAATTACAAAATAAGATTGACAAAAATATAGATGATAAAAAAAATTGCAGTGGTTAATATCCCATGGAAAAAATAAATGAAAAATTAGTTTAGAATTGAAAATATATCAATAAAATAATATCTAAATATTGGTAAATATAAATTATTTGATAACTTTTCTGTTCACTTTAATAACTGTTATAAAAATTTTGCTTTAAATATAAAACATAAATTATTGTTATTAATTACTCAAGAATGCTAATATTTACATACCAAATTCACGTGACTCTCTATGGATAAAGAAACAAGAGATTGTTATGCCTGACGATATTTTCGAAAATTAAAAAAGTTATAAATTATAAATGAAATTATTATTTGAATTTATTATATATCTGTTGCTTAACCAACAATTACAAAAAAATTCGTATTAGTTATTTCTTAATTAAATAAAGACTTTTTTAACGCCTGTGGCCATCTTGTGGATGTTCTTTTTTTTTTTTGTCACTATTGTATTTTCCTTCTTTGTTTAAGCATTTAATTACATAAATATAACATTAATATTTTACTTATAAACAGTAAAAAAAAATAATTGTTCTTTTACAATATGCAAATCACGTTTTTTTTAATCTTTATTTTTCTCATCTCTTAATTATTTTCCATTTTTCTCAATATTTAAACATCATAAATTTTATCGAAACAGCAAATGTTTTACTTTTAATAAATGGGCAGTGCCAGTTTATATTTATTAATATTTATAAAAACAACAGAAGATAAATATTACTTAAAAATATCTCTATTGAATAAATAAAGAAATTTTTATACAAATGAAAATAATTCACTGAATATATTTTAGGATCAAATATGCTATTTTTCTTTAAAGTGAATGAAATTTTACACAATATTATAATTGTATTAAAATGTTGTAAGGATTTTTTATTAACAATAAACTATTACATTACAAAAAGGAAAGTTGTAAAACTTAATAATAAAAATAATCTTTTAAGCACTAAAACTGATGTTTAATTGAGTGTTATGCCTTAAGTAACTTAAATCCCATACTTCATATTTAACTTACTGACAATATTCATTTTTAAGCATTTGGATTACGTGTTTCAAATAATATAAAGCCAATAGTAATTATATCGAGCTATTGTTTTACAGCAAATAATGCCAAAATTAATGTATGATTTACAAGTACAAAGTTGTTTGAAATAAGAAATCAAAAATTGCATTTGAATTTATGAAAAAACTTGTAGAGACAATTCTATAAGCAAACCAACTATCAGAAACGAGTATGCTGTACGATATCCTTTTGAAAAATGAATTTAACATGCACAGACACACAGAATGCATTTCTTTTATTAGTAAAAATGTTATGCAATTTCAATTAGTTATTTTCAAAATTCACAGAATAAATCCAATAGGATATCTTAAGTATTAACATAATTACTAGCCTTAGAGAAGGTCAAAATTATGAAAAACAAACCAGCGCGAGAGAAAAAAGAATCAATACATTTTAAAGCAAACTTTACGCGACAAAATTTTCTCCGCACAAACCACTTACTCATTTTTCGCCGGAGGAATTCTGACATTCATTTAGAGCAGTTTAATGAACGGATATTCCCCTCTCGGGTATACATGTAAAGACTATTTTAATTAAAAATCACATATTAAAAGGGCGCTGGTTGGCCGGAAAATCTGCATAATATTCTAAAGATCCCAAACGATAAGTTTCCTTTAAATAAGCCTTTAAACAAAGGGAGGCATTAGTCTGAACGGTGTGCATCAGATGGATGCTTGAATTGCGATTTAATTTGAAAGGGGCAGAAATTAAAAAAAGGGCAAACTTATAGCAATATGTTTTGCAATTATTGAGGTAGATTTTCCCCTAAGTAAATGCAGCAGTTTTTTAAAATTCACATTTTTTTTTTACATTTAGAAGCAGTTTTTTTTCTGAAATATTACGAATATTACAAAGATTCATTTTGGAACTTCTTGACAATTTATAGAATTAACACTGTTTCATAAAAAAACTTTAAAAAAATTAATTCTTTTTAATCTTATTTAACGATTTATTTATAATGATAAAGTTAGAAGTAGCCATAATAGATCATCTATAAAAAAATTATTGTACTGAATTTTTGTAAAGAGATAATTATAATCTACGTAGAATTATGGAGTTCTCTAGAAATATATCTACAGATGGATCATATTTTTGCAATTATATTAATCCTGCAAGAATTTCTAAGTGGAACAATTCATTTGTATGCACCACAGTTTTAAAAATTATTATTTATTTCTTCATTAAATATTTTGATTGGATGGGATTATAATTATTCAAAATTATTTGTAGTATTATCCATCACTCCAAAAAAAAACAACTTTTTTTGGTTCTTTGTTTTTTTTTTTTCATTTCTTAGTGAGAATGTTTTACAGTAATATTCCGTTAGAATAATTTTCTAGAAATATCTCATCTATCCTTTCATAAAAGAAAATTTTAGAAATATAATTTATCATTTAATTTGATTGACTTTTTTCAAATGTAATTCATCTATTCGTGGCTATTATTGAAACTTCAAGTAGAGCCAGTATCCAAATCATTACTATCAACGTAGATGGACAAGCATTGATATCATGTTACAGAAATAAAAGTCATTACAGCTTTTATTCTTAGTCCTCATATTCTTGTGTATATTTTAATTAATTATTATTATTATAATTATTATTTTGAGATGTCTATCTCAGAAAGTTTGTCAGAGAGAATCTGTATAGAAGTTTGTACCATTTTTTTTAATAATCAACTGAAATAAAGTCTAAATTTTTGCCGAATAACCTTTTCTTTCTTACCATTTATTAAAAAAAGTATAATAATTTGAAATTAATAATTGCATTATATAAAATTTAATAATTTAAAAAAGTATTTTATATTTTACGCGGAATTAAAGATCATTAATAAATTTAAAGGTTTAGTTACTTTTTACGTAATTCCATAATGCATTTTTTAACCTATAATTTATCCTAAATATTTGGTTTACTAATTAATTTATTGCATTTGCAACATCCTATTATAAATTTAAAAAAAACATCTTATTTTTAAACATCATTGATTTCATTCCTTGTCATTAAATTCCCTGTCAAATGTAAATTACATTTTCCAAAGCATAGATTAATATATGTCGTTTAAAAGAAATATAATTCATCTCAAAAGAATTAATTTATTATTTTTTTCAGAAGATAAAAAATTTAACAGAAAAAAGCCATGTCGGCCACTATCATGTGCAATTATGAGTAATGAATCCATATTGAGCTTGTCAAGCCTAATTATTGTACGTCAGTAAGGAAATATTCCCATATATGTCTGAAAGAAAAAACTGATAATAAAAAAGCTACCACCAAGAGTAATAAAGAAAAGTTCCAATTCGGAGATTGGAAGAAAAAAAAAATATTAATTCATTTTGAAGTTTATTTAGGTATTTTTCGTTTAGAGTAGTAGTGAACGACAGAAAAAAAACCATCGTGCATCATGAACAAGCAAAGTAATTAATTAATTCCACTAATAGCTGGGGACAAGTTCACCTGTGTATCTCTTCCGTTTCAACGTGGTACTGAAAGGGAAAAGTAATGAACGGGTGCTATTAAAATCTGCGTAAATCCAAATGATAGCAATTATATCGAAATGAACGTTCCTAATAAATTATTCTTTTTTTTTAAATTAGCACATGATATAATTTCTTGTATAATTCAATTCAGGGTTCTGTATTTACAATGTAAGTTTTTTTTTTTATGAAAAAAAGGAAAGATTCCGTTTCATTTTGACACGAATGAACTTACTATCAAAGTATTTACTCTTAACTTATTTTGTGTTCAGCATATTCTCTTTATACGCAATATTCAATTGCTCATGATTTATACTCATTTAATAATGTATACATCATTTTTTACTAATACTCAAATATTCATTATTCATAACTATTTTCTCATTTATTCATTATCAATACTCATTTAATCATATACACATAAATATTCATATTTATTGGCTCATTTATTCATTCACACTTATTTGCTCATTTATTTATTAATCATACTCATTTAATCATAAACACATTAATTACTTATACTTTTTTTTCTCATTTACTCAATAATGATTGCCATTTGATCATATACTTTTTACTGTTACTGATTTACTCATCACCGTTACTCATCATCTTATTATTCACTACTTATATTTATTCATTTCCAGATGGAAAATCTCACGTGATGTGGATGGATTATTTTCTTCCGGAAAGACTTTTATGGGGAAGTCGCAGATTTTAGTGTAATAGGGACTTTGCATCAGCAGTTGAGTTCTGGCGATAGATCTGCAAGGAGAACGCCTTGATTTTATTTACAAGACCTTTTTAACATCCAAAACCATAGTTACTTATTATCACTGTTGAAATTATGCCGAGTACCAGCATAATTTCAACACTATAAAATTCTTTTATATATATATGGATATCCAATATAATGGAAGTATTTCTTAGGAAGCATATATACATTTTTCTTCGGGGAATTATAATAATTTCCTCTCCGCCTCATTTGCGTGTGTTAGTTTTAAAAATATCATTAAAACTCCCAAGATTTCCCATGAAATCTTGACCGAATCGTGTTTTTAAAATTAAATAGTGTTTATTTATAGAAAGAACAGACTCGATCGCATTCGAGTGAGCCCTATTGAATAAAGATATTGTTAGTATTTGTTTTACACAATATGAATTTCTTGCATCTAATCAAGATCACCACAGGAAGAAAGGACAAGCAATATATAGAAGGACATATGGCTAAAAAAGCAATGTAGACAAATTATTTTAAGAATCCTGCTTCAAACCCCAAAAATAATTTACAGAATTGTCTATTAGTGGATAAGGAACAAGAATAATACAATATGAGAAGAAATATTTTTTAATAATTGTCAAACAATCTTTTTAATTTTGTTATGGTTGAACATATGTGGACCCCGTGTTCGTTAATGCATACCCCGAATGTTCTCACTGTCGGGCAATTGAGAAACGACATTGACCTTTACTTATCACTTTTAAACTGCATTCCCACCAAGGCGTTCAGTGGTGAGGCTTGAAGTGTCAACCATTCACAAGCCGCAGACTCACCAAGTCTGAGGCTTTTGATGGGTCGATGCTTCATGCCTCATCTTTTAACGCCTTGGTGTGAATATGGCTTTAGGATTATTACTCCACATTTGCGTGAGAGAAACCCTCCAAAATTTCCTTGAATGCCGATAAGAATCGTTTTACATAATATACAAACGGGTATCCTTATTTTGAAAGCACCGATGTTAATTGATGCAAACATCTGACCCTTCCTACACGTTTTTACACGTATTGGAAATTATAAAATTTCTACTAATGAAGAAATATCAACATGGTTGGGTAAAGATGGATTTTCAAAATACTTTAAAATACTAAATTAAAGAAATTATTTCATTTTTCAATCTGTAAATCTTCTTATAAATTGACATCTTAAAATATTTTGACCAAAAAAAAAATTATCGTGCAGTTTATCTGAAATATTTATTTGCTTACAAAATGTTTTCCTTAATCAATTCACAGTTAAAAGCACTATCAGGAAGATTGTGATTATCTTAATTGTTTACGTTTCTTCGACGAATAAGCATTAAACCTCACTTTCGAACGAATGGAGGAAGAATTATAAATAAACAATATTTTTTCTGCCTTCTTCACTTCTTAATCTAATAAAGAGTTGTTTTGACTGTTACACTTTACAGTCACTTTCTGTTGAGATTTATTTTTGGCTCTTATTTCTACTATTCCTTTTTTTTTTTCGAAGAGTGCTTATTTTAATCATGCAGTACTTAACAATTCATTGAGCTTGATAAAGTTCATAAAAAATTGTATATGAATCTGGTGATAAATATTTTAAATGGAATAGTATTTTTGTTTCGTTCAGAAAGGAAAAAGAAATTGTTTTATAAAAGACTTTTTGGATATATTTATTTCTATAATTATATTTTTTTTAATGTAGGGAGAAATAAGTAATTAATACATTGTACATAATATATCCGAATGTATTGCGTTTCCTGAATTGCGTTCCCAGTCGTAAATGGGTTTTTCGTTACATTCTTTTATTAAATATTTTGAAACTGAGAGGTGTAATTTTTTTTTCAGTACATATACTTTTTTATTTTGTTTAAGTTGTATGAATTAAAAACGCGAACAAAATATAATATAGATAATCTTTTTTTAAATAAAACTTTTCATTGCAAAACTATATATGATAATTAATGGTTTTGTAAGAGTACCAATGCTTAACGGATTAGATACAGGAGGTTGGTGTTGTGTAAAGCCGAAGCAAACTGTGTCTATAATGTGCACTCGAATGTGATCGAGTCTGTGCTTTTTATAAATAATCACTTTTTGATTTTTAGAAAAGAAACCGATGCCGTCCAATTTTAATGAGAAATCAAACTAATTGATGAGAGTTTTACTGATTTTTTTTTACATAACACATGCAAATGTAAATATGTGTTAATAATGTAAATATACTTTCGATGTAATGCGTCCATTATATTAGTTGATTTTCATAGATTAATATTGAAATTATATCGATACCGATATGTGCCCGATATAATTTCAACGTGGATAATGAGTAATGATGGTCTGGGGTGTTAAAAAGGGATTGTACATAAAATCAAGGAGTTTTCTCCAGTAGGCACAAAAGCTCTGTCGTCAAAATCCAATAAAACCCAGTGGCTGATTCAAAGTCTCTATTACACCAAAATCTTCAAATTTCCCCTATAAACGTTTTTCCTGATTAAATGAGTATTATGGATAAATAAATGAGCAATTAAGTATTATTAATGAATAAATGAGCGATTAAGTATGATTAATGAATAAATGAGCATGAATAAAGAATAATCTATATATGAATAAATGAGTATAAATAATGAGTAAATGAATATTACGTAGAAAAAAGAATCTACAGAACACAAAATAACTTCAGAGAAAATGTTAATAGGAAGTTCAACCGTATCAAAATAAAACAGAACCTTTTTTTTCATAAGTAAACATAAAAAACACTTGCATAATAAATACTGACCCCTGAATCGAATTATACAAGAAATTATATCATGCGCTAATTTAAAAAAAAAATAGATAATTTGTTATGAACGTTTATTTCGATATAATTGCTATCATTTCGGATTTACTCAGATTTTAATAGCACTCGTTCATTAGTTTTGCCCTTTCAGTACTACGTTGAATCGGAAGAAATACACAGGTGAACTTGCCCCCAGCCATTGGTGGAATTAATTAATTACTTTGCTTACTCATGATGCACGAAAACGAAATCGCATAGACACAGATGCTTTTTTTTTCACCCCCTATCGTTCACTACTACTCTAAACAAAAAATAACTAAATAAACTTCGAAATGAATTAATATTTTTTCATCCGATCTTTGAAGTGGAAATCTTTTGTACTTCTTTTGGTGGTCGCTTTTTTATTATCAGTTTTTTTTTTCTTTCAGATATAAATGGGACTATTTCCTTACTGACGTACGATAATTAGGCTTGACAAGCTCAGTATGGATTCATTATTCATAATTGCACATGATAGTGGCCGATATGTTTTTTTTTTTTTTTTTGTTAAATTTTTTATCTTTTGAAAAAAATGCAAATGAATTATTTTGAGATGAATTATATTTCTTTTAAACGACACATATTAATCTGTGTTCTGGAAAATGTAATTACATTTGACAAAAATCTTATGAAATTTAATGACAAGGAATGAAATCAGTGATGTTTAAAAAAATATGTTTTTTTTATGAGTTTAAAATATGATATTGCAAATGCAATAAATTAATTAGTAAAAACAAATATTTAGGGCAAATTATAAGTTTAAGATACATTATGGAAATATGTAAAAAGTAACTAAACATTTAAATTTATTATATTTGATTCCTTCTTAAAATACAGTACATTTTTTAAATTATTTAATTTTAAATAATTCTTAATACTTTTAAATTATTATAATTTTTTTACAAAGTGGTGAGGAAGAGATAGGTTAATAGGGAAAACAATAAAGATTACTTCTGATGACTGGACGTTATGTGTCTTATTAAATCATTAAAATAATGATATAAATTTCTATACCTATTCCCTCTGGCAAAATATTTGTAGACATTACAAAAAAAATAATTAATTAAAATATACATAATAAAATTGGAACTAAGGATAAAAGATAGAACTACTTTTTGTTTTTCTACGTAATATCACTGCTTGTCTATCTTTTTTGTTCGTATTGATTTGGATACTGGCCCTCTTTACAGTTTCTGTAATAGTCAAGAATAGATGATTCTTCTTCCCCTTCTCTGCGCATCAGCCCCATGATGGGTCAAGGCCGTCTGCATACTGGCAGATTTCGAGACAGAAGACATTAAATAGATGGATTATATTTGAAAAAAAATCACTCGAATGAACTGATAAATTATGATTCTAAAATTTCTTTCATGAAATTATTCTAATGGAATATTACTGTAAAACAGTCCCAATAAGAAATAGAAAGAACGAAGAACTAAAAAATATTTTTTTTTGTAGTGAAAGAATCGTTAAATAAATCGAGTAGTAATAAGTAATAGTAAGAAGAATTAGTTTTTCGCAGTATTTTTTGTTCTCCTTTTTTTGGGAAATAGTGTTGATTCTATTAACTGTGAAATATATCTAAAATGAATCTTTATAATATCGATAATTTTTAACAAAACAATTGCTGCTATGTACACTAATTGCATATACTTGTAGAGAAACTTTTCTTAAAAATTTGCATAACAAAGCCTCTAGGTTTGTAAAGTATTTAGATTCTATAAGTTTTCAATTTATTCTCAGTAATGAGAAATTTATTTAAATCTTAAAGTTCATAAGCAAATAAAATTTAGTAAATATATTTTATTGCCATATATTTTTCAGTATTATATATATATATATATTTCCAAAGTTTTCGGTACATAAATTCTGTTTTTTTTTACTGTTTTATTAACTATAAGATATCAATAGATAATCAATTAAATAAGATATCAATTAAATAAAACTTTAATTCCTGTTTTTCGTCAATATTTGTCCCTTTCAATTAAATACTATTCTATAACCACCAATCGCATTTCAAGTATCCATTTGATGCACAACGTTTCAGACTAATGCCACCCTTTGTTTAAAGGCTTATTTAAAGGAAATTTATCGTTTTGGACCTTCAGAATATTATGCAAATTTTCCGGCCAACCAGCGCCCTTTTAATATGTGACTTTTAATTAAAATAGTCTTTGCATGTTTACCCGAGAGAGGAATATCCGTTCGTTAAATTGCTCTGAATTAATGTCAGAATTACTCTGGCGAAAAATGAGTGAGTGGTTTATGCGGAGAAAGTTTTTCCCGTTAAGTTTGCTTTAAAATTTATTGATTCTTTTTTCTCTCTCGCTGATTTATTTTTAATAATTTTGACCTTCTCTAGCGTCTGTAATTATCTTAACAAGTTAAAATATCCTATTAGAGTCATTCTGTGAATTTAGAAAATGACTAATGGAGGCTACACAAAATTTTTTATTGGTGAAAGAAATGCATTCTGTGTGTCTTTGTAGATAAATTCATTTTTTAGAAGAATATCGTAAAGTATACCCGTTTTTGACAATTGTTTTGTTTATAAAATTGTTTCTAGAAGTTTTTCTTAAATTCAAAATTGTTGATTTCTTATTTCAAACAGTTTTGTAAGTAAATCAAGTATTAATTTTGACATTATAGTTCGATATAATTACTATTGGCATTATATTATTCGAACCCGAAATCCAATTTCTTAAAAAAATGATCATCAAAATATTTTGATCCAAAGTGATAAAGTATCCAAAATATTTTGAGGAAATATTGGTTCAGAAAAATTTTATCATGAAAACAGATGAAAATAAACCTTCTAAAATTACAATGTTGCAACATTTCCTATCAGAACTCATAAATAATACTTTATGTAAACCAACAAAATATTTATTCAGAAACAAGCATGTTCGTTTCCATTTCAAGTATTCTAATATCAGTAAAGTTTATATTATGGCCAGACATTATCTGTTTTCTTTGTTTACACTTTCAATATTAAAGAGGTTATTTTTATAACAATGTTTTAATATGAGACAGGGTTTCATTTCTTCATATCCTTATGCTGTAATAAAATGAACATTTTCCTGCAGTCAAGTAAAGTTATTGAAATTTTGATAGAGCCAAATTCTAAACATTTCGTCGTTGGCCGACGAATAAATTATTTTTCCTAGACGCCATATTCATTGAGTCGTTGAAACTATAATATTTTACAGCTTATAAATAGCTTACTAATAGAATTCTTATATTGATTCACCTATATATATATATATATATATATATATTGAGAGAGAGAGAGACTATTTTTTATGACTTATTTTATAATATTGGTTATTATTATTATATTATTTATACATAGTTTTATATGTATATTAATAGTTGTTCCCTTAAAAAAGGAAGTATTTATCAGTCATTTTTAAATAAAATTTAATTTACTAGGTTGTTTACGTTAATAATTATTTAATTTCAACATGAATGAAATCTTCGGAGCCTGTGAGTTGTTGAATATTCCTATGATGAAAATATTTTGAAAAACAAAAGCATGCATATAATTAGTGTAAATTTATAAGTATTGATATTATTTCGTTGTTTTAATATGTTTATTATCTTTACACTATAATATATTTTTTTCACCATAATTTACATTATTATATGTTCTTTCAACCATAATTGATCCTAGGATACTTCGTTTGTCTCAAGCAGCAGTGAAGTGAAGTGCGAAGTCACCTGAAACCTCTTTTGGGATCGTTCTTCTTCATTGTGGTAACAAAAAATTGGTTAGGTTTAGCAGGGCTCATGGTATTCCTGGTTGAATTTGCTGCCATCCAATTGTTAATGACCTAGAACAAAATATCTGAGTATCCGTTGCATCTTTAATTATAGTTTTTTTCCCTGAATCTTTACCCCATTTCGGATTAGAAAAAATATTCTAAAGGAAATTTCAGTGGCCATTTAAAAGCAAACACCGGTAAAAATAAATAAATAAAAAAAAAAGCTTCACCATATACTTAAAATAAAACACACTCTACACAAATTTCCTACATTGACAATTTTTTGTTATAAGGATGATGGGAGCGAAATATCTTCGGAGAGGAAATTACCACTATTGACACAGTACGGGAGAAAATCAAGAAAACTCCCATCTAGCATTTGCAGTGTCCATTCGAGATGTTCACACAATCATCTCATTTTTGAAAAACAATGACTGCGATGCACCAAAAAATTCGTATGCTACCTAATAGAGCCTTATCATTGCATGACGTGTGGGAGTAACAGAATCTGACATTTTAATTTGTCTTTTATGATGTGAAAACATGGAGCTGACTTTATATCTATTGTCGTTTACAGTATAAAAAATAGGAAGAAGAATTAATTAATAATTAATTATGTTAAAAATATCATCAACCATCTTAGCAGAAATGATTAAAATTAGACAAATAAGATATCATGGCACCAATAAGGAAGACCTGAAACTGTAACCATGCTTTCTCCTACGTACTTGAAGGAATGCTAAAGTGGCGTTCATTAGAAATGGTCAGTTGGCCTACAGACTCTCATATGGAGAGAAAGTATATTTCGCTATCCTGCGAGTAGTTTTCATGTTTGAATTGGAGTCCTTCCACGAATCTATAATTTTTCTTAATGTGCTAAGCATTGTGTGTCTCTAATTGCATGTGGGTGGTGTTTCCGCGTCGTAAATAAAATTGTGAGATCTCCAACCTGTCCTTCAAGTATCTCAACCGAAACAAACGTAGTTAAAATCCTGTTTCCCAACTTGTACACTATAAAACTAATTTATAATCAGAGAATGGTACCTTGCATTTCGTATGGAGAACTTGCAAGGTACCATTCCCTGATGCAAGGTAAGGTGCAAAGTTACCTGATGGCAAGGTTCCCTGATGCAAAGTACCCTTAGGGTCTATAAGTCTAAACTGTTAAACAAATACAACCCGCGTAGTCTACAGCAAAACGAAAGAACAAATCCTCTTCGAGCACGATTCTAAACTACAAAGGTTTTTATTTTTTATTTTGGCATCACCTATGGATTTTTTAAGAAAAAAATGTTTGCTGGAAACTCGTAATTAATATTTTTCAACTGCTCATTTTTATTACATTTATTTTAGATTGTATAAAGGAGCATTTATTTCTTAAATTAATTAAAATAAACTTATATGAAATTAATAGAATTCAAAACCATATCCAAAATTAATGTGAAATTAAATTGCATCATGAATTTTTTTATTATAAATATAAAAAAACAACGTTTATTTAATATTCTTTTACAACAATATTTAAAGCAAAATCGCTATTATTCCCTAATTTTTTTAATTTCTTGAATTATTATTTTCTAGCTCCTTTAAAACATTTTTTTTTTTTGGACGAAAAATATTTTGTGAAAAAATCTTAAATTCCATTATCTCTTTTAAAAGCTAATCTTTTTAGAACTCTTAAATGTCCTTTTTAAATGCTCATTTGGTAATATTTATACCTTAAACCACCATAAACACTTACGACACCACCTAAGAGAAAAAAGATCCTTGATTCTTACGATTTTAAAACAGAGTGCAGAACAAAATCCATTTTTCTCTTTTTATTTTATAATGATCGATCATCTAAAATCTAAAGAACTACGCCTTGAAACGCAAAATGTATGTTTAAAAAAATATATATATATATAATAAACTGTTTCGTTTAGTGAACATTTGGAGGTTTTTAACCGCTTAAAAAGAAATACGAACTTTTAGGATTTACAGCCGCAATTTATGGTATCTCTACTTGAAAAATGTTAAACTAGGAAACTGAAAACTTTGAATATCTCCCTAATGGATTCCGAATGTCAAGCATTAAATCAAAAGAGAGAGAAAGAGGAAATTTTCTTTGAAAAATTATACCGAAAAGTTTCTAAGCAAAGATCCGTTTCGTTTTGCTCCGTTGGTTTCTTCGTAACATCCCGCTGCAAATTGCAATCTTCCAGAACTGCATAGCTTACCACCATTTATAATTTTCTTCCAAATCGCCTTTTCAAACCGAAGCTTGGTTATGTTCCGTCTAACTGTAATATTCGTAGATTTCACTCACGCTTTTATGCCATTGAAGTTGCAAAGTGGAATTTTCGTTTTCAACTACAAATAGCAGAGCTTAAATACTTGAATTCTAAAAACTTGAATGGATCATGTAGTTCTTCATGTTGAGGTTCCTTTTGCTTTCAATTATCAGGGCCAGGGCTTGGTATATAGCAAATTGGATTTTTGAAATAAGGGAGCTTGCTTCGAAGCTGAATTGGGTTGAAAGGGTTGTGCTCTGTAAAGAATGTACTTGGGAGGGAAATGGGTGTGCACTTTAAAACTGTAAGAGGGAAAATCCATCTACTGAGATTGAGATGGGATGAATTCAAAATTTGGCACAAAATGGAACTGGCAAATAGTCTGTTGTATAAGTTTGGATTTATTCATTTTTTGCACACTTTGGGTTAATTGGACACAGTTAACGTAGATTTCGAACGGCTAACAATCATCCATGCAATTTCTAAGATTCGAAACTGAAGCCTATGATACCAAAATTCAGAGAGCTGGCCAGTAGGCCATCAATTCATCTCTTGCAGATTAGGGTGGTATTCGATGAAGTGGTAACACGTGTAACCGTGTGCAGGATAGATCCGTATTGAAGCCATTGGCGGCGTATGCTGCAATCAATGATTTGGCAATTACCCTTAAAAGTCCTTGAGAAACACAATGCCCGCTACTACTTGTCCGACAATGGGCTGTTCTGAGCAGGTATAAAATGAACACAAGGCCCATCAGTGTTCATAAAAAATGTACATGATGCTTGAAGTGGCTCTGGTCATCATAACTAGTTAATATCCTACATATCTGTATTTAAAATGGTTAACTAACAAATGAATTTGCCAACAACATTGTTTTAATCATTATAGTCTTCTTTTTCCAGTATTTTTACTACATATCCATATGAAACATATTGTTATTACTTTCGTTTACCAGTCACTTTTACATGAGGCAATTTAGCATTAAAACGGAGCCGATTCAGTGTTACTACTTGGGCAGACCTTCTATGCTGCACCTTCTTTCTACCATTGTAATAGTAAACGAATTCTCCGAAAGGCAGAATCTGAGGAGAGAGGATTAAGACCCTAAATATGCGAAATTTGTTAGTTTGGAGTCCCTTGTATATGTATTGCTTTAAATGGTGTTTATTTTCATTAGTAAAAATAAATTTCCATTGAATAATATTTGTGTATTTACCAGATCCGGCATTACTAAATTTCCGATATATACCAGATCCGACATTTCATGTTAACAACTTAAATATTTCAAGCATTTTTTTTTTTAAATTATAAGGTTTCTTATTCAATAGTAATTTTAATTTTGTGATTTTTAATTGTTTATTATTTGTTAAAACATTATTTAAAACTCATAATATTTTCTTTAACATTTCTTTTACTATAACATTCTGTTTTTGTAGCATTCACGATATCCATCATTAGTCAAGTATGGAATCCTTCATAAGATATAGATATATTAATACAAACAGTGAAAATAATACTTCTAAAAGAAGTAGATAATCGGTAGAAAGATTTTATGAAGATTTATTTGTAATTGTTGGATTTATTCATTATAAATTTAAATACCATTTTTTGACTAATGAATGAACATAAATGTCTCATCCATGTGTGTAGATAAGTAGTACTTCCCACAACCAACATGCGTCGTTACTTAGCGTGGGTCGCCATTCAGAACATCTTACCCATTCGATGCGAGTGTCTCTCCCCTGGGAATTGCCATCCAAGAAGGACAGAGAGTGTGTGGATACAGCCACGTGATACGGGGAGTTGAAATCCGTAGAAAACTCGGTCGAGCTACTATTTTTCTATTGGATTACCGCAGCTGTGACCGCCACTCTCTGGGATGTGAATACTGCCAATTCCTGACAAACGATCACCAAAGCAGATTAAAAAGAATTCCATTTCGAAACAGCCTAAGCTAAAAAATGCATTCATTAGGGAATTCAAAAGGATAAATGATGATTTTTGTTATGTGTGATAAATGTTTAAACAAAATACCATTTGGGTACTATTTGTTTAAAAGTACTATTTATTTTAAAGATTGTACTCTTTGTCCTTAGTTTTCTGTAACAAATAAGAGCTTGTATTTATTAAACGTGTAATATATTAATAATTGAGAACATATTCGGTGCTTAACGATTGCTTAAGGAAAAAATCCAATCAATAAAATAAAAATAAAATATTATATTACAAAGTCATTTTTTAAATTTATTACAAACTCATAAATTTTATTCGGCTACAGATAATAAAGTATTTTTATTCCAGGTAAATTTTATTAGGAAATAATACAGGTGAAATTGACGAAAACCGCGAGGAAATTTTAAATGAAAGTACGAAACACCTTATAAATACTAAAATTCCTAAATTCAAAATTTGTAAAAACACAAATAATTCTGAAATTTTTTTTTTCTGTATAAATAGAAAGAAATTAAAATATAAAAAATAGTTATTAAACCATTGTAATAGAATATTTTGAAACAAAAAATTAATGTTACACGAACATATAAACTATAAAAATTTTCGATTTTAATTTTTAGGTGAGTTTTAGAAACAAATTAAAAAACAACAGTCGGAAACGACGGTATACTTTATTTTATCAGCTCTAAGCACCATCACGCCACCAGATGGCGCTAACCAATTTAAAAGATTTAAAAAAAAAAAATTTAAATTGGATTTAATATAAGGATTGTATTTAATTAAAAAAATAACTAGAACCATTATTTTGCGCTTTTTGATTTTGATCCAGATGAAATTAAATAAATATTTGAAGTAAAAAAAATGTATATATATGGTGTGTGTATATGATGTAATCATAACAATTTTTAAGTTATGATTCATCAGATACACAAACATCCATTAATTATATAGATTAAGTGAGATAGATATGAAAGTAAGCATGATATATAAATAATTAAACGATTTTCATTGTTGGTAAGTAAACTCCACTGTATATAAACATTAGAGAGTTTTTGCATACCGTACCTTAATTACCGTAGGACGTCCATTAGCTTTTTCTCCCTAGCGCGCATGCTCAGTTTCCTATGAGACTCTCTATTGTCTAGATTTTTTACCGTACCGGACACTTTGTAAAATTATTAGCCCATTTCACCAGAATAGTTGGCCAATGTGCATTACGGTGATATACATCAAGAGAGGCAGTGTTATGTCCTGTCATTAAGTGAAATAAAGCTACAACATAACGTCTGAGGCCATGTGGTTTGTAACGAAAGTTTTTGTGCTAATTTTGTATAGTACTTATGCTTATTACAGAATGTTTCACTCCTGTCTGCTTATTTTAATTTAAGCTGATTATCTGGAGATTAAGAATAATTTTTTTCTGAAAAGTTGGGGTTATATAATTTTAACAAAATTCATTTTATTACAAATCACAAGTTATAATATTTAATAACTTTCTCTAAGTCTACTGTAACGTGAAATAAACAATTGATTTAAGTGATATATTTACATAAATAAATATATATTAATAAATTTTTAGAAAACAAAACTATTGAAGTATAATTTAAAAAGTTCAGTACCTCCCCATCCTTAAAAAATGTACAAGGTCTAATGAGCTTATAAGCTACCAGCAACGAAATTGGAAATCTATAAAAAAATGCAATCATCCAGAAAGGGAAACACTAAACCTGCAATGTAGCAAAAACAAGTAATAAAAAGAAAATTTTTTTTAAAGCCTATTCCTACTTTTTTTTCACTCTATTGCAGAAAGTCCTTTATAAATAATTTTCATTCATTTTTTTAAGTTTATCTGGGACCATCTGTTGGTATATATATGCAATTAAAATGAATTAATTAAATTTAATTACTATAATATTAAAAAAAAGCATTAACATCCAGTGCCATCCACTACAAGTTCAAAAAAATGTATTTGAACTTGAGTGGATGGAAAAAAGTATTTTATGAACGATTGAAAATTTGAACAAGATATACATAGGGAGAGTGTGAGCTAATAGAAGGAATTGAAAAAAAATCCACAAAAATATCTATACAGAATATACAAAAATGAAATGAAACAAATTGTTCAAATTGCTCATCGCGGGGATAGCTCTATCAAAATATATATTTGTTCAGGGTATAAATGCGTGTGCGTGTGCGTTTGTGTATAATTGCCAAAAAATGTTTATTTAGAATTTTTATCAAATTACATTCGTATCTGTATTGTTTAATATATAGTTTACACAAAATATTGTTATAGTTGTTGTATTAAAATATACAATATAAATCTTACAAAAATACATTATATTCTATTCACATTTTTAACCGTCGCAAATTTTACTTTTTTCACTTAATTTTTCGTTTGACGTTAATAAATTCTTAATTTAATTGATAACAATCAATAAACTTAAAATCACTACATAAAATATGCAAAAATGCACACATTTCCTATAATAATATATTCATTGTTTTATTATTATAAAATGTATCATTTTCAAAATTTAGCTTCGAATATCAGACATTTTACAACAGGAATGGTTCTAGCGACAAATTTAGCCGCAATCTTTTCGAATGAATTATAATAATATTTCAATTATAAATATCTGAATGTTGATCGTGTAAGAAAATTATAATAGTGTTTGCATTCAGGAATAGTGATTTTATTTTTAACATGCTTCATTCTAAAATATCAATTTCATTCTGTAATGCCTTTTATGTTGAAAAGATTTATTTTCATATAATATTATCATTTCCAGCAAACGGTACAATATTTAATGTTAAGAATGTTTATATTCACCAAAATATTTAGCCTAAGGTTATGTTTAGATTGCTCTGTGAAGTATATCAAGGTTTTGGCATTTCGTTAAAAGTATAATTTGTTTATGTGAATGAAAGAAAACCATCTTCCTTCATGCATAAAACATGAAAGGATTAAAAATGTTTTTGTAAGCAATTTAAACATATCAGTTCGTTTTTTTTTTCTTTTTTAGGAGATGATAAAAGGAAGCTGGGAATAGTTCTATTAATAATTCATATGATATTACATTATTTCAGGCAATATTTAAATTTAAGAAAATATTCTATTCTTCTAATTTTTTCTTATTAATAAAACATAACGATACCAAAACAGCAATCATATGGATCATGTTTTTCAATAATGAGACACTGGGTCATACTAATTACTTTTAATTAAAACACTAACTAACTCGACGGCACTACAGTCCATGTAGGACTATAACCGTCTGCCTACTGGCAGATTCCTAAGCTAGGAGAGGTTTTATTTTTACTGAATAGGATTGTGAGCCCTGCGCCCAACGCTTTACAGTCATATTATGCCGGGATACACGGTTTAAAGTGGATTCCGAACCACAACTAGCATCCATGGCACCGCCGGAACTCGAACCCTGTTTAACAGAGTGCCAAAGTGCTAGTCACTTGGTCACCATGTCCGTCAATTAAAACACAGTTACGTAAATTTACCCCTAAGATTGATATTTACAATTATTCCGTTATAGATATTACAGATATAAATTTACACTGATGGAAGCAAATCTGACTCTGGAAGAACAGGTAGCGGAATTTTTATGAAGACAAGTACAGGAGAATTTAGATATCGTTTTAGAAACCCGCACCACAGCTCAGTATTCCGCTCAGAATTAACTGCTATAAGCGAAGCTCTGAATCTAGCTTTAGACTTTAAAGTACCTGATGTTTGGATTCTGACTGATAGTAAGAGCTCAATACAGTATTTGAAAAATTGGCCAAGCATCTTGGACAAATTGGGGCAGGATATAGTTTCCAAACTAGCTGTTTTGGACCAGATCGGATCGGTGTGCTTGCAGTGCATTCCCTCCCATGTGGGCATCTACGGAAATGAAATTGCTGATCTGCTAGCTACGGAAGGTTGCGAACTTCCCAAAGCTTCTTCTTCCAATCTGTTAGCTTCAGAGGTTCATTCCATGACTTTAGCCAGAGTGAATACCTCTTGGAGGTCGCCACCAATTCATGCATGGTACGCCGCTAAATATCCTGGTATGTCCATACAGTGCTCCTGTCCTAGACCTGCTCAGACGGCTTTAGCTAGACTAAGGACTGGCCACATTAAGAGTTTGACCTTCAATGGAGACGAGAAGATCTATGCCCTTTGTCATTGTTCGACCATCGCATCTCCCTCTCATCTCATAGATTGTATTGGTACCTCTGTGAGGCAACTGTTGAATGAGGGGAGGACTGTTTACGATCTATTGATGCAGCATGATCTACTGGACTTGGTTTAGGATTCTAAATCAAGGGGATAAGCAACAACAACAACAACAACAACAAATATAAATAGGTAATATTTACTCAATACCGACAGATGGCGCTTTGTTAGCATATAATCGTTCCCCAGTTAAAAATGATTTTAAAAAAATGCATCAAATGTTGTCACAAAGCCCAGAAATACGTGGAGTTTTGAAACCGACGAAAGGTGTTTAACAGATTGACTAAGAAAACATTGTCATCAAGGTGGGATAGGAGGCTAATTGTTGATCACTCTTACTTGGGGATATATGCAATGGATAATTCTTCTATGGCTTATCTCTGTTTCCGATGGGATTAATTAGCCTAATCTTTGATTGAAAGGCTACGCGGCAAGGCAGTAGGGCAGAAGAATGATAAGCTCCATGAAAAACGCTCGAAGTTGCAAGGGCGGTTATTTAATAGCTTGTCGAACGATGAATGATTGTCTTGTAAGATCCATTTTGGAAAGGTAGGAATTTAGTTGTTCTTTTCTTGGTCTTATTCATATGAAGGTTTATTACCCATACAGGATCACTAAATAGTGTTGAAGATTCTTTCTTATGCCCTGATAAGTATACTTATTTTGTTGATCCCGTTTCCGTTAGACAATGTCCTTAATTAAGATAAAATTTCTTAAATATGGAGAAATTTCTCCAACAAATTTCTCATTGCTAATTACCGTTGTTAAAATCAAATTGGACGACATCAGGGATTCGAAGCTCTCTCCGAACAATAGTTTATCAGCGGTTGTGTCCTGTGGAATAACACTTTGCTCTGTTTAAGATAAAAGTTTTTTTGGAAAATTATTGGCCATTTTGTGTGATTTTCACCGAATAGTATTGCCAATATCAGTTTAAGATCTGCGGCTTTCTTTCGAGGGAATTTGCCTAAGGATAATACACTTCAGTAAGATTTTACTTTAGTCTATTAAATAAAACACTTTCTGAGTAATAGCCCTGCCATTTGCGATCCTGTGGATTATGGGTCGTTGTATAATTCTGAATCGCATTCTTCGAAAGAAATTATGGCATCCATTTTTTCTGTGATGTTTTCGTGGGCAGAAAGATCTTTTTATTTTGTACAGGTATATTTGACGACGAAAATATACTTATATGTTTCAGGTTAGGGACCAAACAGGTCGATTGCCAAAGTTTGGTAATGTTCTATTTAAATAGAATAAAAATGTATGAATTTCATTATTTATATATTTTTTTTTCTATAATTGAAATGTTGTTGTTGTTGCCAATCCCCCTGGTGCAAGAAAACATACACCAGGATCAGAAACCCCGTCTCAGGCGATTGGTCCATGGCTATGGGTAATATGCAGCTTAAATTTAGCGAGGAAAATGACGGCTGAAGACTGACAAAAAATCAATACAACACCCTACGATCATGTTAGACCACCATATACGGTTTAAAGGATTCCGAACCACTACATACTTCCATTGGTACCGCCGTGACTCGAACTGGTGGCAAAAACCGGTGGCACTGAACCCGAAACCGGTGGCACCAAGCGCTAGACACTCCGCCATTCGGCCCCCATAGTAAAAGTCTCAAAAAATGTATGCATAATTACATAAATATTGAAATATCTTAAAACAATATTTATGATTGCATGTAGTGCTTTAAATAATACCATGAAACACTTATATGTACCTATATACAATCATGTCCATCAATTAAGGATAATGAAGTTCAGGCAAAGAAAGAGACAGAAGCAAAACAAATTTGACTTATTTGTAAAGTATATTTATTAAACAAAAGGTAAAGAGCAAAAAAGATGCTATATGTTTCACATAATTAATAAAAAATTGCGATTTTTACTCCCTGGAGCAAATTTCAAAAAAGAACCTAATTACAAAAAACAGTTTAACATGGTTAGTATGATGGTTAATACGGAGTATGTCTCCCGGACGATGCAATACAGGCCTTACAACGCCTAGGCATGCTGAGTATCAAATTATCAATGTGATCTTGGGGAATGTTACAACACTCATCAAGCAATGCCCTCCGAAGTTCCGGTTGAACGGTGGGGGGGGGGGGGTTGACGGGCTGCAATTAGTCGGTCAAGCATATCCCACACATGCTCTATTGGATTCAAGTCCGGTGAGTATGCTGGCCAATCCATACGGGTGATATCCTAAAATTGAAGGCATTCGTCTACAATGTTTGCACGGTGAGGACGGACGTTGTCATCCATAAACAGAAATTCAGCACCCATGGCGCCCCGACACAAACGTACATGTTGTTCCAGAATGACATTCCGATAGATGTGGCCTGTCATCGTTACACTCTGAACATGTAGGTCAGTTCTGGAACCAAGAAGAATTCCTCCCCAAACGTGCCATCCTTCACCACCGTAACGGTGTCGTTCAATGGTGTTCTCTTGGTGGTAACGGGTACCTGGCGCTCTTCATATGAAAGTCCGGCGAGAATCAGACTGCAAACTAAACCTGGACTCGTCGGAAAACATCACACAAGACCACTGTTGAGGTGTCCACAATGCATGCTCTCTACTCCAGGTTAATCGCAGGCGACAGTGAGTTGCGGTAAGTGGAACACACCTGACAGGTCTACGGGCATATAGACCAATGGGCCCTAAGCGTCTGTACACGGTCTGCCTTGAAACTGTCGTACCGGTAGCTGAAGAGAGAGGAGGAGACAGGTCTGATGCTGTGCTCCGTCTGTTTCTTTTGGCAGTAACTGCTAAATACCGGTCCTCATTCGGGCGACCTGTGCTGTAACATCTACTCACATTACCATCATCTTGGAATCGTTGCCAAAGCCTGGAGATGACACTCTGGGCGATTCCAAGTTCCTCGGAAACTTCCAGCTGGTTACGTCCACATTCCAGTCGTCCGATAATTCTACCATGTAAAAAATCGTCCAAATGCTTCCTTTGTGCCATAACTATGCGGTATTGCCCTGAAAGGCTTTTAAAGCGCTTGTGAACAATTTTACTTCTTTGCCACCCCTCTCTTACACTATCCCTTTCTCTTACACTATCGTCATTGTGATGTTCTGTGATAATTCTACAGGTGAAATTTTTATTTTAGAGTTCAATTTCTGTGTAATTCTGAATTATCCTTAATTTATGAACATGAGTATATATATATATATTATAATGTTTCTAAAACTCACTTTTAACTATAATCAAAACACATGTTACGGAACAATAATCATTAATTCCAACTAAAAATTTAAATGCAAGTAAAAATTATATTGTACAAAATTAAATATGAAAAAGGCAATGTATAGTTTCCTTTTATTTTGAAAATTATTTTAAGGCCTAATAAATCAAATGTTAATTTTAGAATGCTTGTTGGATACATCATACAAATATTTAAAAAACTAAAACATTTTAGAATTATCTTAAATAATGATATTTAAATAAAACTCTGTTGAATACATTCAAAACGACTGCCATATTTTCTTTTTATTATATACCTTCCATAATTACGTATTAATCAGATTAATTAAAATAACCAATCGTTGTTGATTTTTCAGTGAAATACACACAAAAACCTCTTAAAAATGATTACAATCTACCTTAATACATATTCAAATGTAAATCGTCTAAATTTCAAATTTCTGAAATTATTACGTATCTGAATATAAATATATCCAAATTCAACAATCATTTAAAAGGACATTTTTCATCACAAATTCATCCGAACAAAGCGTGCAGACCCAATTCCTTCGAACTAATTATCTTAACTGCGTGGGCAAGATATACATTCGCTCGAATAGTTGGGAACTGCTTAACATAATTGTCATTCAAGAATTTCAATTTGACGCATCATCTTCACAAATTGTAAGAGAAAATGATACTGGGCTTCCGTGCGTGTCTAGTTGCCAGAATGGGAAGCCCAGTAATTAAGGAAATGGTACTTAATAGCATTGCAATGTCCAGTGGAGTAAATATTATTACAGGTGAGATCTAAGTGATTTATTTCTTTTGGATAGCTTCGGTCAATACAGCGACAATAAGATTAATATTTCAGAACCAGGAGAGTGCATTATTCCTGGAGTATTGTTATATCTTTTGTTAAGTATGTGTCTAATTAAATTAACTATTACCCCTTTGATTTCAGCTATTTATAAGTATTAATGTTGGTTTTAGTATCTGTGATAAATTGGTAATGTATAGCTTTGTATATCAATAATATTTTCATATTTTTTAAAATTAAATGCCATTTGTGTTTTGTGAATCTGTTAAAAAAACAATACAGAAGTTTGTTCTTTAAATCACTGATTAGTTGGCAGAACATGGAGTATAGGCTATTATGTATGTAATATATTTTTAAGTATGGAAACATTTTTGATATCAAGAAAATCAATTAAAATAAATGTTTAAAAAATACAATTATCAAAAAAATCTTTTAAGATAATATAAATGTTAAGAAAAAAAAACCCGTAGTAAAAAATGTAAAATATATAAAAACCAATGTTTACTTTCTTAATTTATTTTGAGTAAATGCATATTAAATATCTGATGACAATTTTATTTAATTGAAAAAAGACTCAAGCAATTCTTTTGTTGCTGTTGATACTATTGTTTAACCATATCTTTCTGGTCGGTAGAGAGGGTGCGAACATGGGGGTCTATTTAGTAGTTTCCACTTTGGGCAATTTTATCAAGAACAAGACTTTTGACTTTTTTTTCTAATTTTGTTATAGGTAATGGTTTCTTTCTGTATTTAAAAAGCAATTTCGTTTATCTCGCAACACCTACTGTAGAGCATCAGCAGCGCCCTCTTTAAACTGACTGAACTTCCTGAACAGTGAAAAATAACTGTCATTGGGAGGTTGATTGTCACACGTATATTTAAATTTTGTCAACTTTTGATATTTCTCCATATGTAAATAAAAATGGAATAAAAGGCAATTATTCTGATGCAATTATAGGATTTATTATAAAATTATACTTAAATAACAAATTTTATTTTCACTTTTCACAGCTTTTTTAAATGACTATGGACTAAGTTATATGTGCTTTATGACTTACAGCTTTAATTATTAATAACTATGAATTAGTAGATTTATGATTCAGTTTGTAAAATGAATGAGATTTTTGTTGAAAATGCACTTTTCAAAAACATTTTTCTCCGACATAATTCTTTCATTTAAGTCTTCATGTTTATTTGTTTGCTTGTTTGTGAAGGAAAACATTATGATAAAAATAAAATAATAATATTAATATTAAATAAATATAAAGTTCTGACTTTATATTTCTACACACTAAAAAAATAATTCTTTTTAATTAGAAATATATTGTTTATATAAAAAAATGTTTTTATATGTTTCCAATGTTTTGTATAAAAAAAGCAGATCGTTAAAAATAAGTCGATTGCTTTTACAAATAATTTAGAGATGTGAACTATTTATTTTTCTAAGCTACGTATTTTAAATTAGTGCAAACTATCAAAGTAAATCTGATGAAAATGCCCATTATTGAGTCTTAAAAAAAGCAGCTGAGTTTTCAAAAATCAATTGATTCTTATCAATTGAGGTTCAACTGAGCAATTGAAACTTTATGTTGAGAGTCATTACTTTCATGCAGTAAATCAGATGAGTTACTTTCATGTTATAATCAAATTAATAAGTGCATCTTTTATTAAATCTGTTGCTTACATAGATCATTTATTTATTAGTGTTTTAATTAAATCGTTTTTGGACATTAACTGTTGCTCAGATGCTATACATGAACACAAACGTTCCAGAAATTCGTTAAAAATTTTGAATTTCATAAAAAAAGTCTAAAAATAAAAGCATTTCTAAATTTCTCAGTGTAAAAAGAATTATTGATAAGTATTAGTTCATTATTATGTAAAAGTATCAAAGACTGTATGAAAATACAGGCATAAGATACTTTCACTTTAATAGAAATGACTCCACATGTCGTAGGAAAAATTAAATTCGTGAAAGGAAAAAAACCTGAAGGTTCATGATCAATTTTCGAAGCAAAAAGTGAAAAAATTATTAAAAGGGCGAGTGAATAAAGGTCCCATCAAAGTTATTCATGACTGTAGAAGGGTGAAAGTAATGCAGTTAATATCGATTGAAATAAAATTACTATGTAATCGAGTGACACTTTTTAATATCGAATTTTGGTATTAAATTCTTCTCTTTTCCTTTCATATTATAAAGAGAGCAGGTAAAAAAAAATAGTGATTTTCTTCACCTTTAATAGATATTTTCTTACTAGGATTAGCCAGAGAATAGCTAAGATATTTTTTTTCCTTTTCGTGAAAGAAACTAAATGCTGTTCATGTAGCTGTCCTTAAATAAAATGTTCTTATGTTTGTTAGGTGCAAGTCATATAGTACAATTGATGTAGTACAGTTGATATAATATACATGATATAGTTTATTCATTCCTCCCACCCATTCAATATCATTTATTTTAATTTTACTGACGAAGACAACAGAAAAGACAACATTTTCCTTCCTGTGGCTGTCGTTAGAAGAAATAAGCCTAATTATGATTCGAAATTTAGTGAAGAAACTTAGAAAACTTATACTTGGACAGGCTTTTACTGGGAGCTTTAAAGCAGAAGCATAAAATTCAGAAAACGATAACGAACATTTCTTCAAATTTACTAGTAAATCATTGATAATTTATTAAGTTAATTAACACTATCTCAACACTAATTTTGATAACTAGCCCACAGCATTGATTTTGATTTTGATTTTTCTGATCTGTATAAAAAAAGATGGCATTTTTTTCGTCTTGTCGTGAAAGTTCTGTTGCGAAACATTGTTTCAAAACATCCTCTTTGGCTGCGGTGTGTATTTAATTAACAATTCCACAACGATAAAAAACAAAATTAAAAAGAAGATTTGAAATTTAGTGAAGAAATATGAAGAGACTGAAGCAAGGACAGACATGCGTAAAAGTGGTAAACTTAAAGTGAATAGCAGAGATTGCGGAAAATGTTGAGAGGCATTTTCTCAAATTTCGCAGGAAATAATCGAAAAGATTATCCAACCAAGCTGAAATTACACATGGATAATACCACTATTTTGTAAAGTAGCTGAAATTCTACGCTTACTACATAAATGTTGTGCAAGAATTGAAAGAATCTGAGAACTTCAACAAATTACATTACTGTAATGGGTGACAAATATGCCACCACTTAAATTTATGTAAATAATACAACGGCTTAGTTTAATCATTTATCGTGACTCCATTTGAAGTTCAGGAATTGACTTTAAAGTTTGAATAAACTTTGAAATGACTTAAAGATTTATTAGGGTTTAACAGGCACTTTTCATTACAAATATGTGCTTTTAATTATTTAAAAGTTTTCAATATATTCATGAGTTTATAAGTTTTTGGATTATACTGTATAAATTTAGCCACAATTCAAAAACAGAACTCTTAACACCAGTGAATCAACATCAAAACCTGGCGTTATTCACATCACTTCCTAAAAATTAGTATTGACTTTTCCGTACAGCCGATTTAGAAAATGTTTCGTTATCTAAAAACAATTCCTTAATGACATTTTAGATCATATCGTTTACTGTAAGACAAAACAAAGCAGAAACGTTGCGTGGGTCGCCATGTTATTTATTTATTTCAGTAAAAGAATAAAATATGTATTATTTCTCTACATCAAAAGAAGATATTGTCGCAAAGCATGTGGGAGTTTTTATTAAATAGAGATATTGTGAACTTTCAACCAAAAATAAAAACAGAAAGCTTATTTCGGAAAGAAACTTAAACTATGAAATAAATTAAAAACATTTCTATTTCTGTTGGAAATTTAAGAGCTCTTGTGATTTAACTAGATATGACTTAATTCGTGTTATTTATTTTGTAATTTGAAATTCCATAAAATAGTTAAAATATATTTTAAGAAAATTAAAGTGCTTATTGACAGATATATAACTAATTTAATTATTCCAGAAATTTAATTAAGTCATTTTAGAAAATACATTCAGTAAAGAATTTCTTAAATTGTTTTATTTTAACTAAGGATGAAAAAAATAGTGAATTAAGTAGTTCTTATAATTAAAAAGAATATGTTTGGAAATATATACAAATTAAATTAAAAATTTTAAACCAAAAAAGTTTTTATAAAATGTGAATGTTTTATAATGATGTTTCGATAAAAAAACCTAATAAATATATACCACTTAGAGTTAAGAAACACATTAAAAATGAAATACATTTTATGATTAATCGTATATATTCATCATAATAAAAAACTTATTGTGAATAGATATACTGTTTATTCAGTTCTTTAAGCAAAAATGAATTTTAAATTTATCATTTATAAAAGAAAATTGTAAGAACAAGTTTAATGGAGTCGTTTTCATTAAGCAATGCATTTAAAACCAACAAGGGGAAAACTTTTCAACTCAATTATAAATATTGAATTACATATATTTTTTTTATTATTTAAAAATTTATATATGCTTATATATATATATATATGCATAAAACGTAACGTTTCTTTATATTAGAGCTATATTCTACATTAAACATTCAAAAATTAAAGTTTAGAACATTTACAATCATATTTGATTCAAATTTAATATATTAATTAAATGGTTATCTCAAATCTCTGTACTTGATATAAATTGATTGTTTCTATATTTAAAGATTTTTTTTAAAAATATACTTGCATAAATATTCAAAGTTTTTGTCGAATCAATATTAATCAGTTTGATATATAAATCTGCAAGGGAATTTAATAATTTTGCGATATTTTTTATATCTCTGCCGCTAAAAAATGTTTCTACATCTAACACGTTATATTAGAATAAATGTAATGATGTAAATGTAAGTTATACCAAGACACAAATATTTAAATTGAGTTCCAGTTTATTAGATGAAATTATTTATCGTCCTGATTTGTTTACCATGCACTGTCATAATGAAGTATAAATATTGTTATTTTCTGCATGAAAATGCTTGGGAGAACAATTATTTAGACTTTATTTAAACTAAAATCATTTAAGGACAGAAACTAATGCATAATTCATAATACACAGACCTTAGACAAAGGTTCAAAATGTAATATAGTTATTTATGCAGGAATAAAGATAACTTATATATATATTTCAGTAAATTACTCTAAGTGGAAACGGAATAAATATGGAATAGACAGAACAGAAATACAAAAACTGCAAGGCAAAAGGAATTCCTGTGTTTAACTATGTAGAGTGGTAGCAAAGAGAAATATTTATCTTTGAGTTAGCTTTCAATTAGTTCAGCTCATTTTTTTTCAGTTTCGTATTTCTTTATTCTACATTCGTTTCTGATATCTGTTTCAAACATTTGTATTTAAACATTCCGTTACCGTTATAAGTAAGTTTTGTGACATAAAACAGGATATATTTCGTATTATACTTTCAATAACAAAGAAATAAGAAAATGTAGTTCTATTAAAAAAATACCGAAGAACAATTTAAATATTCACTATTGATTACACACAAAAAAATACATTGTTACTGTATTCGAATCTATTAATCATTTGTTTATGACATGTATAAGCTAAAAAAGGCTTAAGAGAATTAAAGAAATTCTTTTTTTTATTTTTCTAAGAAGAATATCCTAATTAAAAAATAATAATTGAATATTGCTTGAATGATTAAAAAAAATACAACTATGGAAGATTAAAAGACTAGTATACTCTTAATTAGTTTCAGTTAAATTAATTTTTTGTAATCCTTTATTTTCTTTGAAAAAAAAATTATAATAAAACAAATTGCTTGCGAAATAAAATATTTTTGTAATAATTAAAAGCATAGTTCTCTAGCAAAAAAATGCCTTCAGCCAAAAACAACACATTAAATTTGAAATTGCAAATTTATGATAGACATGGATAGAGAGAATGATGGCATTTTTCACAAATGTAATGGAGCATTTTTATTCATTAAATTTATCGCAGTAAGGACATGGTAAACTTATTTCAGATTTATTACAGACTGTCTTCAATTCCGTAAAAAAATTAAATTTAATCGAGAAAGACCTGGCTTACATACTTCTTATGTTTTTGCTTAAGATTCTGGAAATGATACCCTGATATGAAGTTCTAACTATAGATCATATATTAGAATCTACAAAGACTAACAGGAGATATGATTTAAGAGCATAGAAGTAATGATTTTCTTTTTTCTTGTTGGTATTTTGAAGTATGTCTGTCTGGTCTAACCACCAATAAAAGCGTCTGTAGCGTTATAGTTAATGGAGCTTCGAGAAGATGGAGGATTAAAAAAAATGGCTGTTCAACTACTGAGTTTTGGAAACAACCATTGAAACAAGTATTCAACAATTCATTGCTGTCTTAAACTGATCTTCTAGTTTTATACTTACTTAAATTTATCAAAAAAAAGCACTAAACATATTGAAATATTTGTAACTGTGATGCATCAAACCTTTTGCAGCTAATTGTTAAGATGGACAATAATGAACAAACATCGGCAAACAAATCGAATTTTTAAACATTTTCACTGCAAAATTCTTTCATGGAATCTGAACAATATTATTTTAGATAGCATTTTTTTTCGTGTTGTTGAAAGCTTTGTTGCATTAAATTAAATAACATACTTATTTTAGGGAATTAATTAGCTTCAGTTTATTATATTTCATTCATACATTTTATTTGTATTATAACCCTACCACTCTCATCTATGGAGTCTATCCATAGCATTCCGCGAAGTTCTGTAATAATTTATACTGATGGTAGTAGAGGTGAAGGGGGAATTTCCAGTAGTGGAGTTTATATACCTACTCCTATCGGTGCTATGAAATTCAAGAACACAAATCCTAATTTTTGTTCAGTTTTTTAGGTCAGAGTTTATAGCTATCTGAAAGGGCTTCAGTTTGCAGTTCAGGCGGGGGATCACTTCCAGGACATTTGGATCTTGACTGACAGTCGGGCTTCAATTCGGCACCTCTCTAATGGGGTTTTGTTAGAGATCAGACTAGCCTGGATGCTTTAAAACTACTTGGCATGCTATCACCCAGTCATACCATACATTTTCAGTGGATTCCTTCTCATGTTTAGGGTCGAAGGAAATGAAAAAGCCAAATCCGCGGCTGAGGAGGATGTCAGTCATTGTGGGACCCTGACCTTTGGCGAGATTTCTTTGAAATACAACTACGATTTTATCAATCATGATGGTACTTGCTAATATTTATTATTATTTATAATTAAAAAACTCTAAAACACAATGATGGAAAAGATTTTCTTCATTTTGTATAAAGTGTATTAACAAATTTTATGAGTCTGTTTGATTAGGAAAAAAAATAATTAAAAAGTAATTGTTTTTTAAATGTTGTTTGAAAAAAAAAGTTATTTATTTCTAGAATTAGAATAACAGCATAAAAGAAGATTATACAATTTTAAAGCTGCAATTAAAAATTTTGAGAAAGAAAAATTATAAAATAACCAATAATTCCATGTTGTCGAGTTCATATTAAATATTAAAAAATATTCGAGGGGCAAGTTTCCATTTTCGTTGAAAAGCAAATAAGTCCCTTTTCCATTTAAATTCTTGCAGTGATGAAATTTACAAAATTCAGTTATACATACAATGGCTTTAAAAGGTTCATTCGTGAAAGATACCATATTATCAAAGAATCGTTGAAGTTCGCAAAAATATTTGTCGGTCCGTATGACCCATCAAGAATCTTCGGCCAAGACAATAAGCATTCATAAGCTTTTATCTTTTTGTTTGTTGAAAAAGTAATAAAAAATAGTATTATTATACTGCAGCATGATGGTATAAACATATAAAGTTGAACCTATAAAGTTAGTAAAAAATATTTATGGAATATGAAATACTGCTTTGATGATTTCAGAAACCAAAGAAATTCAATTTCGATCTTTTTTAAAATATTTATAGGTGAACACGATCATAAAAGTCATTCCTTTTTTTCATTGGCATAAATAAAAGATACTTTAATGGTTAAAAGCCACATAAGTTGAAAGCGTTCTTTTGCACAGAGATTTGCTAAAGCTGTTTCGGATCTTTTCATTAGTAGTTACATGAATTTATTGAAGGAATATTTTATATGAGTTTATTGAGATAAATTTTGAGGGATTTTTTTGACATTATTTGTAATAAGGAAACTTAAATAAATAGTCTTGTCATTAAATAGAAACACGTTCATTAAAAGCTGGTAGCATTATTTTAAGAATTTGCTGCTTGCCGTTAGTATGAGATCACTGCTAAGGAGGAAAAAATGCAGGAGGTAATTACAGATTATTACTTAACGAAAATTTATAACTGTTTGCGGATTAGATTTAAATAATAATTGCCCTATAAGGAACGGTTATGAAAAATATCAGATGGTTTACAAAGCTAAATATCTGTGATGTAGTAATGCAATAGCTCTTTTTAAAGATTTACAAGAAAAGGGTGGGTACCGTAACAGGCATATTAAAAATATTTGTTAAGTAAGTATTAGTTACTGTTATTTAGTATTGTTATTAGTATTTATTATTAAAGTATTTGGCTCAATGTTCACACATAACTATCTAAAAAGTAATTAATTAGATGATTCATATTTATTACTTTTTTAATATTAAATATTTAAGTATTTTTTTAATATTTTTTTCACTAATGAATGTTTATCCTTAACTATTATAATTAGCGCTTACTAATACATAATTTTTTTTGTAACAATCGCAATTATTATTTTCCAAACGATATTTTAAAATGAAATATGTTTTTGGGAAATACAATAAAATAATGATTGCTTAAAACAAACGTGTCAATGAATATTAGCTACCAATAGAGTTGATAAGTTCTGGATTAAGGTTAAAACGAAATAATTAACGTAGAATAGAGTTCTGTGGTCAGACTAGTGGTCACTTAAAAAATATTAGTTTCATAGTTTGCAGTAAATTACAAAAATAAAGAATATTTGATAAAAACATTTTTCTAATACTTGAGGTTTAACTTTTTATTCAACAGTAACCAGATAATTTCGATGTTGCCATTTTTCATCGAGGTTTCAAATTCTGTAAAAAATACAGAATTTGAACTCATTTTTTAAGCAAAATTAATAAATTGATGACTCAGGCCAGGCAGAAAAACACGCTGGCCCACAGGGAAAACAAGGTGGGCAGCGACAATCAGCCCACGGGCCATTGTTTATGCATCTCTAAGTCGATGTTATTATTTTCCGTTCTTCTTTAAATTTTTTTTACATAATTGCTATTAAATATTTATAAATGGAATAAAGATATTCTTATTTTACGCATGAAAAATTTTCAGAAAATAAAATATTAGAAAAATGAAAATAATAATCAGAAATATTTATTAATAAAAGTTTGTCCATTGGCTTGAAGGCAATGGATAATTATGTAAAAACCTAGAAAATATATCCAACGTGTTATATATTTATTTATGCATGAATCAAAATAATTTATTTCTTATATATTTGGGACTTTAAATTACTTGAATTTAAAATGAAGTACATACGTAGTTGACTGAAATAAGTTACTAAATGCAAAGACAAAATTCTGAATAAATACTGCAAAAAGGATTTAGATTTTGTTTATTTTTTTTAGTTTCGTAATAATATGCTGAATCTACTTTTTCGTAATCTGCTTTCAAAATTTAAGTGTTTTACATTATGCTATCCTTAGAAAGAAAAGACATATGTAAAGAAAATTCAGAATCTAAATATGGAAATATTTAATTCTATTTTCTCTTATTTCAAGAAAGAGGATAATTTAGCAATAAATGACGACAAATATTTCTTTATATATTCTAAAAGAAGTAAAATATTTTAAAGACATATGAAAAAAAAAATTTTTGAAAGATTTAAAAAAAATTTATCATTGCTTTGTAAAATGGAATGAAAAAGAAACACATTCTTAAAATAACGTAAAAATAAAAAGGAATATTTCTTAAAAAATTGCTTGAAAAGAATGAGAAGATTTATGAAATGGAAAGTAGGAACAGAGTATTAGTTTGAGTTATTAATATGAAGAACAACATGCAGTCGTTTATTTCAGTGAGGATTAAAGGATTAATCTTAGATTAGTTTCAGACAAATACGTTTTCTTATTTTATTGTATTTTTTGTAATCATTTATTTTTGTTATGACAATTTTTTTTATAAAATAAAGTATTTTTTTTAAATAAATGATTCCATAATAAAAACTGTCACTTTAAAAACGTTGAACATAAACAAAGACATTAATTTTCAAATTTAACTATTTTATTATGAAGAATAAAATTAATCATTAAATATTGTTTGTTTTAAAGATTTGTATTTTATTCTAAATTTTTATAACACTATCAACTATTTGTAGGAGCACAATTATCTGAATTTATTAATTAATTATCTGAATAATTCTTTTATTACACAGTTAAGTATACTTAATCAATATAATTATAGAGTTGCATTTCCGTCTAATTTTGTATATTACATAATCATAAGCACTGAATTGGGGGGGATCGAGAAGTGATAGAATCTTTAATCACCTCATGACCATGTTAAAGAGCGCAGAAGGTCCCAGTTTCAAATCTAGTAGCGGCGCCCGTTGCATTCGCTACTTACAGTTACAAGTAGTCTCGTTGGAGATTACGACACCGTGTGTAAAAGACGTCTTATATCAATAGTCGAGCTACCTTGTCGGATTTGCTTATGTTTTCTATCCTGTAATACATAAATTCATGGTTGTTACTCCTAAAAGTACTACGATAGAAACAAGTAGAAATTAGTACTCCTAAAGATAGTAATAAGTGTCGCAATCTACACACATTTGTCAAATACTGGAAATTATAAATTTCTACTAAAGAAGAAATATCGACATGGTTGGGTAAAGACAGATTTTCAAAATACTTTAAAAGGCAAAATTAAAGAAATTAATGCATCTTGCAATCTGTAAATCTTCTTATAAATTGACATCTTAAAATATTTTGACAAAAAAAAATTCTCGTGCAATTTAACTGAAATATTTATTTGTTTACAAAATGTTTTCCTGAATCAATTCACAGGGAAAAGCACAATCACGAAGATTGTGATTATCTTAATTGTTTACCTTTCTTCGACGAATAAGCATTAAACCTCACTTTCGAACGAACTGAGGGCGAATAATAAATAAACAATATTTATTCCGCCTTATTCACTTCTTAATCTAATAAAGAGTTGTTTTGACCGTTACACTTTACAGTCAATTGCTGTTAAAATTTATTTTAAGCTCTTATTTTCCATTACTTCTTTTCTTTTTAAAAGCACTTCTTTTAATCTCTTCAGTACTTAACAATTCATTGAGCTTGATAAAATTTTAAAAAAAAAAAAATGTTTATGAATTTGGTGATAAATATTATAAATTGAATAGTATTTTTGTTTTATGCAGAAAAGAAAAAAATAAATTGTTTTAAAGAAAATACCTTTTTTTTTCCTTATAACACTTTGTATTTAATTGTTCTCCTTAAAATGAATATATTTATTTCTATCATTATATTAATTTTAATGTAAGAAGAGATAAGTAATGAATGCATGGCATTTAATATACAAATGTATTGCGTTTACAGAATAGATGTAACAGTCGTGAATGTGTTTTTCTTTACATTCCTTTATTAAAAATTATAAAACTGAAAAATATAATTTTTTTTTCCGTATATGTTTTAATTTTATTTTGTTTACGTTGTATAAATTATAACTATGAACAAAAACTAAAACAGATAATCTTTTTTTTTTTTTAAAAGTCTAATCTTTTTTTAGTTTTTGTCGCAAATCTTAGGTTTTTGTAATAATTAATACTTTTGTAAGAGTACCAATGGTTAACGAATTAGATACAGGAGGTTGGTGTTGTGTAAAGCAAATCCTAACAATATCTTAGTTCCATAATGTGCACTCGAATGTGACCGAATCTATTCGTTATGTAAATAATCACTATTTTATATTTAAAAACAATTCATTCCGTCATGACTTCATGAGTAATCAAAATTATTGGTGGGAGTTTTACTGTTTTTTTTCATACATAACACATGCAAATGGACAACGAGAGGAAATTATTCTAATTCCTCTTTAATGCAGAAAAATTTAAGAATCTAAATGTGCTTTCTAAGAAATATTTCCATTATATTGGTTGATTTTCATAGATTAATGTTGAAATTATCCAGGTACCTGGCATAATTTCAAATAAATGAGTATCAAATGTGCAAGCTATCAAATGAGTATTATTAATGAGTTAATGAGCAAATAAACATGAGTAATGGATGTATTATCATTTATTGTAATATGTAATTGTCATTTATTATTATTAATGAATAAATGACAAATAAATATGAATAATGAATAAATGAATATCTGTAATGCGTAAATTACCAAGTGAGTATTTGTAATGAGTTAAAGAGCTAATAAGTATGAATAATGAATGCGTATAAGATTAAATGAGTATTATGAATAAATAAGCAAATAAATATGAGTTATCAATATATGCTTTTGAGCAAAGAATAATCCATGCATAATTAAATGAGTACAAATAATGAGTAAATGAATATTGTGATGAAAAGAGAATATGCAGAAAACAAAATAACTTAAGAAAAAATATGTTCATAGGAAATTGAATCGTATCAAAATGAAACAGAATCTTTTCCTTTTTTATTTCGTAAGTAAAAAGAACTTGCATAATAAATACATAACTCTGAATCGAATTATACAAGATACTCAAAATTATATTCTGGACTAATTTTTTAAAAAAGGATAATTTATCAGGAACGTTTATTTCGATATAATTGCTATCAATTCGGATTTACTCAGATTTTAATAGCGGCCGTTCATTACTTTTCCCTTTCAGTACTACACTGAAACTGAAGAGATACGCAGGTGAACTCGCCCCCAGCCATTAGTGGAATTAATTAATTACTTTGCTTATGCGCGAAAATGAAAACTGCATAGCGACAGATACTTTTTTTTTTCTGTAGTTCACTACTACTCTAACCGAAAAATAAATAAACTTCAACATGAATTAATATTTTTTTCTTCCGATATTTGAAGTGGAAATCTTTTTTATTACTTTTGGTGATCGCTTTTTTATTATCAGTTTTTTTTTTCTTTCAGACATAAATGGGAATATTTCCTTACTGACGTACAATAATTAGGCTTGACAAGCTCAGTATGGATTCATTACTCATAATTGCACATGATAGTGAAGATATGGGTTTTTTTGTTATTTTTTTAATCTTCTGGAAAAATATATAAATTAATTCCTTTGAGATGAATTATATTTTTTCAAACGACACATATTAATCTATGCTTTGGAAAATGTAATTACATTTGACAAAAAATTAAATTTAATGACAAGGAATGAAATCAATGATGATTAAAAAAAACGCTGTTATTTTCTATTTAAAATAGATTGTTGCAAATGCAATAAATTAATTAGCAAAACAAATATTTAGAACAAATTATACGTTAAAAAATATAATATGGAATTATGTAAAAAGAGTAACTAAATATTTAAATTTATTAATGATCTTCGATTTTTCGTAAACTATACTATATTTTTTAAATTATTTAATTTCAAATAATTTTAATACGTTTATAAGTTTTTTAACTAAGTGATAAGGAAGAGAGATATGAAAAATTAGACGTTCCTTCAGATGACTGGACATTACATCTCTTATTAAATCATTAAAATAATGGTAAAAACTCCTATACAGGTTTCCTGTGGCAACATTTCTGAGATAGACATTTAAAAAAATAATGATAATAATAATAATTAATTTAAATATATACAATAATAAGGGGACTCAGAATAAAAGCTGAAACGACTTTTAGTTTTGTTACATGATATCAATCCTTGTCCATCTATGTTGGTCGTATCGACCTGTTTACTGGCCCTACTTGCAGCTTTTAGAATAGTCACGAATAGGTGGGTTATATTTGAAAAAATTCTCTCTAATGAAATGATAAATTATAATTCTGAAAAATTTCTTTCACAAAAGGATAGATTTCATATCGCTGAAAATTTATTTAAATGAAATGTTACTGTAAAACAAGGAGAAAGAACTAAGTACTAAAATATGTTTTTTTGTAGTGATGGGTTTATACCAAAAATAATTTTGAAATATTATAACCCCTTCCAAAAAAATCTCTAATTAAACAATAAGTAATAATTTTTTAAACTGTCGTGCAAAAAAATATATTATTACTCTTCGAAATTCTTGTACAATGAATATAAATCTAGAAATATGATCATTCTCTAGATATATATTTCTAGAGATGTATCCTAACTCCATAACTCTGGATGGATTATAGTAATTATCCCATTTCACAAATTCGGTGCCATAATTTCTGCAATAAATGAACCATTTTGTCTACTTCTAACTAAATCATTATAAATAAATTGTTGAATTATAATAAATTCTTTTTATTATTATATTTGTTCCAATAAGTTTCTTTTTATTTTTTTTCCAATTTTTTGTGGAACAGCGCTAATTCTATGAACTTCAAAATGTTCTAAAATGAATCTTTATAATATTCGTAATTTTTAACAAAAAAAAAATGCTGTTAACTGTACTAAATGTATATGCTTGTAGAGAAACCGTTTCTCTTTTGAAAAACAAATCCTAAAACTTTTCAAACAATTTATATTCTATCAATTTCATTCAATTTAATATAAATAAATAGAAATTTATTATAATCCCACAATTCATAAACATAAAATTTAGTAAATATACTTTATTGTTTCATAATTTTTAGCATTTAGTTTCACATTTTTGGTATATAATTTCTGTTTTTTTTCCTTACTGTTTTTATTATCTATAAATTATCAATAGCTGTTTTCTTTAAAATGAATAATTTTTTTTCGTCAGTTACATTTCAAATCACATAACACGAAAGAAAAATTTGCTATGTCCTTTTTTTTTCTGTCTCAGATAAATAAAGCTTTATTCAATTCCTTCTATTAGCTCACACTCTCCCTATATATATCTTTTCTCTCTATATGTATCTTGTTCTTCGTTAATAAAATACTTTTGATTCATCCACTCAAGTTCAAACATATTTTTTCTTAAACTTGTAGTGGATGACACTTGATGTTAATACGGTTTTTTTCAAATATTAATTCAGTAATTAAATTTAATTCATTAATTTTAGTTTTTTTTTACATTTAAGTTGCATATATCTACCAATAGATGGTCCCAGATAAACTTTAAAAAAATGAATGAAAATTATTTATAAAGGACTTTCTGCAATAGAGTGAAAAAAATGCAGGAATTGACTTAATTTTTTTTTATATTACTTGTTTTCAGTTTTTAGACTATATATATATCCCTTTCAATTAATTTCTATTCTATAACCACCAATCACAATTCAAGAATCATTTCCATGTATAGCGTTTCAGTCTAATGCCACCTTTTGTTTAAAGGCTTATTTGAAGGAAACTTATCGTTTGGGACCTTTAGAATATTATGCAAATTTTCCGGCCAACCAGCGCCCTTTTAATATGTGACTTTTCATTAAAATAGTCTTTGCATGTTTACCCGAGAGGGAAATATCCGTTCATTAAACTGCTCTAAATTAATGTCAGAATTCCTCTGGCGAAAAATGAGTAAGTGGTTTATGCGGAGAAAGTTTTTCCCGTAAAGTTTGCCTTTAAAATGTATCGATTCTTTTTCTCTCGCGCTGGATTGTTTTTAAGAATTTTGACCTTCACTAGCGTTTGTAATTATTTTAACATGTTAAAATATTCTATTGGATTTATTATGTGAATTTAGAAAATGACTAATGGATGCTACATATTTTTTTTAGTAATAAAAGAAGTGCAGTCTGTGTGCCTGGGTATGTTAAATTCTACCGGAATTACTCGTTTCTGATAGTTGTTTTGTTTATAGTTGTTTATCTGTAAACAAAACAACTAGTCTTTTCTTAAATTCAAATGTAATTTTTGACTTCTTGTTTCAAACAATTTTGTAAGATAGTCACGTATTAATGTTGACATTATTTACGGTCAATAAATAGTTCGATATAATTACTATCGACATTTTATTTTTCGAAACACGAAATATAAAAAACATTCAAAATCAATTCTTAAACAAAAAAAATTGTTAGATAGTTAAATATGAACTATGCGATTTAAATTATTTCAGATGTAGGTATAATCGAATCGCATCGTAGATCGTTGCGGAGGTAGTGTTATTCCGCATCCGTAGCTTCTCTTCAAGCTGCACGCACCTCCTGGGTAGGGCTATGAGTAACTTTTGTGCAACGTTTGTGCAACTTAAGGTATCGAAGGCAATTGTCTGAGTGGTTGCCAGTTGCTTTAGAACCAAAAAAAGTATATAAACACATCATTAAAAATCCTGTTTAATGTTAAAAGGTTATTTTTATTATTTACTATTATTAAGTTATACAACTTTCCTATTAGTAATGTAATAGTTTTTTATTGTTATACAATTGTCACGTCCTTTTACTACAAAAGTTATATTATTGTGTAAAATTTCAATCGCTTTTAAAGCAAAATACCATATTTGATCTTAAACTAAATTTAATGAATTATTTTCATTTATATAAGAAACGATTTTTATTTATTCAATAGAAATATTTTTTAATAATTTATTTCTTTTGTTATTTTTATAAACGTTATTAGATATATTCTTGCGTTGCCCTGTTGTCGAAATTAAAACATTTTTTGTTTTGATAAATTTTATTAGGATAAAATACTAAGAAATTGAAAAAGAATTAATTGATAAACGACTTATCTTATATCTGATAACGACTTAAAATATATAATTTGCAAATTGTAAAATAACAATTATTTTTTCACTGTCTATAAGAAAAATATTAATGTTAAACTTAATAGGTTTAAAATATGTATATTTAAATATAATATAATATATTATAACTTAAATAAAAATTTAAAACAAAGAAAGAAAATAGTGACAAAAAAAAAAAGAAAGAACACAATCTTATAAATTAAAATAATTACGCACCATATGGCGGCAGACGTTAGAAAAGCTTGTATTTAATTAAGAAATAACTGATAACAATTTTTTCCAATTGTTGGTTAGGCACCATTTAAATATATAACAAATTCAAATAAAAATTGGATTTATATTTTATAATTTTTAGATTTTCGAGAAAACCGTTAAACGTATGAATCTCTTGGTTTAATAATAAAATTTCACATCACCCAAAAAGAAAGCCCTTTTAAAATATTCATACATAGAGAAGTGTTGAAATAGCCAAAACATTTTGCATAATTTTATACCAAAAGTTCTCTTTACATTATAAAAAAAATGTAATTCAAAATGTAATTCAAATAAAAATGTGTGACGTTTCGATACTTAAATATTTGCTAAAGTCCATTTATTGAACTAAAAATCTAATTTCATCACAAAGATAATAATAATGTTTTGAAGAAATACAGGTTCAGAAGATTTTTATCATGAAAAGAGATGAGGATAAAACTTGAAAAATTACAATGTTGTAATATTCCCTTACACAACTACATAAACATTTTATGTAGACATGTAAACCTACAAAATGTTTATTCTAAAACAAACATGTAAGTTTCCCTTCAAGTATTCTAATATCAGCAAAGTTTATAATATGGCTAAACATAATTTTTTTTTTGTTTACACTTCCAATATTAAATATGCTATTTTTATAAAAATGCTTTAATATGAGACGAACTTTCATTTCTTCGTATCCTTATGCTGTAATAAAATGAACATTTTCCTGAAGTCATGTAAATTTATTGAAATTTTGATAGAGCCAAATAATCGTTGACCGACGAGCAAATTATTTTTCTTAGACAGCTTTTGCCATTGATTCGTTGAAGTTATGGAATTTTACAGTTTGAAAATAGCTTATTAATAGAATTCGTATATTGATTCATATACATAATTCATCCGTGCGTGAAATGTATCTATATTATTTTTTTACAAATTATTTGATTATATCAGTTAATATTTGTTTTAATTTCTATAAACTAATTAGTCATCAGTCATTTTAAAATCAAATTTAATTTAGTATCTTAGTTCTGTTAATAATTATTTAATTTCAACACTAATATAATCTTTGGAGCCTGTGCGCTATTGAATGTTCCTATGAGAAAAACTCTATGAAAAGCATATCCACATAGCAAGTGTAAATTTATAAGTATTGGTAATTATTTCGTAATTTTAATCTGTTCATTATTTTTGCAGTATAATATATTCTTTCCACCATAATTTACACTAATATTCGTTCTTTCATCCATAGTTATTCCTGATGTTCTTCGTTTGTCACAAGCAGAGGTGAAGTGACGTGAGATGTCAACTGAAACCTCTCTTGGGGTTGTTTTTTTGAATTGTGGACCTCCTTAATGGCCTAGAACAAGTTATTTGAACAACAGTACTTTTTTTCTTGAATTTTTACTCCTTTTGGGATCAGAAAAATTAATCATTTAAATAAAATTAATTGATCAATAAAATTGTCCATTAAAAACAAAAGTCGGTAAAAAAATATAAATAAAAAAATCCTCTGTATACTAAAAATAAAACAGATTTTAAGCAAATTTCCTATTTTTTTTTTGTATGAGGATGATGATGAGAGAGAAGTATATTCCGAAACTAAATTTGACAAATACGAGTGAAAATGATAAATAAAAGAGCATGGCACCATTTACGAAGACATCAAACTAATTTACAATCAATAAATGGTACCTTGCATTTTTTTACGGTGAGTATGCAAGGTACCATTCCCTGTTGCAAGGTATGATGCAAGGTACCATTCCGGTACCGCCTATGAGCCTTAGCGATTCTTATTCTTAGCGATTTCATTAATTTTGGCACCACCTATTGATTTTGAAATAAAAAAAAAATATTTGTTAGAAACTTGTATTTAATGTTTTACAATTAATAATTTGTATTGCATTTTTTAAGATAATTTTAAAAGTATATTTATTTTTTAGCATAATTAAAATAAAGTTATATAAAATTAATAGAATTCAAAACCATTTACAAAATTCCATTTTTTTATTATAAATATTAGAAATAACTTTTGTCTAATATGGTTTTTAAAACAGTATTTAGAGCAAAACCAATATTATTACCTTTTTTTTATTATTTTTTAAATAATTATTTTCTAGCCTTTTTTTTTAAACATCCTTTTTCTTTTAACAGAAATATATTCTTTGAAAAAGGTTCATTCTCATTGTCTCTATTACACTCTAATCTCTTTTAGAGCTCTTAAATGTCCTTTTTAAATGCTCATTTGATAATATTTATACCTGAAAACCATTATAAACCATTACGGCAACGTTTAACAGAGAAAAGAACCTTGATTCATACGATTTTAAAACAGAGCGCAGAACAAAATCCATTTTTCCTCCTTTTTTTCTATATAATGATCGATCCTCTAAAATATAAAGAACTATGCCTTGAAACTCAAATTATGTTTAAAAAGAAAAGAAATATGTAATAAATTGTGTCGTTTAGTGGGCATTTGGAGGTTTTTAAACGCTTAAAAAGAAATACGATGTTTTAGAATTTACTGCAGCAATTTATGGTATCTCTACTTGAAAAAGTTAAAGTAGGAAACTGAAAACTTTGAATATCTCCCTAATGGATTTCAAATGTCGAGCATTAAATCAAAAGAGAGAAAGAGAGGAAATTTTCTTTGAAAAATTATACTGAAAAGTTTCTAAGCAAAGATCCGTTTGGTTTTGCTTCGTTGGTTTCTTAGTAACATCCCGCTGCAAATTGCAACCATCCAGAGCTTCGTAGCTTGCCTCCATTTATAATTTTCTTTCAAATCGTCTTTTCAAACACCGATGATTGGTTGTGTACCGTTTAACTGTAATATTCGTAGCTTTCGTTCACGCTTTTATGCCATTCAAGTTTGAAAGTGGAATTTTCGTTTCCAATTGCAAATATCAGAGCTTGCTTAAATTCTTGAATTCTAAAAACTCGCATGGCTCATGTAATTCTTCATCTTGAAGCTCCTTTTGCCTTCAATTATTAGGGCCCAGAGCCTGGTACATAGAAAATTGGGTTTTTGAAGTAAGTGATCTTGGTTCGAAACTGAAATTGGGAGGGAAACAGGTGCGCACTTTAAATCTGTACGGCGGAATATTCATCTATTGGGATTGAGATGGGATGAATTCAAAAAGTTTATTCAAAACTGAGATAGTAAATTGTCCATTGTAGAGGAATAGGCAGTTCGATGAAGTGGTAACTGGACAAACAGCGTGTTGAAGGGATCAGTTTCGAATCCATTGGCTCGAATCTGTGCTGCACTCACTGCTTTGGCAATTACCCTTAGAAATGCTTCAGAAAGCAATGCCCGCCCCAAATCGTCCATCAGTGGGCTGTTCTCAACATATATAAATTGAATACAAGGTCCATCAATGTTCATAAAAAATGTACATTGTCCTCGATGTGCCCCTGGTAATTATAACCAGTGAATATCCAACATACCTATATTTATTATAGTTTAGTGACTAACAGATGTATTTGGCAATAGCAAATTTGTAGTTTTAATGCAAATGCAGAACATGGAGGTAGGCCTTAAAAAAGGCTCAGTTTGGGCACAGAGTAGAACTGTCTGTTGAAAACTCGACCTTCTATGATAATCATCTTCGATATTCGCATTTTCTGGATGCTGATGATACACCAAAACACAAGCCGAAATCAATTATTTATAAGTTTGTGTTTTTGTATGCCTAGTATTATCAGCAATTTGGTGCGAAACTATTAATGCAGAGAAACACTGTAGCCTAGCACTAAGCATTTTCAGAACAATAGTCTAAATATATTTCTCAGCTTGCATTGTTTGATCCTTCCTCACCATATATTAAGCAGACAGTATGTCAATTGATTATCACTTTTTAAAATATTTGGAACAGTGGAAATTGTTAATCAAGGAGACAGCCGTCAAAAACACCTTTGAAAATCTTTTTCGACCCAGTAAGAATTCAACACGAGATTTATAAAGTAGACCGTGTATGAAGAGAAAAGAATGTTTAAATAAACTGGATCCACCATGAATTCACACGAGAACAATACCGTGTGAATTCACGATGGAAATTCAATATCCAGAAATACCGCGAACAATATCCAGGAATTCACGATCCGTGTGCGGAGAGAAAAAGGAAAGCGTTTAAATAAATTGTACTTGAGATGTGTAAGATAAATCCACACAGTGGTGTTCTATCGTTTTAAAAAAAATAGAAGTTAGATATGGCTTAAATGGTTGTAGTTTAGTCTTTGCGTTGTAATCGTCGTTTTATTAATTAGTTGATTGCTCGGCATTGTAGAAAATATGACTTTGTGGCAGCGTCTCCTCTGATTTCTAACATTTCAATAATCATAATTACATTATGTTCACCATGTTCAAAAATTCTAATTTTCTTGAAAATTTCAAAGGTGTAGATTACGAAAAATTTAACTAACGAAAAAACGTCTTCAACGGCGAAAGCACCCATATCCGGCCGTAATCAGCACTTACTCAGAAAGCTTCTTCATTCTACATTTCATATTAAGAACCTAAATTTTTGAAACAATTTTTTAAAACTAAAAGGTGTGTTATTCAACAGTATTTTTTATTTTAAAGTTTTTAATTGTTTATTATTAGTTAAAACATTACTTAAAATTCATGATATTTTCTTTAACTTTTTTTCACTAACTTGTTTTTATGACATTCGTCATATCCATCATTCTTCGATCCATGAAACATCTTTCTTCATTTAGATGTAGAGATATTAGTAAAACCGGTGGCAAAAACAACCGGAAAACAAGTATATGATCAATAGAAAGAAATAATTTATAACGATTGTTTGAATTATTTTATGAATAGGAATCTAAATACCTTTTTCCAACTAATTACGGAATGTCCATAAATGTCTTATCTAAGTATGTGAGTAGATAAATAGTACTTACCACGACCAACTTGTGTCGTTACCTAGCGTCGGTCGCCATTCAGAACATCTTGAGCCTAACCTATCAATTGGTTGTGAGTGTTCTTTCCCCCGGGAATTGCCATCCAAGAAGGAGAGAGGGTTTGTGGACACAGTCACGTGTCACGCGGAGAGGAAATCCGCAGGGAAACTCGCCCGAGCCACTATTTTTCTATTGGATTACCGCAGCTGTGACCGCCACTCTCTGAGATGTGAATACTTCCAATTCTTGACTTGCGATCGCCAAAACAGATTAAAAAGAATTCCATTTCGATACTAACTAAGCTAAAAAAGTCACATATTTGGGAATTCAAAAGAGCAAGAAAATATTCGATGCTTAACGATTGCTTATAGAAAATAAAAATCCAATCATTAAAAAAATTATCCGTGAAATTAAAATAAAATATTTTATTAGAAAGACATTTTTTTAATTTATTATAAAATCATAAATTTTATCCAGCTACAGAAAATAAAGTACTTTTATTCCAGGTACATTTTATTAGGAAATAATACCGGTGAAATGTGTGAAGAAAACAGAGAGGATAAAGTGAAAAATACAAAAATGATTTAAAATGAAAATTCAAAACACCTTATAAATAGTAAAATGTATAAATTCAAAATTTGTAAATAAAAAAAACAAGTTATTCAAAACTTTTTTTCTGTAAAAAAAAAAAAATAAATAAAATGTAAAAAATGGTTATTAAGCCAATGTAATAGAATATTTGAAACAAAAAAATTAATGGAACACGATCATATAAACGTCATTTTTCCATTTTAGTTTGTAGATGAGATTTAGAAACAAATTAAAGAATAGTAGTCGAAAGTGACGATATATTTTTTATGTCTGCTCTAAGAACCATCACGACACTAGATGGCATTAGCCGCCTATCGATAAATTTTTAACTTTTAAGTTAGGTTTAATATAAGGATTATAAGGTTTTATATTAGGATTCTATTTAATTAAAAAAATAACTAATAACAATTACTTCGCGATTTTTAATTCTAAACTAGATAACTAAATAAATATTCGAAGCAAAAAATGGGACCTCTAAGCATTACAGTTTTTAAGTCATGATACATCATACACACAAACATCCATTAATTATACACGGAGAAATAAATAAATACGAAAGTAAGCATTAGATATAATTAAACGAGTTTTATTGTTGGTAAATAAGCTCCACTCTAGATAAACATTGTTTAGATTTTTTACCGTACTGGATACTTTGTAAAATTATTATTCCCGTTTCACCAGAATAGTTGGCCAATGCGCAATAAGGTGATATACATCAAGAGAGACATTGTTTTGTCCTGTGATTAAGTGAAATAAAGCTACAACAGTAACATCTGCGGCCATCTGGTCTGCATCGAAAGACTTTATGCTACTTTCGTGTATTTACAATTGTGTGTACTTTTGCGTGTTATACAATTTTTTACTCCTGTCTGATTATTTTAATTTATGTTCATTATATGGAGATTAATAATTTTTTTTCTGAAAAATTGTGGTTATGTAATTGTTATAAAATTCATTTTATTACAAATAACAGCTTATAATATTTCAGATCTTTTTTAATTCTATTGTAATGTAGAAGAAACAATTGATTTGTTATATTTTAATAAATAACTATATATTAATACATTTTTAGAAAACAAAATTATTGCAATATATTTAAAATGTATGTAAATATTTGGATATCAGACATTTTACAACAACAATGGTTCTAGTGACAAATTTAGCCGCAATCTTTTCGAATGAATTATAATAGTACTTCAATTGTAAATATCTGAATGTTGATCGTGTAGGAAAATTATAATAGTATTTGCATTCAGGAATGGAAATTTCATTTTTAACAGGCTTCATTCTATAATATCAATTTCCTTCTGTAATACCTTTTTTGTAGAAATAAAGATTTATTTTCACATAATATTATCATTCAAGTAAACGGTTCTATATTAAATGTTAAGAATGTTTATATTCACCAGCATATTTAGCCTAAGGGTACGTTTAGATTGCTCTGTGAAGTATAATAAGGGTTTGGCTTTTGTTGAAAATATTTTTTTTTTTTTTTTTATTATGGGAATGAAAGAAAAACACCTTCATTCAAACATAAAACATGAAGGGATTAAAAATGTTTTTGTAAGCAATTTAAACAAATCCATTCTTTTTTTTTCCTTTTTTAGTGGATGGTAAAAGGACACAGTGGAAATAGCTCTATTAATAATTCATCTGATATTATATTATTTCAGATAACATTTAAATTCAAGATAATATTCAGTTCATCAAAATTTTTCTGACTAATAAATCGTAACGATACCAAACCAGCAATCATATGGATGATGTTTTACAATAAGGAGACAATGGGCCATGCTAATTACTTTTTAATTAAAACACTAACTAACTCTCCGGTATTTCAGATCATGTAGGACCATGGCCGTCTATCTACTGGCAGATTCCTAAGCAAAAGATATTTTTTTTTTATTGGGTAGGGTTGTCAGCCCCTACGCCCAACGTTTTACTGTCATATTAGGCCAGGACCTACGGTTTAAAGTGGATTCCGAACCACTACAAGCATCCATGGCCCGGTGGAACTCGAACCCTGGTTCACCGAGTGCCGAGCGCTAGTCATTCGGTCATCAAATCCTTTAATTAAAACACAGTTACATAAATTTATCTTTAAGTTCACATTGATATTTACAATTATCTTATCCTAGATTACAAAGATAAATTCGCAACTGGTAGTCTTTCCTCAATGCCGACAGACGGCGCTTTGATAGAATTTATTCGCGCTATAGTTAATAAGGATTCAAAAAAATTAATCGGATCTTGATGACATATAGTTGCAAATTCTTTGTAAGTATAAGGAGATTAAAAGAAGAAAATTCTTGAAAAAATGCTCTAAATATTGTCACAAAGACTAGAAATACGGGGAGGTCTGAAACCGGAAACATGGCTTTGAAAACATGTCATCGAGGGTGCGATAGGCTGTGAATTGTTGAACACTCTTACTTGGGGATACGCGTAATGGATAAGTTTTCGATGGCTGATCCTGCTTCTGATTGGATTAATAAGCACAAACTTTGTTTGCTTCGTGGCTGGGACGTAGGACAGAAGAATAATACGCTCCAAGACAAACGCTCGAAGTTGCAAGGATGGCTTGTCGAACGAAGAATGAATATCATGCAAAATCGATCTCTGCAAAATGCGAATTTAGTTGTTCTCTTCTTGGTGTTATTGCTGTGAGGGTTTATTAGCCCCTCACGATCGCCAAGTAGGTGCTGAAGATTATTTCTTTATATTTCTTTCTCTTCTGATAAGCATACCTCTTGCGTTGACCCCGTTTCTTTTCGACAATGCCCTTTATTTATTTCAACAGATAGGCAAAATTTCTTAAAAAGGGAGTAATTTCTTCAATAAAGTTGGCATTTCTAAAGACTTTTCATAAAATCGAATTGAACGCCTTAAGTGATTTGAAGTTCTCTCCTCACAGTAGACTATCAGCCGTTGTGTCCTGTGGAATAACACTTACCGGTTTTTAAGAAAACTTATTTTAGGAAGGTTATGTAAATATTTTGCATGTGTTTCACCAAATAATATTGCCGATATCATTTTAAGATGTGTTGTGGTTTTTTTCGATTGAAGACGCATGAGGGCAATAAACTGGAGTAAAATTCAATTTTATGTCTATTAGATAATACATTTGCTGAAGAATAGCCCAGCCAATTTTGATGCCATATCTCTTAAGGATCGTCGTGTAATTTCGCATCGCAAATATCTTTTTCGAAAAAAATTATCACATGCAACTTTTCTGTGGTGTTTTGGTGGGCAGAAAGGTCTTTCTACTTTGTAAAGGTACATTTGATGATGAAAAAAAAATATTTTTTTCAATTACTTGTTTCAGGTAAGGGATCAAACAGTCTATTACCAAAATTTAGTATTGCTGTATTTCAGTACAACACAAATGTATTACTTTCATATTTATATAGTTTTGTCAAGCATTATGCATAATTACATAAATATATGACTAATTTAAGAAAATTACGACTGCATTTAGAGCACTAAATAATACCATAAAACTTTCATAAGTGTATAAATTACGCATACTGTTTCTAAAACTCACTTGTTACTTATAAATAAATAGATTTTACAGAACAATAATGCTTAATTCCATTTAAAAAATTAAATGCTAGTAAAAAATATATCACACAAAATTAAACACGAAAAAAATAATATATTGTTTCTTTTTATTTTGAAAAATACTTTAATGTTTAATAATTCAATTGTTAATTTTAGAATGCTTGTCCGATACATTATACAAATATTTCAGCATAATAAAACATTTTATAATTATCTTAAATGATGGTATTTAAAAAATAATCTGTTGAATACACTTTAAATGTATGTCATCTTTTCTATTGATTATATATCATTCATAACTAAATAATAATCAGATTAATTAAAATAATCAATAGTTTTTGGTCTTTTAGTAAACAAAAAAAAAGGTTCTTAAAAGAATGATTACGATATGCCATAATACATATTCAATGTTATAATACATATTATGTTATATCGTCCAAATTCCGAATTTCTGAAATGATTACGTATCTGAATATAAATATATGCAGACTCAATCCTCATTTAAAAGGACATTTTTCATTGCAAATTCTTCCTAACAAAGCCTACACACACAATTCCATCAAACTAATTATCTTAACTGCGCGGAGAAGATAGAGATTCGCTCGAATAGTTGGGAACTGCTTAACATAATTGTCATTCAAGAATTTCAATTTGAAGCATCATTCACAAATTGTAAGAGAAACTGATACTGGGCTTCCGTGCGTGTCTAGTTGCTAGACTGGGAAGCCCAGTACTTTAGGAAATGGTATTTAATAGCATTGCAATGGTCAATGGAGTAAATATTATTACAATTCAGATCTGAGCGATTTATTTCTTTCGGATAGCTTCGGTCAATACAGCGACAATAAGATTGATTGATATTTCATAACTGGTCGAGTTCATTATTCCTGAAATATTGTTGTATCTTTTGTTAAGTGTGTGTCTAATTAAATTAACTATTACCCCTTTGATTTCAGCTATTTATAAGTATTAATTAAGTTGATTTCAGCATCTAGGATATATTGATAACGCGTAGTTTTGTATATCAAGGTTAGTTTTATGTTATGTTTATAATAAGGATGTAAAAAAATTAAATGCCATTTGTGTTTTGTGAGTCTGTTAAAAAAGCAATATAGAAGTCTGTCCTTTTAAAATAATATTAGACGGAAGAATTTGCAGTATAGACTATCATTCATGCAATATATATTGAAATATTGAAATATTTTTGATATCAAGAAAATTAATTAAAATAAATCTTTAAAAGATAAAATTATCAAAACAATTTATAAAAAATATGTAAAAATGTAAAATATATAAAAACGTATAGCTAATGATCAGGCCATTTTTTTGGGGTGGGGGAGGGGCTTACATGGGGGGTTACTCATGGGTTTAATTTTAAATGACTATGAACTGGTATATGTGCTTTATGATTCAGTTTGTAATCTGGAAAAGATTTCCATTACAAATGCATTTCATTATTTTCCACATAATTCTGACCAATTATTTTATTCGAAGTTTTGAAGTTTTTTTGTTCGCTTATTTGTGAAGGAAGGCATTCTGATAAAACTAAATTTCTGACACTACATTTATTATACGAGTCAAATAATTAATTATAAATATATTGCTAAATTCAAATTGATTTATATAAGAAAATTCAGTTTGTTAAAAATAAGCCGAAAGCTTTTACAAAAAAATTTAGAGATGTTGACTATTTATCCTTTTGTAAACTAATAGAATGTATTTAAATATCCTCAGATAGGTTTTAAATTTGGCAAACTAACGAAGTAAATCTGCTGAAAATGCTCCATTATTGAGTTTTAAAAAATGCTGTTGAGTTTTCAAAAATCAATTGATCCTAATCAAGTGATTGGGATCAATTGATTTTTGCTTAGTAGTTGCATAGTTGAATCTCAATTAACTATGCAATTGAAATTTTATGTTGAGAGTCACTGATTTCATGCTGTCTGGGGAGTTATCTTCATGTTAATATTCAAATTAATCTGTGAATCTTTTATTGCATATGTTGATTATTGATTATTTATATTGTTTATTGATTATTGATTATTTGTAGATTTAATTATTTGTTAGTGTTTTAATAAAATTGTTTTTGGAGATTAACTGATGCTCAGAATCTATACATGAAAACAAACGTGGCCGGAATTCTTTAAAAATATATTGTTTCACAAAAGAGCTTTAGAAATGAGAGCATATCTATATTTCTGAGTGTAAAAACAATGACTCATTATTAAGTATTAGTTCATTATGAAGTAAAAGTATCCAATCATGTATGAATAGACAGGCATAGATACTTTTACTTTAACAAAAATGAATCAACATGCCGTAAGAAAAATTAAAATCGAAAAAGGAAAAAAAAAAACTCGTCTCATGATCGAGTTTCGAAGCAAAAATTGAAAAAGTGATTAAAAGTGTGAGTGCATAAAGGTCCTATCAAAGTTATTCATGACTGTAGCAGGAGAGAGTAATGCAGTTAATATCGATTGAAATAAAATTACTACGTAATCGAGTGACACTTTTTAATATCAAATTTTGGTATTAAATTCTTCTCTTTTTCTTTTCGCATTATAAAGAGAGCCTTTCAAAAAGGAATAGTGATTATCTTTATCTTTAATAGATAGTTTCTTACTAGGCTTAGCTAGAGAATAGCTAAGATATTTCTTTTACATAAAATGAACTAAATGTTACTCATGTGGTTCTTCTTAATTAAAATGTATGTTTGTGTAGAGTTTATTCTGTATTATATATAATTATATTATATTATATTATATTATATTATATGTATATTTTTATATTATGAAATTCATTTAATATTGTTTTGTAAGATTTTCTAGTTCAAATGTGCTTTATTTTCAAAAAAAAAGTATAAGGGATATGTTGCAGTTGTAGCACAGGCAATATGAAGCAGTTGATATAGTAGAGGTGATATGTAAACGTATTTTTACGTAAACAATAATTTAATATTGTTGTATGAGATTTTCTAGTACAGTTCTTAATTTTCAAAATAATAATAATAATTAATCTGTTTAACCACTCTTTTCATATAAGTGGTAACAATTCTTTCAATGCATCAACAACGTACTCTGTAAAGAGAAAGAACTTCGTCAGTAACGGCCAAGAAATATTCGCGAGAGGTTGAATATAACGTCCTTCCTTTTTTGTTATTTCTTTTTGATGCTCGTCAGCATTTAATAAATAATTGATACATAAATTGGGCCCATCCCATTTAACCCTATTTTCGTTTTCATAAATACTATTAATTTTGAAATACAGCTCGTCAATTTTGCTTTGATTTTTTCTGACAATTGAGACATGTATTTATTTACGTTATTGAATTAGAATTATAAACTACAAGGTTTATTGAAATAATTTTTTTAATTCTATCCTGTATCTTTTAGGACTAATGTACGGCTATTCAAGTTAATTTTTATTCTAATTTTGTAATAATCTGGGAAAAACAGCTTTCTATCCTTATTCGTGTAAGCCTGTTCAAATATTAAAAAAAAAAAAAAATCATTTATGAATTTTAGACCAAAATAAAACTTTTTAAATGTTTTAACAGCAGTTTTACAGCAGTTTAGGCTTTTTTAACTGTTCATTTTATTAATTAAAGATAAATAAAAAAATAATAAGAATAAAATATCTATTATAATATATTTATCTATATCGATATGATAATGTATCTGTCTACTATATTATTACTCTCTAGTAAAAAAATAAACATTCAGATAGGAGATATAGATGAATTATTTTTATCTGGTAAAGAGTAGTATTTCATTTGTTTTATATAATAATATTTTATTAAATTAAAAAAAATTCTAATTAACTATTTAAAGTATTAAAATTGGCAAATTTATTGAGACGACGTTATCGAACTGCAAATACTTTTTGAAGATTAAAAGGTAATAATAATTTTCATGCATAGATATTACTATGAAGGATAATTCTCAATTTATTTTAATTATCTTCTCGAACAAATATTCTTGAAATTTACTGTCTCAGAATGATTCCAAATTAAAATATATTTTTAACTAAATGATTATCTCATTTTATTCTTTTGAAGATGATTCCTTTTCTAAAAAGTTTTTATTTTAAAGTCATTAACAGCCGATATGCAATAACAGTTGAACATAAAATTAAACATTTCGTATGCATCTCATTCAAAACAGTGCATATAATGGAATTAACATGCTTTATTCGTTAAATATAAATACCCCAAACGCTAAAATCGCCCCTAATTGTCTAATTGTTCCCAATTAAAATCTTTTTTTTTTCGTTTATTTTAAGCATTTTAACTCATTCCATTTGTTGTTAAATTTTTCTGTTATTTTAAAAGAAATTGCAGATAACTAATTTTGTAAATACCATATACTTGAATAAAGAAATTCTTTTTATGTTTTTGTTTAAGTTAAAGGCAGTTAGCAAAAATATGTAAAACTTAGTCTCTCAGAAATTTCTTTAATTTGAATCTCTTTGAAAAAAACAAATGAAAATGAAAATAACAACTGCTAGATAATTATTTCTAATAAATTATATAACATTGTGCAATGCAATTAATTTAAAAAAAATTCAATACTTTTTGGAATCATGTAATGAAAAAAATAAAGATGGAAAATGAGGATATATTTCACTACAGAAGTACTTAGAAAATTATGTTTAGTCTTTAAACCCATTTGCAATGCGACTTTGAAAATCATTTTAGAACAATTTCTTGTGTTATTTGATAAGAGCAGATTTTAGAATTTGTTATCTTTCATAACATTTAATGAGTAGTTATTTACTGATACAGTACATGTAATATAGGGATATTGCTGTAGTACAGAGGATATGGCGGAGATGATATAGAGCAATTGTTATGATACATGTAATATGGTGTTATTGCTGTAATACAGAAATCGTGCAGTTCACATAGTACAGATCACTTAATGCAACTGATATATTGCAGGAAATAAGGTGCAATACATATAGTGCAGATGATATGGTACAAGGGATATAGTGCAAGATGATATAGTACAAGGGATATAGTGCAATTCTGTAATTCTTGTATTACAGGTAATATGGTGCTATTGAAATAGTATAGATGATATGGTGTAGTTGATATAGTAGAAGTGATAGAGTGCAATTAATATAGTACAGGTGATATGGTGCAATTAATCAAGTACAGATATGGGGCAATTGGTGTAGGGCAGATATGGTGCAATTGATATAGTACAGGTGAAATGATGCTGTTAATATAGTACAAGTAATATAGTGCAAAGATATGACACAGGTGATTTGGTACAGTTGATAAAATGCAGGTGATATAATTTTATTCATTCCGCACCTCCATTTCGCAACATTTAAATCAGTTCTCCTGGGGGAAATATCAGGAATGACGACATTTTCCCTCCTGTGGGTGTCGTTAGAGGAAGTAAGTTTCATTGTTGAACAATGAAAATATTATCCAACCAAGCTGAAATTAAACATGGATAATACCACTGTTTTGTGAAAAAGCTAAAATTCTATGCTTATTACATAATTGTTGTGCAAGAATTGAAAGAATCTGAGAATCTCAACAGATTACATTACTATAATGGGTGCCCAAATGTGCCACCACTTTAATTTATGTAAGCAATACAACGGGTTAGTTTAATCATTTATTGTGATTCCATTTGTAGTTCCAGAATTGACTTTAAAGTAGGAATTAACTTTGAATTAACTTAAAGTTTTACTCGGGTTTGACTAGCACTTTTAATTACAAATATGTGCTTTTAATTATTTAAAATTTATCAATATATTCATGAGTATATAAGTTTTTGGATTATACTGTATAAAATGAGCCACAATTCAACACGAAAACAGAAATCTTAACACCAATGAATCAACATCAAGACCTGGAGTTATTCACATCACTTTCTAAAAATTAATGTTGACTTTTCGGTAAAACCAGTTTAGAGGATGTTTCGTATCTAAAAACAATTCCTTAATGAAATTTTAGATCGTATCGTTTACTGTAAGACAAAACAAACCAGAAACGTTGCATGGGTTGCCATTTTATTTATTTATTTCAGTAAAAAGAATAAAATATTTATTATTTCTCTACATCAAAAGAAGATATCGTCGCAAAGCATGTGGGTGTTTTTATTAAATAGTGATATTGAGAACTTTCAACCAAAAATAAAAACAGAAAGTTTATTTCGGAATGATACTTAAACTATGAAATAAATTCTAAGCATTTCTATTTCTGTTGAAAACTTAAGAGCTCTTGTGATTGAACTAGATATGACGTAATTCCTGTTGGTTTATTTGATAATTTTAAATTCCTTAAAATAGTTAAAATGTATTTTAAGAAAATTAAAGTTTTATTGACAAATATATAATTACTTAAATTATTTCAGAAATTTAATTAAGGTGTATTAGAAAACACATTCAGTACAGAATTTCTTTAATTGCTTTATTCTAATTAAGAATAAAAAAAATTAGTGGATTAAGGGTTCTTACTATTAGACATAAAATGTTGATGTTTTATAAAGATGTTTAATTTAAAATGTTATAAATGTATATATAGAGAAAGAGTTAGAAAATACAATTTAGAATATAAAATATCTGTTCCTTTATACATGAATTAGATTTTATGATTAATCGTATATGTTTATCATAATGGAAAATTATGTAAACTTATTATGAATAGACATTCTATGTATTCGATTCTTTAAAAAAAAATGAATTTAAATTTATCTATTATAAAAGAATATTGTAAAAACAAGTTTAATGCAGAAGTTTGCTTTAAAAAATTAAATTATTAAAACCAACAAGAAAAAAAAAAGTAGAAAAAATTCCTCAACTCTGTTATAAAATTTGAATTATTTATTTTTGTTCTATTTTAGAAATTGAAAAAAATAAAACATATTTTTTCAGTAAATTTAACGTTTCTTTATCTTAGTGCTGTCTTCTTCATTATACATTCAGAAATGGGATTTTGGAATATTTACAATCTTATTTGAATCAAATTTAATATATTATTCAAATCGTTATCTCAATTATTGTTAATAAATCAATATAGATATTGATTTATTAACAATATATATTTGATTTATTAACATATCTAGTAAGATTTATTAATATATCTAGTTTAAGTAAGAGCTCTTAAGTTTCCAACAGAAATAGAAATGTTTAGAATTTATTTCATAGTTTAAATTTTATTCCAATATAAATTTCTGCTTTTAATTTTGTTTGAAAGTTCTCAATATCACTTTTTAATAAAAATTCTCACATACTGGCGATGATATCTCTATGCTTGATGTAAATTGATAAATTGACAGATGTAATAATTTAGATAAATTGAGATATAGAGAGAATATCATATATGATATGTAAATTTTGAGATTTAGATATGTAAATCTCTATACTTGATGTAAATTGATTGTTACTATAATTAAAAAATTTTTAAAAATATACTTGCAAAAATATTCAAAATCAACTCAGCTTGATATATAAATCTGCAAAGTGAATTTAAAAATTTTGAGATGTTTTTTAAATTCCTTCCCCTAAAAATTGTTTCTATACATATATATTACACGTTTTATTAGAATTAATTAATGATGTAAATGTAAGTTTCCTCAAAACATAAATACTTAAATTGGAGATTAATAATTAAATAATTAGACGAAATTATTTATCTTCCATAGTTGCTGACCATGCTCTTTAGTAATGAAGTATAAATGTTGCTATTATCTGCATGAAAATGTTTGGGAGAACTTACAGCAATTATTTGGACTTTATTTAAGCCAAAAACCATTTTTGCACAGATGCTAATGCATAATTTATAATACATAGACCTTAGAAAAATGTTCGATATGTAATATATTTATTTATGCAGGAATCAAGACAACTTTTATACATATATATATATATATATATATATATATTTCAATTCCTTAAAGTGGAAACGGAATAAATATGGAATAGATCCAACACAACTACAAAAATTGCAAGGCAAAAGGAATTCCTGTGTTTAACTATGTAGAGTAGTAGCAAAGAGAAATATTTGTCTTTGCAGTTAGTTTTCAATTAGTTCAGTTCATTTTTTTTTTTTTGTTTCGTATTCCTTTATTCTTCATTTTTTTGTTATCTATTTGAAACATTTGAATTTAAACATTCCATTTCCGTAACAAGTAAGTTTTGTGACATAAAACTGGATACATTTCGTATTCTATTTTCAATAACAAAGAAATATGAAAATTTAGTCCTATTTAAAAAATACCATTGAACATTTTAAATATTCATTATTGAATAAACACAACAAATACGTTCTTACTGTATTTGAGTATATTTATCGTTAGTTTATGACATGTTTCTGTAAAAAAAGACTTAAGAGAATTAAAGAAATTGTTTTATTTTTGGAAGGAGAATATCCTAATTAAAAAAATAATAATTGAATATTGCTTGAATGATTAAAAAGAATACAATTATTGAAGATTAAAAGATTAGTGTACTGTTAATTAGGTTTCATTAAATTATTTTTTTGTTGTCATTTATTTTTTTTGTAAAAAATATTGTCAAAACAAATTGTTTCTGGAAGAAAACACTTTCGTAATAATTAAATGCATGATTCTCTAGAAAAAAAAAATGCATCGAGTAAAAATAGTACATTAAATTCGAAATTGAAAATTTATGGATATTAAATGTAGCATTTATCACAGATCTAATGAAGCACTTCCTTAAATTTATCACAGCAAGGATATGAAAAACGTATTTCGGATTTATTTCAACTTCCATAACACACATAAATTTAATCGAAAAAGAATAGGTTCACTTACTTCATGTGTTTTGCTAAGATGCTGAAAATGTATTAACAAAAAATTATATATAGAAGCTGCATAGATTAACAGAAGATTTGTTTCAATAGCACTGTTTTTAATTATTAAAAAAATTATGAGTAAATGAGCAGGGTTTTGTTGTTGTTGTTTCTTATCCCACTTGGCTGGCCAAGCCCACGAGCCCATACGTACTCATGATTGAAGGGGAAGGAAGGAGCTTCTGTTGTGATGGAGCACCCGTAGGTAGAAGCCTGACTTTTGCTCCGTGACGCTCTTACGGTCATAGGAGACCGGGACCTACGGCTTAAAGTGGATTCCGAACCACTACGAACATCCATGGCACCGCCGGGATTCGAACCCGAAACCTGTGGCACCGAGCGCCAGAGCGATAGACACTCGGCCATTCAGGTCCCAAATTTGCCAACGGCACGCAGTGTTCCCAGGTGATCACCTACCCAAGTACTGACCGCGCCCAATGATGCTTGACTTCGGTGAACTAACGAGAACCGGTATATTCAGCATGGTACGGCCGTTGGCGAAATTTTTTAATGCCAACGGCACGCGGTGTTCCCAATGAGTAGGGTAAACGAGTCAACGGGTATTGCGTAGAAAAGAGAATATGCGGAATACAAAATATTTTGAGAAAAAAATACGTTGATATTGCAGTTCATATAGAAGTTCAATCGTATGAAAATAAAAAAGAATCTTTCCTTTTTTTTAAATTCCTTCTATTAACTCACACTCTCCCTATGTATATATCTTGTTCAAATTTTCAATTGTTCATAAAATACTTTTTATTCATCCACTCAAGTTCAAATACATTTTTTTAACTTGTAGTGGATGACACTACAAGTTGATAATTTGATGTTAATACAGATTTTCGAATATTAATTCAGTAATTAAATTTAATTAATTAATAATAGTTTTTTTTTAGATTTAAGTTGCATATATCTACTAATAGCTGGCGACAGATAAATTTAAAAAAAATGAAGGAAAATTATTTATAAAGGACTTTTTGCAATAGAGTGAAATAAAAGTTGGAATTGACTTTAAATTTTTTTTATATTACTTGTTTTTTCATAAATAAAAAGAATAATTATAAGTAGTGAATAATGAATAAATGAGTATCATTAAAGCTTAAATTATCAAATTGGTAGTATTAATGAGTAAATGAGCAAATAAATGTAATGAATGTATATATGATTAAATGAATATTATTAATGGATAAATAAGCAAATAACTATGAGTAATTAGTACATGAGTATCAGAAAAGAATAATGTATCTAGGATTAAATGAGCACAAATAATAAGTAACTCAGTATAAATAATGAGTAAATGAATATTGCGTAGAAAAGAGAACTGGCGGAACAGAAAATAACTTAAGAAAAAATATGTTAATAGAAAGTTCAATTTTATCAGAATGAAACATAAACAATTTTTTTTTTTTTTTTTCATAAATAAAAAAAAAAAAAAAAAAAAAATCTTGCATAATAAATACAGAACATAATTTGAATCGAATGATACAAATTATATCATATATTAATTTTTAAAAAAGCATAATTTATCAGGAACGTTTATTTCTATATAATTGCTATCATTTCGGATTTACTCAGATTTTAATAGCACCCGTTCATTAGTTTTCCCTTTCAGTAGTACTACGTTGAAACGGAAGAAACACACAAGTGAACTTGCCCCCAGCCATTAGTGAAATTAATTAATGACTTTGCTTACTCATGATGCATGGAAACGGAATTGCATAGCGACAGATTCACTACTACTCTAAACGAAAAATAAATAAACTAACTTCAAAATGAATCAATATTTTTTTTTTCTTCCGATCTTTGAAGTGGAAATCTTTTTTATTACTTTTGGTGGTCCCTTTTTTTATAACATTTTTTTCTTTCAGACATAAATGGGAGTATTTCCTTACTGACGAACGGTAATTAGGCTTGCCAAGTTCCGTATGGATTCATTACTCATAATTGTACGTGATAGTTGCTGATATGTTTTTTTTGTTGTTAATTTTTTTATCTCCTGAAAAAAAATTATAAATTTATTCTTTTGAGATAAATTATATTTATTTTAAACTCCGCAGATTAATCTATGTCTTAGAAAATTTAATTACATCTGACAAAAATCTTGTTAAATTTAATGACAAGGAATGAAATCAATGATACTTAAAGAAAACATGTCTTTTTTTTGTTTATTTATTTAAAATAGGCTGTTGCAAATGCAAGAAATTAATTAGTAAAACAAATATTTACGATGAATTATATGCTAAATAATACGTTTTAGAATTACGTAAAAAGTAATTATTTAAATTTCTTGATGCTCTTTAATTATAGATGGATAATATTTGAAAAAGTGACTGTAATGAAAGGATAAATTATAATTCTAAAGATTTTCTTTCACCAAAGAAGAGATTAGATATTTCTAAAAAAATAATCTAATTGCATATTACTAGAAAACATTCTTACTAAAGGAAAGAACTAAGAACTAAAAAAATGTTTTTTTTTTCTTGTAGAGATGGATTTCTCTAAAAATTATTTTGAATAATTATAATCTCGTCCAAAAAACATCTCATAAACAATAATTTTTAAACTGTATTACAAAATCTTATTATTACTCTTAAAAGTTCTTGCTGGATGCAAATAATTCTAGAAATGTGATATATCTCTAAACATATATTTGTAGAGATGTATTATAATTCCATAAGTATAGATTATAATTATCTCTTTTCCCAAATTGAGTACAATAAATGATGTAATAGATGGACTATTATGTCTTCTTCTAACTATAACATTATACATAAGTTGTTAAATGATAATAATATATATTTATATTTTTTTTTTTTTTTTTTTTTTTTTTGTGAAACAGTATTAATTCTATTAACTGTAAAAAATGTCTTAAAATAAATCTTTCTAATATGCGTAATTTTTAACAAAAAAAAACCCTGCTGCTCAATGTATTCAATGCATTTACTTATTTGCTAAGCATAATATTGCTATAAATTTTGAAAGTATTTAAATTCTGTAAATTTTATTCAATATAATATAAGTGATGAGAAATTTATTATACTCACAAAATTCATAAGCAAATAAAATTTAGCAAATATATTTTACTGTCTAACAGTTCTCAATGCTTACTTTCAAATTTTGCGGTGCATAATATCTATTTTTTTATTAACCATAAACATATTAATAGCGGGTTTCTTTAAAATAATCCATTTTATTTTTGTCAATTACATTTCAAATGGAAAACTAGTTTAAACAAATTTGGGTAAGAATAATTCAGAAGCTCATTCCAATATTTCTGATTCAGTCAATTCCAGTTTTTAGTCAATATCTGTCCCTTTCAAATTAATTTCTATTCTATAACCACCAATCACAGTTCAAGTATCCATTTGATGCACAACGTTTCAGACTAATGCCACCTTTTGTTTAGAGGCTTATTTAAAGGAAACTTATCGTTTGGGACCTTTAGAATATTATGCAAATTTTCCGGCCAACCAGCGCCTTTTAATATGTGACTTTTAATTAAAATTGTCTTTGTATGCTTACGCGAGGGAGGAATATCCGTTCATTAAACTGCTCTAAATTAATGTCAGAATTCCTCTGGCGAAAAATGAGTTAAGTGGTTTATGCGGAGAAAGTTTTTAAAGTAAAGTTTGCTTTGAAATGTATCGATTCTTCTTTTTCTTCTCGCCAGTGTTTGTTTTTAAGAATTTTGACCTCGTCTAGCGTTTGTAATTATCCTTATATGTTAAAATATCCTATTGTATTTATTCTGTGAATTTAGAAAATGCCTAATGGAGGCTGCATAATGCTTTTACTAAAAAAAGAAATGCATTATGTGTATCTCTGTATGGTAAATTCATTTTTTTAAAGAATATCGCGAAGTATACTTGTTTGGGATGGTTGTTTTGTTTATAGAATTGTCTCTAAAAGTGTTTTCTTAAATTCAAATGTAATTTTTTAATTTTTTCACACATTTTCATAAATAAGTCATATATTAATTTTGACATTATTTACTGTCAAAGAATAGTTCGATATAATTACTATTGACATTGCATTTTTCGATCATTGACATTGCCAATTTCTTAAAAAATGTATATTTCACAAAATAAATATAATAAACTGTTTCGTTTAGTGGGAATTTGGAGGTTTTTAAGCGCTCAAAAAGAAATACGAAGTTTTAGGATTTACTGCCGCAATTTATGGCATCTCTACTTGTAAAAACGTTAAACTAGGAAACTGAAAACTTTGAATATCTCTCTAATGGATTTCAAATGTCAAGCATTAAATCAAAAGAGAGAGAGAGAGAAATTTTCTTTGAAAAATTATACTGGAAAGTTTATAAGGAAAGATCCGTTTCGTTTTGCTTCGTTGGTTTCTGCGAAACATCCCGCGGCAAATTGCAATCGTCCAAGAACTCCATAGCTTGCCTCCATTTATAATTTTCTTTCAAATCGTCTTTTCAAAGTGATTCGGCTTGCTTATGTTCCGCTTAACTGTAATATTCGTAGCTTTCGTTCACGTATTTGTGCCATTCAAGTTTCAAAGTGGAATTTTCGTTTTCAACTACAAATAGCAGAGCTTGCTTAAATTCTTCAATTCTAAATTCCTGCTGGGTTCATGTGATTATTCATGTTGGGTCTCCTATGGTTTCAGTTATCATGGACAGAGCACTTTAAATCTGCAGGACGGAAAATCCATCTACTGTGTTTGAGGTGGAATGAATTCAAAATGTTTATTCAAAATTAAGATAGTAAATTGTCCGTTACAGAGGAAGAGGAAGTTCTAGAAAGTGGTAACAGGCATAACCATCTTGTAGGAGGGATCATTCTCGCATCCATCCATTCTCGCATCCATCATTCTCGCATCCATGGCTTAAATGCTCTGGTATGGGATATATGTATTGCATTTAATAGTGTCTATTTTTATCAGTAAAAATACATTTACATTGGATAACAGTTGTTTAATTACCAAATCCAACATTTTATGTTAACAAATTAAATATTTGAATCCTTTTTTTTAAATTAAAAGGTTAAAGTCAATAGTATTTTTAATTTTATAGTTTATAATTGTTTATTATTTGCTAAAACATTATTTAAAAGAGATAATATTCTAACATTTCTTTTAGAACATTCTAATATTCGCCATATCCATCGTATTCATCATCCGCCATATCCTTCATCATTAAGATATAGAGATATTAATACAAACAATGGAAACTATGTCTAAAACAAGTATATGATGTTAGAAAGAAAGAATTTATAAATATTGTTTGATTTATTTTGTTAATATGAATATAAATACCTTTTTCCAACTAATTACGTAATGTCCATACATGTCTTATCTAAGTATGTGAGTAGATAAATAGTACTTCCCACAACCAATATGTGTCGTTACCTTGTATTGGACTTTGCCATTCAGAACATTTTGAGCCAGACTCACCAATTGGATGCGAATGCCTCCCCCTTGGGAATTGCCATTCAAGAAGGAGACAGAGTGTGTGGATACAGTCACGTGACACGTGGAGAGGGAAATCCGCAGGGAAACTCGCGAGAAGCTACTATTTTTCTGTTGGATTACCACAGCTGTGACCGCCACTCTCTGGGATGTGAATACTTCCAATTCCTGACTAATGATCGCCAAAGATTAAAAAGAATTCCGTTTCGATGCAATCTACGCTAAAAAATGCACACATTAGGGAATTCAAAAGGGCAAATGATGATCTGATCAAATGAATATTTACCCTAAAGTATTCTTCTGCATTGAATGTTAATCATAAATACAAATATATCACGAAAAATTGATGTATAGGAAAGGAAAGATAATTTCGTATTCATTGAATGTATTACCTTGAAACTATATGCTTTGTTTACTTGTTTATTTTTTAAATTTGGAATGGTACTAAAAATATATAACATACACCAACAGATAACAACGTTAAGAATCCACACTGCTTAATTTATTTTAACTTAATTTGTAAGTATTTCTTAAATATTGACGAATATACATATTTAAAAAATGTACTATAGAGTGAACAAACAAATATTCACTATAACATTCATTTTCATCAATTTTGCATAACTCTTTTTTCTAATTTTCAATACCAATCAATAAACAATAGTTTATTCAATTGATATTAAAAATAAATAAACAATGGTTTATTTATTTATTTATTTTTTGCAATACATATTCCCTGAATGAATTTTTGTCAAACAAAACAAATCTTTGTTAATTGTTTTCAGAAATTTTGTTAATAGTTTTCAAGTATTTTTTTAGGATTCATCAATTGATGGTGTTTTTTATACCAATAAATAAATAATAGTTTATTAATTTTGTTTTTCAATAAATCTTCGTTGATTGAATCCTTGTCAAATAAAACAAATCTTTGTAATCATTTGCAGAAACTTTGTTAATTTTTTTTCGTTATTTATCAATTAACATTTTTTAACAATGAGGCAAATGCGTTCTACATCGTAAATTAGGGCATTTATTAATTTAAATTAAATAAATGCATCGTAACTAAAACTGTTTAAATTTATAAAAAATTTTACTTTAAAATCATATCACAATTGAAAACAAATTTCCAGCATGTTACTATTGATTGATTGATAGTATTTTATTCTGCATTTTTAAAAGTGTGACTGTATGAGTTCTTATTAAAAATTAATTCCAAACTTTTTCGATAAAAATTTGTGTAAAATAAAAATAGATAATATATTCAAAATCTATAAGGAGTTCTGTAATATTTTAATTTGTTATTTATTTTTAACACAACAGACATAAATTATTATAAATTCTTTTTTGATTCCCTCTGAAAATATTTTAATATCACTATCCAATAAATAAAACATAATCAATAAATTAACAAGGTAATGATGTTAAGAAGTGAAGAAGTTAAAGTTAAATAATTTATTACAAAGACTTTTTAAAAAAAATTATTTCAAACTAATAAATTTGATCCGGCTACAGAAAATAAAATATTTTCACTCTAAGTAAATTTTATTAGGAAACAATGCTGGGGAAATGTATAAAGAAAATCGAGAGAAAATTTTAAATTAAAGTAAAAAACACCTTATAAATATTTAAGTATATCCATTCAATGCTTGTAAAGGAACAAATTTTGTGTGAGTGTATAAAAATAAAATGAATTTAAAATGTAAAAATACAAACAAGTGCAATTGAACATTTGAAACAATTAAAGAACACGACATTATAAACTTTAAAACTTTTCCATTTTAATTTGTAGAGGAGTTTTAAAAATAAATTAAAAAACAATAGTCGGAAGTGATGTTATGCTTTATTATATCAGCTCTAAGCACCGTCATGGCACCAGATGGTGCAAGCCGCTTTCAATGAATTTTTAATTTTCTTAATTAGGTTTAATATAAGGATACTATTTATTTAAAAAATACTAATAACAATTATTTCGCGATTTTTGATTCTGAAAAATTGTGGTTATATAATTTTAATAAAATTCTTTTTATTACAAAGCACAGGTTGTAATATTTTAGATCTTTTTTAATTCTATTGTAATGTAGAAGAAACAATTGATTTGTTATATTTCCATAAATAACTGTATATCAATTCATTTTTATAAAACAGAATTATTGCAATATATTTAAAATGTATTAAAAAATTAAAATTTAAAATGTATTAAAATGTATTTTCGTTGAAAATATAATTTTTTTTATGGGAATGAAAGGAATACATCTTCATTCATACATAAAACATGAAAGGATTAAAAAAGTTTTTAGTAAACAATTTAAACAAATCCATTCGTATTTTGTCTTTTTTAGTAGATGGTAAAAGGACGCAGTGGGAATAGCTCTATTAATAATTCATATGGTATTATACTATTTCATATAATATTTAAATTCTAGATAATATTAAATTCTTCAAACTTTTCCTGATTAATAAAACATAATGATACCAAAAGAGCATTTATATGAATCATGTTTTACAATAATGAGACAATAGGTCACACTAATTATTTTTCAATTAAAACACAGTAACTAACTCCCAGGTACTGCAGTCCATGCAGGACTATGGTTACTGGCAGATTTCTAAACAGGAGATGTTCCTTTTTCTTACTGAGTAGTATTGCCAGCCATATTTCCAATATATATATATATATTATTTATAATGTTTCTAAACTTTACTTTAACTATAATTAAAATACATTTTACAGAAGAATAATCATTAATTAAAATTAAAAAAGGGAATGAAATTAAAAATTATATTGAAAAAATTAAATGTGAAAAAGTAATATATAGTTTTTCTTTTATTTTGAAAAATAATTTAATGCCCAATAATTCAAATGTTAAGTTTAGAATGCTTGTCGTATACATTATACACATATTTCGAAACAATAAAACATTTTTATAATTATCTTAAATAATGATATTTAAAACTGTGTTGAATATATTCTAAAAGGTTGTTATCTTTTCTGTTTGTTATATGTTTTTCACTATTAAGTATTAATCTGATTAAATAGTAGTGCATCAAAATAATCAAACGTTGTTGGTTTTCCAGTAAAATACACAAAAAAAACCTCTTAAAAATAATGATTATGATCTGCCATAATGCATATTCAAATGTACATCATCAAAATTCCACATTTCTGAAATGATTACGTATCTGAGTATAAATATATTCAGATTCAACCATCATTTAAAAGGACATTTTTCATTGCAAATCCTTTAGAACAAAGCGTGCAGACACAATTCCATGGAACTAATTATCTTAACTGCGTGGGGAAGATAGATATTCGCCCGAATAGTTGGGAACTGCTTAACATAATTGTCATTCAAGAATTTCAATTCCCTCACAAATTGTAAGAGAAACTGATACTGGGCTTCCCTGCGTGTCTAGTTGCTAGACTGGGAAGTAATTAAGGAAATGGTCTTTAATAGCATTGCGATGTTCAATGGAGTAAATATCATTACAGTTAAGATCTAAGTGATTTATTTCTTTTGGATAGCGTCGGTCAATGCAGAGACAATGAGATTGATATTTGAGAACTAGGCGAGTGCATTATTCCTGGAGAATCGCTGTATCTTTTGTTACGCATGTGTCTAATTGAATTAACTATTACCCCTTTGATTTCAGCGATTTATAAGTATTAACGTTGATTTCAGCATCTAGGATATATTGATAAAGTGTTGTTTTATATATAAATGAAAATTATGCGTTATTATTTATAAAAAATTAAATATCATTTGTGTTTGGTGAATCTGTTAAAAAACAATACAGAAGTATGTCGCTTTAAAATCATTGTTTAGATGTAGAATTTAAAATATAGACTATTATTTATGTGATATGTATTGAAGTGTTGAAATATTATTTATATCAAGAAACTAAATTAAAATAAAGTTTTACAAAATGAAATTATAAAAAAAATTAAGAATAATATAAATGAGAAAAACAGTTTTTTTCAAGAAAAAAACTTTTAAAAAAATAAAATACTTAAAACGATATATGATTTGATCAAACCATTTTTTCTTTCTTACTTTATTTTTTTGTAAACGCAAATTAAATATATGACAATTTTATTTAATCGAAATAAAATTCAAGGAATTCTTTTCTTATTGTTATTGCCATTGCTTTACCATAGCTTTTGGCACGCAACAGAGGATGCAAACTTCCCAGATGAAACTTTTTGTAGTACCTAGAGCTCAAAAATGATAGAATGATATGGATGAAGTTGTGCAGTTTAGAAGCTACTAGAATATATTTAAATATCGTGAGATAGTTATTAAATTAGAGCAAATTAACAAAATAAATCTGCTGAAAATGTTCCATTATTGAGTTAAGTTTTAAAGAATCAATCGATCTGATTGATCTGATCTCAATTGATCAAAAATCAATGATCAATTGAGGTTGAACTGTGCAACTTGAATTTTCTGTTCAGAGTCATTGCTTTCATGCAATGAATCTGATGTGCTATTTTAAAGTGATTTTCAAATTAATCTGTTCATTTTTTATTTAATATATTGCTTACATATATCATTTATTTGTTAGTGATTTAATGAAATTGTCTTTGGACATTAACTGTTGCTCAGAGTCTGTACATGAAAAAAAAAACGTGTCCGAATTTCTTGCAAATGTAAAAAATTCAAATAGATTCACAAAAGAGATTTTGTAAAAAATATTGAGTTTCACAAAAGAGCTTTAAAAACGAAAGCATATCTAATATCTAGGAATGACTGATTATTAAGTAAAAGTTCATTATTAGGTAAAAGTATCAAAACCAATAAGGAAGTGCAGGCATACATATTTTTACTTTAACAGAAATGAATCAACATGCTATAGGAAAAATTAAATTTATAAAAGGAAAAAACGCCAAGTCTCTTGATCGATTTTAGAAGCATAAATTGAAAAAGTGATTAAAAGGGTGAGTGAATAAAGGTCCCATCAAATTTATTCATGATTGTAGAAGGATAAAGTAATGTAGTTAATATCGATTGAAATAAAGTTACTATGTAATCGAGTGACACTTTTTTAATATCGAATTTTGGTATTAACTCTTTTTCTTTTCGGATCATAAAGAGAGCAGGTAAAAAAAAGTGATTTTCTTTACCTTTAATAGATATTTGTTACTAGGCTTCGGCAGAGAATAGTTAAGGTATCTCTTTTCACGCACGTTTCACGTTGTTCCTGTAGCTCTTCTTAAGTAAAATCCTCTAATGCAGTGTCTTTTTATATTATAAATGATTTTTATGTAAAATTTAATTATTATTTTTTGTAAGATTTTCTAGTACAATTCTTCAAAATTTTCAAAAAAAAAAAAAAAAAAAAAAAAAAAAAAAGGCACGTAAATTATATTGTATAACCACTTTTTTCATATAATTTCAACAGTTATTTCAAATCATCAGCAGCGCCCTCTGTAAAGAAAAAGAACTTCGTCAGTAGTGGCCAAGAAATAAAACGTCCTTCTTTTTTTTTGTTATTACTTTTTGATATTTGTCAGTATGTAACTAAGGATTCAATAATTAATTGCTACATAACTTGGGCCCATCATATTTAGCCTCATTATAACCTTTCACAACTGTTATTAATTTAAAAACGTCACTTTAGTAATACTTTGATTTATTCTGGTAATTGAAACATGTATTTATTTATATTATTTGGTTAAAATTATAACCTAAGAAGATTATTAATTTTTTTTTTTAATTCCATCCTGTACCTTTTCGTAATAATGTACTATGGCTATTCAAATTCATTTCTTATTTTAATTTTGTAATCATCAAAAAAAAAAAGCCTACTTTTCTTATTCTTTTAGCAATGTCGAAAACATTCACAAAATTCATTTATGATTTTCAGACTAAAATATATTTTTAACTGCTGTTAACCAAAAATGGAATATTAAATTGAAATATACATAAATTTGAAAAAGAAAGTTGAAGAAAAATGCCCTTTTTAACTATATTTAAAGTGAAGATGTTTATTTTCTTAGGAATGAAAAAATAAATAAGCCATAACTAAAAACGTTTTGCAAAACTTTTTCGAGATTATATATTTTATTAATTAAAGATTAATAGAAAAATGATAATGTTAATATATCTATTATAATATATTTATCTATATCGATATGATAATATATCTGTCTATAACTACACTCTAGAAAAAAAATAATAAACATTCAGATAGGAGATATAGATGTAATTATTTTTATCAGGAAAATAATAATATTTCATTTGTTTTATATGATAACCTTTTATTAAATTTAAAAATTTTTCTAATTAACTATTTAAAATTTTAAAATTGGAGAATTTATTGAGACGACGTTATCTGAACTGCAACTACTTTTTGAAGATTACAAAAAAATAATAATAATTTTCATGCATAGATATTATTATGAAGGATGTTTCTCAATTTTTTTAATTATCTTCTCGAACAAATATTTTTGAAATTTACTGTCTCAGAATTATTCCAAATTAAAATATAGTTTCAACTAAATGATTATCTCATTTTTTTTCTTTTGAAGATGATTCTTTTTAAATAAGTTTTTATTTTAACGTCATTAACAATCGAGATGCAATAACAATTGAACATAAAATTAAACATTTCATATGCTTCTTCTAGTGCATATAATGGAATTAACATGATTTGTTCGTTAAATGTAAATCACCACACGCAAAATACGCCCCTAATTGTCTTGTTGTTCCCAATTAAAATCTTTTTTTTTTTCGTTTATTTTAAGCATTTTAACTCAATCCATTTTTTGTTATTTGAAAAGAAAGCGCAGATAAACAATTCATAAATATCACATATATCTGAATGAAGAAATTCTTTTTTTTTTAGTCAAAGAGCAGTTAGCAAAGATATGTAAAACGGACCTTTCGTAAATTTCTTTAATGTGAATCTCTTTGAACAAGCCAATTAAACATAACAATAAAAACTGCTAGATAATTATTTTTGATAAATTACATTAACATTGTAGAATGCGATTCACTTCAAAAAAATTCAAACCTTTTTGAAATACTCTAAAGAAAAAGGTAAAGATGGAAAATGAAGATATGGTTCTCTACAGAAGTATGTAGAAAATTATGTTTAATCTTTGAACCTCTTCAATACGACGTCCAATATTTGCAATTTGGTTTTGAAAATCATTTTAGAACAATTTCTTGTGTTATTTGATAAGAGCAGACTTTAGAATTTGTTATCATTCTTAACATTTAATGACTAGCTATTTATTGATACAGTACAGGTAATATAGTGCTATTGTTGTAGTACAGATGATATGGTGGAGATGATATAGAGCAATTAATATTATACAAGTAATATGGTATTATTGCTATAATATAGAAATCGTGCAATTCATACAGTAGAGATCACTTAGTGCAACTGATATGTTGCAGGTAATAAGGTGCAACACATACAGTGCAGATGATGTAGTACAAAGGATATAGTGCAATTCTGTAATTCGTGTATTACAGGTAATATGGTGCTATTGAAATAGTATAGATGATATGGTGTAGTTGATATAGTAGAAGTGTTAGAGTGTAATTAATATAGTACAGGTGATATGGTGCAATTAATCTAGTACATATATGGGGCAATTGATGTAGGGCGGGTATGATGCAATTGGTGTAGGACAGATATGGTGCAATTGATATAGTACAGGTGATTTGGTGCAATTGATATAGTGCAGGTGATTTGGGGCAATTTATATAGTGCAGGTGATTTGGTGTAATTGATACATGTGATTTGGTGCAATTGATACAGGTGATTTGGTGTAATTGATATAGTACAGGTGAAATGAAGCTGTTAATATAGTACAAGTAATACAGTGCAAAGATATGACTAAGGTGATTTGGTACAGTTGATAAAATACAGGTGATATAGTTTTATTCAATCCGCACCTCCATTTCGCAACCTTTAAATCAGTTCTTCTGGGGGAAATATCAGGAATGACGACATTTTTCCTCCTGTGGGTGTCGTTAGAGGAAATAAGTTTCATTGTTGAACAAGGAAAATATTCTTCAACCAAGCTGAAATTAAACATGGATAATACCACTGTTTTGTAAAAAAGCTGAAATTCTATGCTTACTACCTAATTGCTGTGCAAGAATTGAAAGAATCTGAGGACCTCAACAGATTACATTACTATGATGGGTGCCCAAATGTGCCACCACTTAAATTTATGAAAACAATACAATGTCTTATTTTAATCATTTATCTGATTCCATTTGCATTTCAGGAATTGGCTTTAAAGTATGAATTATTTTTTAATTGTCTTTAAGTTTAATTAGGATTTGATAGGCACTGTTAATTACAAATATGTACTTTTAATTATTTAAAAGTTATCAATATATTCATGAGTGTATAAGTTTTTGGATTATACTGTATAAAATTAGCCACATTTCAAAATGAAAACAGAAATCTTAACACCAATGAATCAACATCAAGACCTGGAGTTATTCACATCACTTTCTAAATATTAATGTTGACTTTTCGGTAAAACCAGTTTAGAGGATATTTCGTATCTAAAAACAATTCCTTAATGAAATTTTGGATCGTATCGTTTACTGTAAGACAAAACAAACCAGAAACGTTGCGTGGGTTGCCATTTTATTTATTTATTTCAGTAAAAAGAATAAAATATTTATTATTTCTCTACATCAAAAGAAGATATCGTCGCAAAGCATGTGGGTGTTTTTATTAAATAGTGATATTGAGAACTTTCAACCAAAAATAAAAACAGAAAGTTTATATCGGAATGAAACTTAAACTATGAAATAAATTCTAAACATTTCTATTTCTGTTGGAAACTTAAGAATTCTTGTGATTCAACTACATATGACGTAATTCTTGTTGGTTTGTTTGGCAATTTGAAATTCCTTAAAATAGTTAAAATCTATGTTAAGAAAATTAAAGTAAGTATATTTGCAGACGTATTACTACTTTAATTATTAAAGAAATTCAATTAAGGCGTTTTAGAAAACATATTCAGTACAGAATTTCTTTAATTGCTTTAATCTAATTAATAAAAAAAAATAGTGGATTAATTTGTACCTACAATTAGAAATAAAATGTTTGAGGGATTATTTAGAAATAATTAAAAAATATCAATTTAAGAAATTTGCCATAAGAATTTGGTGTTTTATAATGATGTTTCTATTTAAACCTTACAAATTTATACCATTTAGAGTTATAAAATGCGCTTTTGAATATAGAATATATATTCCTTATAAAAATTAATTACATTTTGTAATTAATAGTATACATTAAATTTAGTAAACCTATTGTGAATAGGTATTCTATTTATTTAGTTCTTTTAGAAAAAATGAATTTAAATCTATCTGCTATAAAGGAAAACTGCAAGAAAAAGTGTAATGGAGAAATTTTAAGAATCGTATTAAAACCAACAAGAAAAAAAAAATAGAAAAAAATTCCTCAACTCTGTTATAAAGATTGAATTTATTTTTTAGTTTAGAAATTGAAAATAAAATTTATTTTTTCAGGAAACTTAACGTTTCTTAATCTTATCCATTATATATTCAGAAATGTAACTTTAGGATATTTACAATCACATTTGAATCAAATTTATTATGTTAGTTAAATGGCTAATTTAATGGTTAGTTAAACCTCAAATATCTATACTGATATAAATTGATTATTTCCACAATTAAATATTTTAAAATATACTTGCATACATATTCAAAATTATTATGGAATCACTCAGTGACATTTTTTAAATCCCTCTCTCATTTTTTAAAAGTATTTCTATATCTTACATGTTTCAATAGAAATAATTTAATAAAGTAAATGTAAGTTATCGGAAAACATAAATAGTTGGATTGAGCTTTTTTCATTATACAAAATTATTTATCGTCCATATTTGCTGACCATGCTCTTTCATAATGAAGTACAAATATTGTTATTTGGTGAATGAAAAGATTTGGGAGAACAAATAAGTAAACTTTATTTAAGCCAAAAACCACTGCAGCACAGAAGCTAATGCATAATTTACAATACACAGACCTTAGAAAAAGGTTCGTCATGTAATATATTTGTTTATGCAGGAATCAAGATAACTAATATATAGATATATATATATATATATTAGATATATATATATATATTTCAATTACTTAAAGTGGAAACGGAATAAATATGGAATAGGTCGAACAGAATTACAAAACTGCAAGTCAAAAGGAGTTCCTGTGTTTAACTATGTAGAGTAGTAGCAAAGAGAAATATTTATCTTTGAGTCAGCTTTCAATTAGTTCTTTTCATTTTTTTTTGTTTTGTACTACTTTATTCTACATTCTTTTCGCAATCTGTTTCAAATATTTAGATTTATGTATTCCGGTTCCGTTATAAGTAAGTTTTTGACATAAAAATGGATGTATTTCGCATTATATTTTCAATAGCAAAGAAAATGAAAATTTAGTTCTATTTAAAAAATAACGAATACTGGACAATTTAAATATTCGTTATTGAATAAACTTGAAAAATATATTCATACTGTATTTGAGTATTTATCATTAATTTAAGACATATATACGTCAAAAAAGGATTAAGAGAATTTAAAAAAAAATGTTTTATATTTTTGGAAATAGTGAATAATATTCTAATTAAAAAATAGTAATTGAATATTTTTTGAATGATTAAAAAGAATACAATTATGAAAGATTAAAATATTAGTTTGCTGTTATATAGGTTTCATTAAATTAATTTGTTGTAGTCATTTATTTTCTTTCCAAAAATAATAATAAAGCAAATTGCTTGTAAAAGAAAATACTTTTGTACTAATTAAATGCATAGTCCTCCAGATAAAAAATTTCTCAAGCAGATTATATGAAATCTCTATACTTGATATAAATTGAATGTTTCTACAATTAAAGATTTTTTAAATATACTTGCATAAGTTTTTGTGGAATCAATTTGATATATAAACCTGGCACTAAATTTAATCATTTTGGGACGTTTTTTAAATTCCTCCCCCTAAAAAATGTTTCTGCATCTAACACGTTATATTAGAATTAATTAATGATGTAAATGTAAGTTATCTCAAAACATAAATTCTTAAATATTGAGTTTCAGTTCATTAAAAAACATTATTTATCTTTTATACATGCTGACTAGCGTCTTTAGTAGTCTTTTATTCTCTTTGTAAAAAAATAATAAAATAAAATGCTTGCGAAATAAAATATTTTTGTAATAATTAAATGCATAGTTCTCTAGAAAAAAATTCCTTCATCAAAAACCAGACATCAAATTCGAAATTGCAAATTTATGGAAATTATTTAATCATTTTGGGACATTTTTTAAATCCCATACCCCTAAAACATGTTTCTGCGTGTTTCTTTTAAAAACGTTTCTTTTTAATGATGCAAATGTAAAATTAACTCAAAACATAGATACTTAAATTGAGTTTTAGTTCATTAGATGAAATTATTTATCGTCCATATTTACTGACCATGCTCTTTCATAATCAAGTATAAATATTGTTATTTTGTGCATGAAAATGTTTGGTGGAACTTAGAGCAATTATTTAGACTTTATTTAAACCAAAACCACTCCAGCACAGAAGCAAATGCATAATTTTTAATACACATACCTTAAAAAAAGGTTCAATATATATTTATTTATGCAAGAATCAAGTAAGCAAGAAAAATATATCAAGATAACTTATGAATAGATATATTTCAATTAATTAAAGTGGAAACGAAATAAATATGGAATAGACCCAACAAAATTACAAAACTGCAGGTCTAAAGGAATTCCTGTGCATAACTATGTAGAGTGATAGCAAAGAGAAATATTTATCTTTGAGTTAGCTTTCAATTAGTTCAGCTCATTTTTTTTCAGTTTCGTATTTCTTTATTCTACATTCGTTTTTGTTATCTGTTTCAAACATTTGTATTTAAACATTCCGTTTCCGTAACAAGTAAGTTTTATGACATAAAACTGGATATATTTCGTATTATACTTTCAATAACAAAGGAATAAGAGAATGTAGTTCAACTAAAAAAATACCGACGAATAATTTAAATATTCACTATTGATTACACACAACAAAAATACATTTTTACTGTATTCGAATCTATTAATCATTTGTTTATGACATGTATGAGCTAAAAAAGGCTTAAGAGAATTAAAGAAATTTTTTTTTCTAAGGAGAATATCCTTATTAAAAAAAGAATAATTGAATATTGCTTGAATGATTAAAAAGAATACAATTATGAAAGATTAAAAGATTAGTATACCGTTAATTGGTTTCAGTTAAATTAATTTTTTGTAGTCCTTTATTCTCTTTGCAAAAAAATTATAATAAAACAAATTGCTTGCGAAATAAAATATTTTTTGTAATAATTAAAAGCATAGTTCTCTAGAAAAAAATGCCTTCAGCCAAAACCAACACATTAAATTTGAAATTGCAAATTTATGATAGACATGGCTTATGGCATTTTTCGCAAATGTAATGGAGCATATTATTCATTAAATTTATCACAGTAAGGACATGGTAGACTTCTTTCAGATTTATTACAGACTGTCTTCAACTTCCATAACAAATTTAAATTTAATCGAGAAAGACCTGGCTCACATACTTCTTATGTTTTTGCTTAAGATGCTGGAAATCATACCCTGATATGAAGTTCTAACTATAGATCATACATAGAATCTACAAAGACTGACAGGACATATGATTTAAGAGCATAGAAGTAATGACTTACTTTTTTCTCGTTGGTATTTTGAAGTATGTCTGTCTGGTCTAACTGCCAATAAAAGCGTCTGTAGCGTTATAGTTAATGGAGCTTCGAATAAAATAAATGGCTGTTCAACTATTGAGTTTTGGAAACAAGTACCGGTAAAAAATTCATTGCTGTCTTAAACTGATCTTCCAGTTTTGTACTCAGTACTTAAATTTATCAAAAAATAAGCACTAAACTTATTGAAATATTTCTGACTTTCCTTAACATGTGATGCATCAAACATTCTGCAGCTAATTGTTAAGATGGACAATAATGAACAAACAGCTGCAAACAAATCGAATTTTTAAACATTTTAACTGCAAATTTCTTTGATAGAATCAGAACAATATTACACTCATGTCCATAAATTAAGGATAATTCAGAATCACACAGAAATTGAACTCTAAAATAAAAATTTCACCTGTAGAATTATCACACACATCTTAAAGAAGAATATGCAAATAACAGGAAACCACCAGATGGCGCGGATAGTACGTCACAATGACGAGAGTGTAAGAGAGGGGTATATAAGGAATGGTGGCAAAGAAGTAAAATTGTTCACAAGCGCTTTAAAAGCCTTACAGTGCAATAACCGCATAGTTATGGCACAAAGGAAGCATTTGGATGATTTTTTACGTAGTAGACTTATCGGACGACTGGAATGTGGACGTACCCAGCTGGAAGTATCCGAGGAACTCCAGGCTTTGGCAACGATTCCAAGATGATGGTAATGTGAGTAGTTGATACAGCACAGGTCGCCCCCGAGTTAAAACGCCGAATGAGGACCGGTATTTAGCAGTTACTGCCAAAAGAAACAGACGGAGCACAGCATCAGACCTGTCTCGTCAGATCTCTTCAGCTACCGGTAAGACAGTTTCAAGGCACACCGTGTACAGACGCTTAGGGCACATTGGAGGGCACCTGGAGTAGAGAGCATGCATTGTGGACACCGCACCAGTGGTCTGGTGTGATGTTTTCCGACGAGTCCAGGTTTAGTTTGCAGTCTGATTCTCGCCGGACTTTCATATGGAGAGCGCCAGGTACCCGTTACCACCAAGAGAACACCATTGAACGACACCGTTACGGTGGTGCAGGATGGCTCGTTTGGGGAGGAATTATTCTTGGTTCCAGAACTGACCTGTATGTTCAGAGTGTAACAATGACAGGCCACACCTATTGGGATGTCATTCTGGAACAACATGTACGTTTGTTTCGGGGCGCCATAGGTGCTGAATTTCTGTTAGATGACAACGCCCGTCCTCACCGTGCAAACATTATAGACGAATGCCTTCAATTGGAGGATATCACCCGTATGGATTGGCCAGCATACTCACCGGACTTGAATCCAATAGAGCATGTGTGGGATATGCTTGTCCGACGAATTGCAGCCCGTCAACCCCCTCCCACCTGTCAACCGGAACTTCGGAGGGTATTGCTTGATGAGTGGTGTAATATTCCCCAAGATCAGATTGATAATTTGATGCTCAGCATGCCTAGGCGTTGTAAGGCCTGTATTGCATCGTCCGGGAGACATACTCCATATTAACCATCATACTAACCATGTTATACTGTTTTCGTAAATAGGTTCTTTTTTGAGATTTGCTCCAGGGAGTAAAAATCGCAATTTTTATTAATTATGTCAAACATATAGCATCTTTTTTGCTCTTTACCTTTTGTTTAATAAATAGACTTTACAAATTTGTTTTGCTTTTGTCTCTTTCTTTGCCTGAACTTCATTATCCTTAATTTATGGACATGAGTGTATTTTAGACAGCATTTTTTTTTCATGTTTTTTTATTTTTTTTTATATTTTGTTACACTAAATTAAATAACATACTTATTTTAGGGCATTAATTAGTTTCAGTTTATTATATTTCATACATTCATTTTATTTGTATAAGAACCGTACCACTCGCCTCTATGGAGACTATCCATAACATTGCCCGAAGTTCTCTAATGATTTATACTGATGGTAGTAGAGGTGAAGGGGGAATTTCCGGTAGTGGAGTGTATATACCTATTCCTACCGGTGCTATGGAATTCAAGACCAAAAAACTCTAATTTTTGTTTAGTTTTTAAGTCAGAGTTTATAGCTATCTGAAAGGGCTTCAAGAACAAAAAGGCGAGGGATTCAGGTGGGGGATCACTTCCAGGACATTTGGATCTTGACTTCTCGAATTCTAGTATTGTTGGAGATCAGACTAGCCTGGATATTTTAAAACTACTTGACATGCTAACTCCCAGTCATACCATACATTTTCAGTGGATTCCTTCTCATGTTTAGGGTCGAAGGGAATGAAAAAGCCGACTCCTTAGCCAAATCCTCGGCTAAGGAGGATGTCAGACATTGTGGGACCCTGACCTTCGGCGAGATTCCTTCCCTGGCAAAATTAAAAATGAGCAAGCTTTCAAAAACCTTCGGGAATCCGGGAGGATCTTTCCAACTTAGACCGAGATTTCATCAGACTGCTTTTTCTCGCTTCTTGAGTGGCCACACAAGTGCCCTCACTTTTAGGCACGGTCAAAAAATATTCCATCAACGCCATTGATGCTCTTCTGACACGGTTTCCTCCGCACATATTTTGATTTGTTTGGGATTTGACAAAGACGAGGTTCTCCGGGATCCTCAACTATATTTAGACATTTTCGGATTCGTGGGAATTGTCTAGCCCTGCTAGACAGTTCCGAGATAAGTAACAACAACAACAACAAACACTCGCATGCGAGACTGGCCACCAATTTTTGGCTCCTGATATATACACTTTCATCACACAGAAGTCGTTCGTTAATCCAGTATTCGATGGTTCGAAACTTTTGTGGAGTTGTTTAATCCAATACTGATCGAGCAGTTCGATTTCGGACTTTCACGAAAGAATTCATTTGTTTGTTGATCTTAACCTCCAGGAAGCGACACAACTCTGTATTTTTGTCCAGTGTTTATAGTAACTATCAGTTTTCAGTAACTGTCTGAACATGACAATAAAAGAATTAGACATGAGAACAGAAGTAGACATGATAATACAAGTATATTAACCAAATTGAATATCCAAAATAGAACCAACAAACAAAAATTCTCAATTTCGCAAAAGTCGTAATTTTCTATCTTCTACGTACTCATCCACCACCAATAATTAATTATCTAGCAGTTTTAGCTTTGTTGCATATCGTATTTTCGACCCTTTCGGGTCTTTGGTCATTCCATTCAGTCAGCAGTTTTAAACAATTTCCATTTGTTGGTTTCCTTTCTGTTTGTTTTGGTCATTTCATTAATTTTAACGATAACAGTTTTTATATCGATTCCATTCTCATGAATTTCATTAAAATGTATAATACAATGAGTTCTTCAATGTTTGTGTAGAGTTTTCCTGCAATTTTTTTTTTCTCATTTCAGATATTTTGAGCTCTGAAACAGAAATCTTTACCTAATCTGCTTTCTTTGTTAACAAACATTTGTTGATTTAAGAAACCTCATATCAGACTCTATTAGAATCCCATTTTTTTTTACACAAAATCATCAAAAAATTTAATTTGTAGTTTTTAAATTATGACTACAAAAAATTTAATTTTTTTATTTGTTTTTGAATTTGAAGGAAATGCTAAAATAGTCTAAAAATAATAGCTTTAACATGCAATTTCACGAAAAAAGGTTGAAGGTTGAAGGTTTTTAAGTACTGATTTTTTTTTTCTAGTGTTTTGTAAAATGTTTCCATTTTTGATGGTATAGTGGGAATTAGCATTTTGAAACTGTTTTCTCCAATTAAACAAACTAGCTTTAATGAGTTTTCATTCAAACCAACTAATTACACTGACCTGTTGTCGTCCAAAGGAGGATTCAAGTATAAATCCATTGATGGAGTGAGACCCTTTTAGTGGTGAGTTATTAAAGTATGACTGTTCTAAATAAAGATTTTACTCTCAGTACCGTATAAAAAAAAATAAAAAAAAAGATTAATTAATTTTTTTTGCAAATGAAGCGAGGAAATAATTTTGTATCAATTCTTATAATCTTTCCATAATTGAAACAATATCGTTAACTTGCATTATTGCCATATTGTTGAGATTGAAATACAAATACGATTTTATCTATCATGATGGTACTTACTAATATTTATTATCATTTATAATTAAAAAACTTTAAAACATAATGATGGAAAAGATTTTCTTCATTTTTTATAAAGTGTATTAACAAATTTTATGAGTTATTTAGAAAAAAGTTATTTATTTCTAGAATCAGAATAACAGCATAAAAGAAGATTATATAATTTTAAACCTGCAATTAAAAATTTTGAGAAAGAAAAATTATAAAATAACAAATAATTCCATATTGTCGAGTTCATATTAAATACTGAAAAATATTCGAGGAGCAGGTTCCATTTTCGTTGGAAAACAAATAAGTCCATTTTTCATAAAAATTCTCGCAGGTGATGATGAAATTTACAAATTTCAGTTATACATACAATGGCTTTAAAAGGTTCATTCGTAAAAGATACCATATTATCAAAGAATCGTTGAAGTTCGCAAAAATATTTGTCGGTCTGTATGACCCATCAGGAATCTTTGACCAAGACAATAAGCATTCATAAGCTTTTATCTTTTTATTTGTCGAAAAAGTATTAAAACATTTCACTATTATACTGCAGCATGAGGATATAACATATAAAGTTGAACCTATTAAGTTAGTAAAAAATATTTATGGAATTAACATATAAAGTTGAACCTATTAAGTTAGTAAAAAATATTTATGGAATTAACATATAAAGTTGAACCTATTAAGTTAGTAAAAAATATTTATGGAATATAAAATACTTCTTTGATGACTTCAGAAATCAAAGAACTTCAATTTCGATTTTTTTTACAATATTTATAGGTGAACACGATCATAAAAGTCATTCCTTTGTTCCATTGGCATAAATAAAAGATACTTTGTTTTTATAATGGTTAAAAGCCACATAAGTTGAAAGCGTTTTTTTGTACAGAGATTTGCTAAAGCTGTTTCGGATGTTTTCATTAGTAGTTACATGAATTTATTGAAGGAATATTTTATATTACCCATGGGTATCCAATGGGTATTGTTTTCGGTAACGACCTGAAAGGATGTCCGATCCGAAATAAAGTTATGCCAAAAAGGAAACAATGGAAATTGGAAACAATATTGACAACAATGGAAGACAATGTTAAAGCGCATGATCGTGAAAGGAAAAGAATTGCCTGTTCGAAGCCTGAAACTCGTGCCCGCCAAAATGCCCTTCAACGGGAGCGTCGAGCTCTCAAGCGTCAACAGGCTATCAACCCTCACGACGACAATATTAAACACACGAAATGTGTTCAAACTCCTTCTCTTTACTCTCCCTTCTGTTCTTGTCCTCTCAAGGATACTTTTAATTCGTCCTCTTCAGTTACTCCTTCCTGCTCCCATTGCTTCTTGAACAACACTCATTCCGATTTAAACGACTACTCTCATGAGAAACAGTGGCTCAAAGTCGAAGAACGTTTCTTTAATTCAAATTGCAATAATTTTCTCTGTCGACTTGGATGAATCGACTGAATCGACTTGATGAACGATCATATTCGTAAACGCAACGTTCCAAATCTTGCAGCCAATTATGGCTTTCGATATCCTGAGCAACCCTCCTGTTTGTCTGAGTTGAATGACTTGGAAGAGCGTCTCGTTGCTCTTCGTATCCCTTTCATGCAAATACGAGAGCTTGGTCGGGATCGTCAATATGGTATCAAAGGACCCGTTACAAACGTTCCTAATGACTTGCACAAATCGGTCGACTGTCTTCACCGCAATGTAAACGATTCAGCCACTATCTACGTGAAATTGAAAAAACGTCTCTCTTTCAAATCGCACTTTATGTATCAATGCGTTAATCCCAATCGTGTTTACAATGCGGCTTTGTATCTAATGAACAAGCCTTTATACCAATCACAAAACGTTAATATCGATTTGGAATGGCTCGAAAAATTTCGAACAGAATCGTTTCTTGAAGGTTCAAATGCTTTCGCTGACCTGAATCATATCTATTCGGAAGAGAACGATGAGTCTGATATAGACGATGATGATTATGACGACCCATTCATAAGTCCCGCTCCAGCCGAGACGGTCATTAATAAAACTCAATACCAACATTGATGCTGGATTGGCATTAGCACCTGGTGAAGACCAAATGCCTTTGTCAGTATTGTTTGATGATCTTGCAGGAGAGCTCTCTTACCCAAGAATCTACTGAGGTGATATGCGTCGTTTTACGAGAAAGTAACATCCCACCTACTCAGAGATTGTGAAATCTGAATTGAGACGTATGATCGTCGAGGTGCTACACCTCAAAAAATTTTGTACAGCCATCAAAAAAATTTACATAAACTTCTTTTACGTAGTATACAAATTTGTCTTCGAAACAAAATTCCTACCGATTCCTCTTTGACCGCGCAACAAGTTCAAGACCAACAATGTTTACGTCAACTCTTTTACAAAAATCAGGCATACAAGTTCATGAAGACGATCAAATGCAGTCCGGCTCACTGGGAAAACAAAAAAAGTCGCGTGTGTGCTCAAATCCGACAATTTGGTATGCCAACACTCTTTTTGACATTATCTGCTGCCATTTCATGTACCAATAATGCAAATACGCCGTACCATGCTGAATATACCGGTTCTCGTTAGATCGCCGAAGTTAAGCATCATTGGGCGCGGTCAGTACTTGGGTGGGGGACCACCTGGGAACACTGCGTGCCGTTGGCAAATTTGGGACCTGAATGGCCGAGTGTCTAGCGCTCTGGTGCTCGGTGTCACAGGTTTCGGGTTCGAGTCCCGGCGGTGCCATGGATGTTTGTATTGGTTCGGAATCCACTTTAAGCCGTAGGTCCTGGTCTCCTATGACTGTAAGAGCGTCACGGAGCAAAAGTCAGGCTTCTACCTACGGGTGCTCCATCATAACAGAAGCTGCTTCCTTCCCCTTCAATCATGAGTGCGTATGGGCTCGTGGGCTCGGCCAGCCAAGTGGGATAAGAAACAACAACAACATAATGCAAATACAAAAAATGCAAACACCAAAAATGCAGATACCCATGGGTAAACTGTACATCGGCATTAGACGATTACAATTTTTTTTTATGATTTTATTGAGATAAATACTGATGAATTTTTTTACATTGTTTGTAATAAGCGAACTTAAATAAATAGTCTTACCATTAAATATAAACACAAGAATTACAGACGGGGCACATTCATTAAAAGCTGATAGCATTATTTTAAGAATTTTCTGCTTGCCGTTAGTATGAGATCACTGCTATGGAGGAAAAAATGCAGGAGATAATTACAGATTATTACTTAATGAAAATTTATAACTGTTTGTGGATTAGATTTAAATAATAATTGCCCTATAAGGAATGGTTATGAAAAATATCTGATGGTTTACAAAGCTAAACAAGCAGTCATTTTTAATTACAATGCTAAAAATGCAAAAAATCAATTCTGTGATGTAATTCTGCAACAGATCTTTTTAAAGCTTTACAAGAAAAAGCTGGATACCGTAACATGTATATTAAAAATGTTTGTATAAGTATTAGTTAATTTCTGCCAACAAAGCATTAGCAGCATTAGTGTATGGTTCAATGTTCACAGATAACTATCTCAAAAATTATTAGTTAGATGATGTCTATTTATCAGTTTTTTAATATAAAATATTTAAGTATTTTTTAATATTTTTTTCACCAATAATGTTTACGCTTAGCTATTGTGATGAGCGCATATTAATGCATTATTTGGTAACAATCACATCTACTTTTTAGTTGCGATTTTAAAATGAAATATGTTTTTTGGGGAAATACAATAAAATAATGATTTCTTATACATATGACAATGCCTATTGTCTTGATTATCAATAGAATTGATATAATGGTTAAAGGTCAAAACGAAATAATTATTGTAGAATAGAGTTCTGTGGTTAGACCACTGCTTAATTGAAAAATGTCAGTTTCTTAATTTTCAATAAGTTACTAAAAAAAGAAACCATTTTTTTTCTGATACCTGAGTGTTAACTTATCTTTATCCAACAGTAGCTCGATAATTCCCTGCAATTTTTCATCAAATTTTGAAAGTCAGTAAAACATACCTCTTTTTTATAAAGTGTAATTAATAAATTGGTGGTGCAGGCCAGGCAGAAAGGCAAGCCGGCCAACAAGGCAATTACGGTGGGTTGCCACAATCTGCCCGCGGGCCAGTGTTTATGCATCTCTCGATGTCGATGATATTATTTTCCGTTGTACTGAAAGTTTTTTTACATAATTGCTATTACATTTTTGTAAAGGGAATACAAATATAATTATTTTACGCATGAAAAATATTCCAAACATAAAATAAATGAAATATTTATTTATATTTTGATACAAATTTTGTCAGCCTGGCCTGGAAGACAATGTAAAAACTTTGACATTATATCCAATGTGTTATACATTTATTTATAGGGCCTGAATGGCCGAGTGGCTAGCGCTCTGGCACAGGTTTCGGGTTCGAGTCCCGGCGGTGCCGTGGATATTTGTAGCGGTTCGGAATCCACTTTAAACCGTAGGTCCCGGTCCTAATAGGAGCGTTGAGGGGGCATTGTTACTCCACTTCCGTATCTTCAAGTGACACGCGCCCTTGGGTAATGCAAAGTGAGTAACGTCTGTGCAGCGCTTGCCTTAAGGCATCCAAGACCAAGCTGTCTAAGTTTTTGCCAGCTGCATTGGAACAAAAAATCTATATATATTTATTTAAGCATGAATCAAAATAATTTCTTTCTTATATTTTTGGGACTTTAAATTACTTGAATTTAAAATGAAGTACATACGTAGTAAACTGAAATAAGTTACTAAATGCAAAGAAGAAACTCTGAATAAATACTGCAAAAAGAATTTATATTTTGTATATTTTTTTTTTTTAGTTTCGTAATAATATGCTGAATCTACTTTTTCGAAATCTGCTTTCAAAATGTAAGTTTTTTTTTTACATTATGCTATCCTTAGAAAGAAAAGACATATGTAAAGAAAATTCAGGATCTAAATATGGAAATATTTAATTCTATTTTCTCTTATTTCAAGAAAGAGGATAATTTAGCAATAAATGACGACAAATATTTCCTTATATATTCTAAAAGAACTAAAATATTTTAAAGAGATATGAAAAAAAAAATGTTTGGAAAGATTTAAAACAAATTTATTATTGCTTTGTAAAATGGAATAAGAAACAAACACATTCTTAAAATAATGTGAAAATAAAAACGAATATTTCTTAAAAAATTACTTGGAAAGAATGAGAAGATTTATGAAATGGAAAGTAGGAACAGAGTATTAGTTTGAGTTATTAATAGGAAGAACAGCATACAGTTGTTTATTTCAGGGAGTATTAAAAGATTAATCTTAGATTAATTTCAGAGAAATAAGTTTTGTTAGGTTATTTTATTTTTTGAAATCATTTATTTCTGTTATGGGCAAAAAAATTTTTTTTTATAAAATAAAGTGCGTTGTTTTAATAAATGAACGCACAATAAAAATTGTCTCTTAAACAAGTAATTGAACATAAAAAAGACATTAACTTTGAAACTTAACAATTATAGTATGAAAAATAAAATCTTTCAGAAGGAAAACTAAATCATAAAATATTACTTGTTTTAAATGTTTAAATCAACTATTTGAAGATGTACAATTATCTTAATTACGTAATTAATTCTTTGAATAACTCTTTTATTACAGAGTTACATATTTTTAATTAATATAATTTTAGAGATGCATTTCCGTCTAATTTTGTATGTTACATAATCAAAGCATTGAATGCTTTTTTGGGGGAAGGGTATTGAGAAGTGATAGAATATATAATCACCTCGGACCCAATGTTAAAGGTCGCAGAAGGTAACATGTTCAAATACGGCTAGCGGCGCTCGTTGCAGTCTCTGCTTACAAGTAGTCTCTTTGGAGATTTTGACAACGTGTGTGAAAGACGTCTTATACCAAATAGTCAAACAACCTTGTCGGAGCTGTTTATGTTTTCTATCATGTAATACTTAAATTCATGATAGTTACTCCTAAAAGTACTGACGTTTAAGAGAATCTTTCAAATCAATAGAAATAAGTAGATTGGGTGGAGATTGCGACAACGTGTGTGCAACGACATTGTGCAGTGAGGCGTGAAGCGTTGAGCAATTACGCCTAATCACTCATTGTCTTGATGTTAATAGCGTATTGAGGTTACTCCCCACGACTCTTTGAAGGAAAACCGGATACCTCCTTGATTGTCGGTACGAGCCACTTTACACACGTCGTCACAAGATTCCACCGAGTCTTCTCATTTCGAAAGCCCTAATGTCAACATCTGACCCTTCCAACACACTTTTGTCAAGTATTTGCAATTACAAAATCTTTACTAATGAAGAAATATCAACACGGTTGGGTTAAGATGAATTTTCAAAATTCTCAACAAAAGAAACTATTTCATTATGCAATCTGTAAGTTTTCTTTTATAAACTTGAGGTCCTAAAATATTTTGAAGAAAACAGCTTCTCTTGCAATCTAACTGAAATATTTATTTGATTACAAAATGTTTCCCTGAATCAATTTACAGAAAAAAAACCAAACACGAAGGTATTGTGATTACCTTAATTGTTTACGTTTCTTCAACGAACGGGTATTAAACCTCTCTTTCCAACGAATGAAGGGCGAAACATAAATAAATAATATCTATTCCCCCTTATTCACTTTTTAATCTAATGAAGAGTTCTTTTGACTTCACAGTCAATTGCTGCTAAGGTTTATTTTAGACTCTTATTTCCACTACTTCTTATCTTTAGAAAAGCACTTCTTTTAATCTCTTCAGTATTTAAGAATTCATTGAGCCTTATAAAGTTGATAAAAAATTGTTCATGAATCTGGGGATAAATATTTTGAATGGAATAGTATTTTTGTTTCATGCAGAAAAGAAGAAAGAAATTGTTTTTAAAAAAAAAACCCTTTTTTTCCCGTTATAACACTTTGTATTTAATTGTTCTCCTTAAAATGAATATATTTATTTCTATCATTATACTAATTTTAATGTAGGGAGAAATAAGTAATGAATGCATGGAATCTAATATACAAATGTATTGCGTTTACAGAATAGATGTAACAGTCGTGAATGTGTTTTTCTTTACATTCCTTTATTAAAAATTATAAAACTGAGAGACATTTTTTTTTTTCCGTACATATTTTAATTTTATTTTGTTTACGTTGTATAAATTAAAACCATGAACAGAATCTAATATAGATAATCTTTTTCAAAAAAAAAAAAAAAAAAAAAAACGTTTTCATTGCAAAATTTGGGGGTTTGTAATAATTAATGCTTTTGTAACAGTATAAATGCATACAGCAGATTGGTATTGTGTAAAGCAAATCCTAGCAGTATGTTAGTTCCATAATGTGTACTCGTATGTGACAGAATTTTTTATTTTTTGAGTTATGTAAATAATCATTATTTTATATTTAAAAACAACTCATTCCGTCATGACTTGATGGGTAATCAAACTTATTGGTGGGAGTTTTACTGTTTTTTTCTTACATAAAACATGCAAATGGAGAACGAGAGGAAATTATTCTAATTCCTCTTTACTGCAGAAAAAGTTAAGAATCTAAATGTGCTTTCTAAGAAATACTTCCATTATATTGGTTGATTTTTATAGATTAATGTTGAAATTATCCAGGTACCTGGCATAACTTTAACAGTGATGAGTGATGATGGTTTTGGATGTTAAAAAGGGTTTTGTAGATGAAATTCAGGTGCCCTGCTGCCAGTTATCAGCAATATTGCCGGCTGGTGTGAGGTCCTTATGAGACTAAAATGTGACTTTTCCCCATTAAAGTCTTTCCGGATAAAAATAGTCCATTCATATCAAGTGAAATTTTCCGTGGAGAAATAAATAAATATAAGTAAAGGAGTATCAGTAACAAATGATGAGTTAAATAATTAAAGAATAATTAGTTGAAGGGTGTGAGTAATGAGTAATGAACAAATGAGTATCAAAATGAGCAAGTTATCAAATGAGTATTATTAATGAGTGAATTAGCAAAGAAACATGAATAATGCATGTACATACGATTAAATGAGTATTATTAATGAATGAATGAGCAAATAAACATGAATAATGCATGTACATACGATTAAATGAGTTTTATTAATGAATAAATTACAAATAAATATGAATAAATAAGCAAATAAGTATGAGTTAACAGTATATGAGTATGAGCAAATAATAATGCATGTATAATTAAATGAGTAAAAATAATGAGTAAATGAATATTGTGTGGAAAAGAGAATATGTGGAAAATAAAATAACTTAAGCAAAAATTTGTTGATAGGAAATTGAATAGTATCAAAATGAAACAGAAACTTTTCCTTTTTTTTTCGTAAGTAAAAAGAACTTGCATAATAAATACATAACTCTGAATCGGATTATACAAGATACAGAAAATTATTTTCTGGATTAATTAAAAAAAAAGGAAAATTTAGTATGAACGTTTATTTCTATATAATTGCTATCATTTTGGATTTACTCAGATTTTAATAGCAACCGTTCATTACTTTTCACTTTCAGTACTACTACGTTGAAACGGCAGAAATACGCAGGTGAACTTGCCCCCAGCCATTAGTGGAATTAATTAATTACTTTGCTTATTCAGGATACACGGAAACGAAATTGAATAGCGACAGATGCTTTTTTTTCTTCTTCTATCGTCCTCAACAAATTAAACGAAAATAAATAAACTTCAAAATGAATTAATATTTTTTTCTTCCGATCTTTGAAGTGGAAATCTTTTTTATTACTTTTGGTGGTCGTTTTTTTATTATCAGTTCTTTTTTGGTTTTTTTTTGGATATAAATGGGAATATTTCCTTACTGACGTACGATAATTAGGCTTGACAAGCTCACTATGCATTCATTACTCATAATTGCACATGATAGTTGCCGATATGTTTTTTTTGTTGAATTTTTTTATCTTCTGAAAAAAAAATATATATTAATTTTTTTAAGATTAATTATATGTCTTTTAAACGACACATAATAATCCATGTTTTGGAAAATGTAATTCATTTGACAAAAAATTTAATGACAAGGAATGAAATCAATTATGTTTAAAGGAATAAAAGATGTTTTAGTTTAAAATAGGATGTTGTAAATGCCGTAAATTAATGAGTAAAACAAATATTTAGGATAAGTTATATGATAAATATGCATTATACAATTATGTAAAAAGTAATTAAACATTTAAATGTATTAATGACATTTAATTCCTTGTAAAATTTAGGTGGATTTAATGAAAGGATGAATTCTAATTCTAAAAATTTTATTTCATAAAAGGATAGATTAGGTATTTCTAAAAAAATATTCTAATTGAATATCACTCTAAAACATTTTCACTAAAAATGCAAAGAACTAAAATCTGTTTTTTTTTCTTGTAGTGTTTGATTCTTCTAAAAACAATTTTGAGTAATTCTAACCTCTTCCAAAAAAACCTCCCATGAAGAAAACCGTAATACAGAATCTTATTACTACTTTTAAAAGTTCTTGCAGGACGAATAGAATTCTAGAAATAGGATCCATACCTAGACGTATATTTCTAGAGATGTATTATAACTCCATAACTCTGAATAGATTATAATTATTTCCTTTCACAAATTCGGTATTGTAATTTCTGTAATAACTGGACTATTATGTCCTCTTCTTACTATAAGATTAATAATAAATTTTTAAATAATAATAAGAAAAATTATTTTTCCCTAGTTTTTTTGTGAGACAGTACTGATTCTATAACCTGAAAAAAATGTTCTAAAATGAATCTTTATAATATTTGTAATTTTTAACAAAAAAAAATGCTTGCTAAAATATTTAAACTACATTTGCTAAGCACAATATTGCTATATATTTTGAAAGTATTTAGTTTCCATAAATTTTATTCAATTTAATATAAGTAATGAGATATTTATTATAATCACAAAATTCACAAATATATTTTACTGTCAAACAGTTCTCAACTTTTACTGTCAAATTCGGTATATAATTTCTGTTTTTGTATTAACCATAAGATATCAATTGCTGGTTTCTTTAAAATAATCCATTTTATTTAGTCAGTTACAATTCAGATAGGGAACTAGTTTAGACAAATTGAGGTTTTTAACCGTTTAAAAAATTAACAAGTTTTAGGATTTACGGCGGCAATTTATGGCATCTCTACTTGGAAAAATTTAAACTACGAAACTGAAAACTTTGAATATCTCCCTAATGGATTTCAAATGTCAAGCATTAAATCAAAAGAGAGAAAGAGAGAGAGGAAATTTTCTTTGAAAAATTATATCAAAAACTTTCAAAGCAAAGATCCGTTTCGTTTTGCTTCGTTGGTTTCTTCGTAACATCCCGCGGCCAATTGCAGTCGTCCAGAACTCCATAGTTTGCCTCCATTTATAATTTTCTTTCAAATCGTCTTTTCAAACACCGGTGCATGGCTGTGTTCCGTTTAACTGTAATATTCATAGCTTTCACTCACGCATTTATGCTATTCAAGTTTGAAAATGGAATTTTAGTTTTCAACTACAAATAGCAGAGCTTTGCTTAAATTCTTGAATTCTAAAGTCCTGCATGTCTTATGTAATTCTTGAGGCTTCTTTTGCTTTCACTTATCAGAGTCAGAACCTGCAATATAGAAAATTGAGTTTTTGAACTAAAAGAGCTTGGTTAGAATCTGAACTTGGGTAGGACTTGGGTTATATCTGTAGGACAGAAAATTCATCTACTGGGATTGGGGTGGTATCAAATTAAAAGATTTATTCAAAATTAAGGTAGCAAATTGTCCGTTGTAGAGAAGGGGGGGAAGTGAGAAATAGTAGCAGCAACAACCAGCATGCAGAAAGAATCAGTCTCGAATCCATTGCCTGCCTATGTTCCAAACTATAGTTTGGCAATTACCTTTTCATGGCAGTTGCCTATAAAAGTGTACTACAAGTAAGATTTGTCTTATTGATTATTAAGTTAAATAGACTTGTTGAATCTTCCCTTAATTAGTCTTCTTGAGTCTTCACTCCAATAGCCTTGAGTATTTTTATGAGTAGTCTTGTTGAATCTTTACGAAAGTAATCATATTAACACTTTTCTTAAGCAGTTATGCTAACTGTTTACATGAGTAATGTTGTTCCTAAAGTAGCCCGAATCTTTAGTAACCATCGATTTTTTTATTTATTTTTTTTTGTTGAGTCTTTATCATGTAATCATGTTAAAGCTTTGCTTAAGTAATCGTGTTACCTCTTTTAAATAGTCTTTTTGAATTTAATAGTCTCTATTTAAGTAATCTTTAACGCTTTGCTTAAGTAGTATTGTTGAGTCTTTACTTAAGTAACCTGAGTCTGTAGTAGTCTTGTTGAGTCTCTACTTAAGTAGACTGAGTTAAGTAAAGACTCAGTCAACTTAGAGTTATTACACTTATTCTTATAATAATTACGAAAGGTATTATCAAAGTTATCTTGTCCTTAATTAAATAGCCTTACTGAGTCTTTATTTAAATAATCTTGTTGAATCTTTACTCGTCTTGTTGAGTATTTACTTAAGAATTATTGTTGAGTCTTTAGTATAAATACTAGATAATTGGATCGAATTGATGTTAATCAGAATCTATTAAATTGTTAAAGATGAAAGGTTGAATTTCACAATGAAGGAATCTGTATATTTAAAAATACCACCAGATGTCATAAATGATGTTGATCTTGAAGGTTAAATATCGCTTGTACGAGCAAAGAATTCTTAGAGAATTGGCAGTTTTACTACGAAGGTATAACATAGAGCAAATCTTTAAAAAAATGCAATCATCAAGAAAGTGAAACACTAAAACTGCAATGTAGAAAAAACAAATAATAATTAATAATAAAAAAAAAATTAATATCAATTCCTGTTTTTTTTTTCAACTATATTACAGAAAGTGCCTGATGAAAAATTTTCATTTATTTTTTTAACTTTATCTGGCGCCATCTATTAGTACTAGATATATGCAACTTAAATCTAAAAAAAACTAAAATTAATTAATTAAATTTAAAGACTGAATTAATATTTGAAAAAACTGTATTAACGACATCTAATGTCCTCCCCCACAAGTTCAAAAAAATGTATTTGGACTCGAGTGGATGAATAAAAAGTGTTTTATGAGCGATTGAAAATTTGAACAAGATATATATAGGGAGAGTGTGAGCTAATAGAAGGAATTGAAAAAAAAAACCCACAAAAGCAACTATACAGAATATGCAAAAATGAAATGAAACACATTGTTCAAATTGCCCATCGTGGGGATAGCTCTATTAAAATATATATATTTTCAGGGTATAATTGCGCGTGTGTGTGTTTGTGTATAATTGCCAAAAAATGTTTATTTAGAATTTTCATCAAATTACATTTGTATCCGTATTGTTTAATATATATTTTACACAAAACTTTGTAATAGTGGTTGCATTAAAGTATACAATATAAATCCTAGAAAAATACATTTTATTCTATTTACATTTGTAACTGTCGCCAATTTTACTTTTTAAACGTTGATTTTTCGTTCGACGTTACTGAATTCTTAATTCATTTAATAACAATTAATAAACATAAAATAACTACATAAAATAAGCAAAACATATGTACATATTTCCTGTAATAATATATTCATGGTTTATTTATTATAATATGTATAATTTTCAAAATTTAGCTTCGAATATCAGACATTTTACATCAACAATAGTTCTAGTGACAAATTTAGCCGCAATCTTTTCAAATGAATTATAATACTATTTCAATTGTAAATATCTGAATGTTGATCGTGTAGGAAAATTATAATAGTGTTTGCATTCAGGAAAGGATATTTTATTTTTAACAGGCTTCATTCTAAAATATCAATTTCATTCTGTAATACCTTTTATGTAGAAATAAAGATTTATTTTCACATAATATTATCATTTCCAGAAAACGCTACAATATTTAATGTTAAGAATGTTTATATTCACCAAAATATGTAGCCTAAGGTTATGTTTAAATTGCTTTGTGAAGTATAATAAGGTTTTGCCTTTGAAAATGTAATTTTTTTATTATTATGGAAATGAATGAACGACAACTTCATTCATAAATAAAACATGAAACATGAAAGGATTAAAAATGATTTTGTAAACAATTTAAACGAATCCATTCGGTTTTTTTTTCTTTTTTTAGTAGATGGTAAAAGGACTGAGTGGGAATAGATATATTAATAATTCATATGGTATTATATTATTTCAGATAATATTTAAATTTAAGAAATTCTTCAATTCTTCAAACTTTTTATGATTAAAAGCTAACTATACCAAAGCAGCAATCATATGGATCATGTTTTGAAATATGAGAAAATGTATCACACTAATTACTTTTTAATTAAACTACTTAACTTCCCGGAACTACAGTTCATGCTGGATATGTGGCCGTCTGTCTATTGGCAGATTCCTAAACAAGACATGCTTTCTTTTTTAGTAAATAGTATTGTCAGCTGTATGTTCATCGAGTTGCAGTCGTTTAATTACATAAATATATGCTTATTTTTTAAAAATTACAATTACATGTAGGGTTCTAAATAATACTACGAAACATTTATATATTATTTATAATGTTTCTAAAACTCACTTGCAACTATAATTAAAATACATTTTACAAAACAAAAATCATTAGTTCCAATTAAAAAAAATAAATGCAAGTAAAAATTATATTGCCCGAAATTAAATATGAAAAAAGCAATAGATAGTTTCCTTTTATTTTGAAAAATATTTTAATATCTAATAATTCAAATGTTAATTTTAGAATGCTTGTCGTATACATTATACAAATATTTCAGCATAATAAAACCTTTTATAAATACCTTAAATGATGATATTTATATAATACATTCAAAACGACTGTCATCTTTTCTACTTATTATATATCCTTCATAATTAAGTGTTAATTAGATTAATTAAAATAATCAATGGTATGGTTTTACAGTAAAATACACAAAATAATTTAAAAATAATGATTACGGTCTTTTAAAAAAATGTCATAATACATTTTCGTATGTATATCGTCCAAATTATAAATTTCTAAAATTATTATGTATCTGAATATAAATATATTCAGATTCAACAACCATTTAAAAAATTAGAAAAAGTAAATATTATATTGCACAAAATTGAATATGAGGAAAATAATATATTGTTTCTTTTTATTTTGAAAAAGTTTTTAATACCTGATAATTCAAATTCTGACTTTAGTATACTTGTTCGATACATTATACAAATATTTCATCATAATTAAACATTTTATAAATATCTGAAATAATGATACTTAAACAAAACTCTGTTGAATACATTCAAAACAATTGCCATCTTTTCTATTTATTATACAGCCTCCATAATTAAGTGTTAATCAGTTTAATTAAAATAATCAATCGTTGTTGATTTTTCAGTAAATTACACAAAACCCCCAATTAAGTATAAATATCATAATCTTTATAAAAATGACATGATGCATATTAAAATTTATATATCGCCAAAATTCCAAATTTCTGAAATGATTATGTATCTGAATTTAAATCTATCCAGATTCAACAACCATTTAAAAGGACATTTTTCATTGCAAATTGTTATGAACAAAGAGTGCGAACACAATTCCATCGAACTAATTATCTTAACTGCGTGGGGAAGATAGAGATTCGCTCGAATAGTTGGGAACTGCTTAACATAAATTGTCATTCAAGAATTTCAATTTGACTCCTCATCTTCACAAATTGCAAGAGAAACTGATACTGGGCATCGGTGCGTGTCTAGTTGCTATACGGGGAAGCCCAGTAATTTGGGAAATAGTATTTAATAGCATTGCAATGTCCAATGGAGTAAATATTATTACAGTTGAGATCTAAGTGATTTATTTCTTTTGGATAGCTTCGGTCAATACAGCGACAATGAGATTGATATTTCAGAACTAGGCGAGTGCATTATTCCTGGAGAATTGTTGTATCTTTTGTTACGCATGTGTCTAATTAAATTAACTATTACCCCTTTGATTTCAGCTATTTATAAGTATTAACTAAGTTGATTTCGGTATCTAGGATATATTGATAGCATGTAGTTTTGTATATCTATAAAAGTTTTATATTATATTTATAATAAGGACGAAAAAAAAATTATGTGACATTTGTGTTCTGTGAGTTTGTTAAAAAAGCAGTATAGAAGTCTAATCCTTTAAAATCATATTAGATGGAAAAACTTGCAGTATAGACTATCATTCATGCTATACATATTGAAGTATTGAAAAATTTTTGATATAAAAAAATAATTAAAATAAATCATTAAAAAATATGTAAAAATATAAAATATATAAAAACGTACAGTTAATGATCATGCCAATTTTTTTTTTTTTTTTTTTTGGGGGGGCTTTCCTGGGGGGATTCATGAGCTCAATTTTATATGACTATGAACTACACTCATGTCCATAAATTAAGGATAATGAAGTTCAGGCAAAGAAAGAGACAGAAACAAAACAAATTTGACTAATTTGTAAAGTATATTTATTAAACAAAAGGTAAAGAGCAAAAAAGATGCTATATATTTGACATAATTACTAAAAATTGCGATTTTTACTCCCTGGAGCAAATTTCAAAAAAGAACCTATTTACAAAAAACACTATAACATGGTTAGTAGGATGGTTAATATGGAGTATGTCTCCCGGACGATGCAATACAGGCCTTACAACGCCTAGGCATGCTCAGTATCAAATTATCAATCTAATCTTGAACTTGAACGCCGCAGGCGTGCCACTGGCCTTCCCGAGTTAACGAGATTTCAGTGTTGGGTGCACATCTACGGAAAGGGGGGATTGAAGAACCACTCTGGGCAACGCAAGCAGCCCTTTGGCTGAGTACACTGTTGATAATCAGTGATAATCACTGGGTTCGTTCCGCTTTGGGAGTTGTCTGGTGCATATAAACACACCAGAACGGCTCTCCATCGTGAGGAGTTCTAAGAACTCTTGCTTTAGGCCTGTTTGAGTGATTCCTGGCGAATAGCACACATTTTATGGCCATCGGCAGCAATCCCTCTACTAAAACTACTTATAGAAATCTATCAATAAATTATAGAAAATCAAAACAAGAATTAGACAACTAAGAGAAAGATTACTGATATTTACATATGTACAATAAAATTGTTAACACAATTATTTAAAGTAAATGGCTATGTATGGTAATTAGTATTACACAAGCTGTTAGGGGATATAGATACAATAATAGATTAAGAACATGCTTTTTGTTTCTATTGTGTAATGTAGTCTATATTATGGGTTACAAAGTCCATCACTTTAATAATTTTTCCTTTATTGTTTTGGAGAATGCTGCATTTTGTGCCCAGGTTGCATATGTATCTGGATTTGGTTGGAGAACGTGATTTGAGTCTGTTAAAGAGCAGGAGAAGAGATAGTGTTCCGGCGTGCCAGTTTCACCATAAATGCAGTTGTCCGTATCTTTAATATTGAACCTGTATAAGTACGCGGGGAAGGGACCATGTCCCGTTACAAAGTAGTTTAGATATGTATTTATGGACATCTTCGTTGACACTGTTGGAAGAAATTGATGGGTTCTTCTTCCTGTAAGCTGAGTGTCCCACTCTTCTTGCCAGATCTTGAGGCTATTCAATTTTAGTTGTCTTTTCAGTAGGCTTGTTGGGCCTTTTAATTGGGATTGATGTATTGTTTGCTTTGTCGCTTCTTTGGCAAGAAAGTCGGCACGTTCGTTACGCTTGTTGCCGACATGTGCTTTGATCCACAATAGGCTGATTGATTTGTTGTTGATTGTGTATAATAGATTTCTGATATCTTGAAAATGACTATTTTTGTTAAAAAATCTGTTGATGACTGTGAGAGATGAATAACTGTCCGTGAAGATGTTAATTCTTTTATAGTTAGTATTTATGAGCCATATTAAGGAATTGAGGATTGCATAAAGTTAAGCTTGGAATACTGAGTTGTGGCCTTGAAGGCTTGCTTGCCATGTGTAAATTTCTGTTTCGTTGTTAAATGCTACGAAGGCTGAGCCTACCCTATTGTCCAATTTCGATCCGTCTGTATAAATGTGAAGATCACTGTTTCTTTGTTCTGTATTTTTTAAAATTTGTGATGGTTTGGCCCATGGAGGTTCGCTCCACTGTGAAATTGATTCTTGAAAATCATTATGGTGATATGTGTGATGATGAAAAGATGCATTAATTTTGAGCCGTGTGATTTTTGTAAATGTGGCTTCCCTTGCTGCTACCAGGTAGGTCGGCTCTAGTCCACTTAGAATTAGCAAAGCTGAGGTTGGAGAGGTTCTATACGCGTTAGTAATTTTTAAAGCAAATTGTCTCTGTATAGAGTTGAGTAGTTTGATTTTCCTTACTGTAATGTTATCAGCCCATATTGAAGCTGCGTAGCATATGATCCGCTCCGCCACCGATTTGTAGCATAGTCTGGTGAATTTGGGGTTGATACCCCATCCTCTACCTGACATGGTTGCCAATTTATTAGATTGAATTAGGAGGGTACTTTTCAGATGTTGAATGTGAGAGAGGAAGCTTAGATTGCGATCCAATATAACTCCTAAATATTTGAGTGTTGTGTTGCATTTTATTGACCAGTTGCCAAATTTCAAGATTGGTTTTCTTTTTAACGATCCTTTTTTCCCAAATACAATTGCTTGTGTTTTGTCCTGTGAAATCTGTAGTTTTTCTTTTAACGCCCAGGATTGAAATTTTTTGAGAGCTGTTGTAGTTTTTAATTCCAACGACCTTCTATTGCTGGCGCTTATTATGAATATAAAGTCGTCAGCAAAGGCTTGTAACGTTACATCCTCTTCCCAGGTTTCTTTTAAGATAAGATTTGCTATTATTGTCCACAGGAAAAGGGCACACACACAGGGCAGCCTTTTTGTAGATCATGAATGATTTTCCTATTTCCATGGTTGAATTCAATTTGTCTGTTTTGTAGGTAATCACAAATAATATTTAGTAGATCTTGAGGGCAGTTGTCATCCTTTAGGGTCTTTATGATAGAGGGCCACCACAGTGAATCAAACGCTCCCTTGATGTCGATGGATATGATAAGGGTGTGAGAATTTCTTGCTTTATTTGAATATATAATTTTTAATAGATTGTGGAGGGCATGCTCTGTCGATAAGCCGCTTCTGAAGCCGAATTGGTTGTTATTAATGAGTTTGTGGCTGTAGTAGTGAAATTGCAGTCTATTAAGAATGAGTTTTTCAAAACATTTGCCAAGAATGGGGAGGAGCGTGATTGGTCGGTAAGAGGAGGGAATTGTTGGGTCTTTAGTTGGTTTATTGAAAAGAATAACTTCTCCATATTTGAAAGAAATGGGAAAGCCACCCATGCTTTTACAAGTATTATAAAGTTGCAGCAGCTTGTTTGATTCTAGCTTGTGGAAGAGATTTAATATTCTGCCATCTAGCCCATCCGGGCCTGGAGCCTTATCTTTGGGCATGGTTTTGAGTATATGATGGAGTTCTTCTTTTGTGAATGATGGAGACTGTTGAATGTTAGTATTGCTTTGCCTTATCTTAGTTGCGATGGTTCTAATCTCTTTTTGTTGATTGTTGTCTTCTTGTTCATTATCTTCTTGGAAGAGGGATGATAAGATGTTTTTGATAGTTATTTCACTAGAGTTGTTTGTTGTTGTGTTATGTAAAATTGAGGCTGAAAAAAATTATTAAATGCAGCTTTATATGTCTGACCATAGGGAGATTTAGCTTCGGAACAGAACTTTTTCCACGAGTTTGACTTTTCTTTGTTTATAAGTTTTTTTAAGATCGCTTTTTCCTTTTTATATTGAGAGGTCCAGAATAATTTTTGTTCCATATCTGTTTGTGATTGGGAGCGTCTTCTTATTGCTCTTGTTCGTGAACGTTGCTGTTTAATTTTTTCATTCCACCATAGCGTTAATTTGGCCGTGAATTTTTGGCTTTTTCTTTTAAATGCTGATTTAGCGGAATCTATTAGTGATGTCAGTGGCTGCTTTATATAGTTCCCCCTTATTATTAATATGATTTAGGTCTATTGCAGAAAGTTTTTCTTTGAGATTGTGGTTGAATTTTTTGAAATTTCCATATTTAGTTTTAAATCTTGAAATTATTGGGATAATTATTTCACTGTTGATGTTGAAGGTTATTGTGAGGTGATCGCTGCCAACTTCAAAGTCTTCGACTACCCAGCTAGAGATTTTATTATAGAGTGTTGGTGTACACAGGGTTAAGTCTGGCCATCCTGCTGTATTATCTCTGATGAAGGTAGGTTTTGATTCTGGTGGATTGATTAAGAATAGGTTTTTTTGTGCAATGAATTCCATGAGGTCTCAACCTCTCTGGTTTTCTGAGCTATAGCCCCATATTGTACTATGTGCATTAAAATCTCCACACAGTAGTTGAGTAGTGTTGTTGGGGAATTTCTGTTCATAATGTTGAAGCGGTACGTTGATGTCTTCTGAAGGTGATGCATATAGGGATGTAATTACCAAATCTTCTCCTTCAAGAGGGATTGTGATGGAGATGCTATCTGGTGACTGGTCTGCTATTGTTAATGGTATAGACGATGATCGAATGATTATGGAGGCTCTTTTTGTAGTACTTGTAAGTTGTCTCCATCCTGTGGGGACTCCTAGGATTTTGTCTTTTAAATAAGGTTCTTGTATTAGAGCTATATCTATGCTTTCCTCCTCCATTATCTTTAGGAATAGGAGAGTTGCAGATTTAGAGTATTGTAGATTCTGCTGGGCTATTTTGATCATTGGATGTTTGGTAAAGTTGAAATCTATTGGCTGATTATGTCGATTTTCACTAAGGTTATTGTTCATGATTAGGCTATTATTCATGATGGTGCAGATCTTGCCTATTCTGCGTGTTCAAATGATCTTGTTTTTGGGAAACTGTTGGTTGTTGTTGGGGTACTGTGGTGGCTTCTTTCTGTTGCCGTATCATTCTGTTTAACTGGTTCCTGTAGGTTGGGCACTTGACGGCAAAGGCATAGTGATCTGCTGGTAGGATGTCTGCCTCGTTGTTATTGTGGTGTGTACAATTAACATACTTCTTGGTTTGAGATGAACACTTTGATGTAAGAACGAGACTCATGATGTAAGAACGAGACAAATGTGACGTAAGGAACCCTTTTAATGAACAATTTAAAAAAATTTAAAAAAATATATATAAAAAAATAAATAAATAAAAAATTTAACAATTAGTCTACTGAGGAAGTGGATAGCATATATGAAAGCGGCTGTAGTAGCTGTAACTCATGATGTAAGAACGAGACAAATGTGACGTAAGGAACCCTTTAAATGAGCAATTTAAAAAAATTAAAAAAAAATATATAAAAAAAAAATAAATAAATAAAAAATTTAACAATTGGTCTACTGAGGAAAAGGATAGCATATATGAAAGCGGCTGTAGTAGCTGTAACTCATGATGTAAGAACGAGACAAATGTGACGTAAGGAACCCTTTTAATGAGCAATTTAAAAAAATTAAAAAAAATATATATAAAAAAAAATAAATAAATAAAAAATTTAACAATTGGTCTACTGAGGAAGTGGATAGCATATATGAAAGCGGCTGTAGTAGCTGTAACTCATGATGTAAGAACGAGACAAATGTGACGTAAGGAACCCTTTTAATGACAATTTAAAAATTAAAAAAAATATATATAAAAAAAAAATAAATAAATAAAAAATTTAACAATTGGTCTACTGAGGAAGTGGATAGCATATATGAAAGCGGCTGTAGTAGCTGTAACTCATGATGTAAGAACGAGACAAATGTGACGTAAGGAACCCTTTAATGAGCAATTTAAAAAAACTCATGATTAAAAAAAAATATATATAAAAAAAAAATAAATAAATAAAAAATTTAACAATTGGTCTACTGAGGAAGTGGATAGCATATATGAAAGCTGCTGTAGTAGCTGTAACTCATGATGTAAGAACGAGACAAATGTGAAGTAAGGAACCCTTTTAATGACAATTTAAAAAAATTAAAAAAATATATATAAAAAAAAATAAATAAATAAAAAATTTAACAATTGGTCTACTGAGGAAGTGGATAGCATATATGAAAGCGGCTGTAGTAGCTGTAACTCATGATGTAAGAACGAGACAAATGTGACGTAAGGAACCCTTTTAATGAGCAATTTAAAAAATTAAAAAATATATATAAAAAAAAAAATAAATAAATAAAAAATTTAACAATTGGTCTACTGAGGAAGTGGATAGCATATATGAAAGCGGCTGTAGTAGCTGTAACTCATGATGTAAGAACGAGACAAATGTGACGTAAGGAACCCTTTTAATGAGCAATTTAAAAAAAATTAAAAAAAAATATATATAAAAAAAAAATAAATAAATAAAAAATTTAACAATTGGTCTACTGAGGAAGTGGATAGCATATATGAAAGCGGCTGTAGTAGCTGTAACTCATGATGTAAGAACGAGACAAATGTGACGTAAGGAACCCTTTTAATGAGCAATTTAAAAAAATTAAAAAAATATATATAAAAAAAAAAAAATAAATAAATAAAAAATTTAACAATTGGTCTACTGAGGAAGTGGATAGCATATATGAAAGCGGCTGTAGTAGCTGTAACTCATGATGTAAGAACGAGACAAATGTGACGTAAGGAACCCTTTAATGAGCAATTTAAAAAATTAAAAAAAATATATAAAAAAAAAAAATAAATAAAAAAAAATTTAACAATTGGTCTACTGAGGAAGTGGATAGCATATATGAAAGCGGCTGTAGTAGCTGTAACTCATGATGTAAGAACGAGACAAATGTGACGTAAGGAACCCTTTTAATGAGCAATTTAAAAAAATTAAAAAAAATATATATAAAAAAAAAATAAATAAATAAATAAAAAATTTAACAATTGGTCTACTGAGGAAGTGGATAGCATATATGAAAGCGGCTGTAGTAGCTGTAACTCATGATGTAAGAACGAGACAAATGTGAAGTAAGGAACCCTTTTTAATGAGCAATTTAAAAAAATTAAAAAAATATATATAAAAAAAAAAATAAATAAAAAATTTAACAATTGGTCTACTGAGGAAGTGGATAGCATATATGAAAGCGGCTGTAGTAGCTGTAACTCATGATGTAAGAACGAGACAAATGTGACGTAAGGAACCCTTTTAATGAGCAATTTAAAAAAATTAAAAAAATATATATAAAAAAAAAAAAAAAAATAAATAAAAAATTTAACAATTGGTCTACTGAGGAAGTGGATAGCATATATGAAAGCGGCTGTAGTAGCTGTAACTCATGATGTAAGAACGAGACAAATGTGACGTAAGGAACCCTTTTAATGAGCAATTTAAAAAAATTAAAAAAATATATATATAAAAAAAAAAAGCTAAATAAAAAAAAATTTAACAATTGGTCTACTGAGGAAGTGGATAGCATATATGAAAGCGGCTGTAGTAGCTGTAACTCATGATGTAAGAACGAGACAAATGTGACGTAAGGAACCCTTTTAATGAGCAATTTAAAAAAATTAAAAAAATATATATAAAAAAAAAATAAATAAATAAAAAATTTAACAATTGGTCTACTGAGGAAGTGGATAGCA